>JAGFNQ010004577.1:413647-508425 GCA_024364735.1 Boesenbergia rotunda | reverse complement strand
CTTTTCAGTCTTTTTGGCCTTTTTCTTCTTTCCTTATTCTGTTCTTTGGCCTTCCTCTTAGAACCTTTCTTCGAGGAACCAACTAACAGTACCGTCTTTTGATCCTGCTTCACAGAAGGCTCTACAGTCTTCAGCAGGTTGAGCAACTCAGGAAACTGGTCTGGAGTTGCATTTTCAGGAGGACGGTTGGGAAGTTGATCTTCAAGGACATAAGCAAGCTTCTCTGCCTTGAGGACTATCCTCAGGTTTCGAAGCCAGTCCATGAAGTTTGGCCCAGTCAGTTTATTGGTGTCCAAAATGGAACGCAAATTCAGAGAAGACATGATCGAGTGATTACCTAGAAATACAAATTGAGCTTATGTGAGAAGAATGATAAAGAATGTATCAACATACATTAATAAAATCCTATTTATTTTTCAAATTGAATAACCCTTTTTATCAATTCGGGAGATCGTAGGAACATCTCCAAATAGGTTGATATCCAACCATAGATAAGAACAACCATGGCTGTGGCCATCAAGTTATTCTTAGCTATGAAGGTAGGTACTTATACCGATTACATATCACATATATGTAACTATCACTTTATGCTATCAACTAATTGAATGTTTGCATAAATCATTGGGTTGTTAACTCATTAACAAGTATGCAACAATATACATAGCACCCAACTGCACCTCTCTTTACATCGACCTTGGCTGTGGCACAACAAATCGATGCTCTAAGCTTAAGGCTGACCCATTAATCAAGAAATAGTTTTAATATGGTTGGAGCTCATTCAACCGTTTAGTCAGGCTTGGATGTGTCCAACAACCAAAACTAAGGATTGACCTCTGACTCCAACTATATTATTTATAAACTAATTCCATGGTTTGAACATGTTGAGGTTCAAGCCGGGCATGGATGTGTCCATCAACCCAAACGAGAAACAAAACTCCGATTCTAACCATATTAATGGAAGGTGTTGGCCTTAATATTTTGTAAGGGGTTTTGGGTCTCATCCTTTCTTTTCTAAGCACATTCATGACATATAATTATGTCATGACTAACGATTTCCTTAATAAAGTATGTATGTGACTTAATTTATCAAGTCTCATTAATTGAATTAGGAACCGGATTTTCTAATTCTAATTTCATACTTTATTTAAGGAATTGTTTTGGGAAATAATTTCCTAAATTGTCATAATCAATTTCGGAAATAATATGTTTAAGACTTTGATTTCTCTAAATCAAATCTTATTAAATTAAGAGACAATTCCCTTAATTTAATCACATATTATTTTCATGAAAATCTCTTTTAAGAAAACTCTATAGGAAACCATTTTCCTAATTAATTTTGGAGACAACAATATGTAAGAGCATCACCTCTTAAATCATATTTTATTCATGGGTTTAATTAATTACAACAAATTATTTTCTAAGGGTGGCTCCCCGAGGCTCAGATACCCAAAGAAAAGAAATTTGTCGTAAATTCAATTTGGTCCGCTTCTGAAGCGCAACCAAATTAAACATGACAATTTCATTCAAAATTGGGAAATTAAATTACAACAACTAACTTTAAATTGGACGGCTCCTCGAGGCTCAATCCAAAATAAAGAATTTTGTTGATAATTTAAAACAAATTTGAATTTAATTGTCAATTAATTATCCATAAATTTGTCTAGACTTTCTTGAAAGAAAGTATCTAAAATTGTGAGATTTCATAATAGGTTTTCAGAATAATTGTAAGTTTCTGGTACAAAGAAAACTTATATATTTCCAAAATTGGAAAATTTCCAAAATAGGAAATTTCCAAAATTGGAAAGTTTCCAAAGATGGGAAGTTTTCTCAATTATCATAAAATTTCAGAAACTAGGATATTTCAAACGTTTGCGAAATTTCATGAGGATTTCCAAACTTTGAAATTCCTAAATCTAAAATTTATAATAATTGAAAATTTTCCATAATTGAAAATTTTTCCAAAATTGAGATTATGACAAAGTTTTCCGCAAAACAATTATATGATTATGTCGAACACTAACCGGCTCTGATACCACTGTTGGGACCGGGTGCATGTTGACAAGGATACGGGTTCGTAAATTTTAAAATATTTACGTGCAGCGGAAGAATTAGCATAAATAATTTCTCAAATTATTTTAACCACGTATCTAGCATGCAACCTTATGGTGTGTGGACATGATCATAAATTAAAATTTTGTAGAAAGTAAACTAATTTACTCAATACCTCGCGTAACTCGAAGTAAGGGACAAGATCCAACCGTAGCGTCCCTTGGAAGCTCCGCCTCTATTCGCGTCCACGCCGAGTTCTCTTCGGGATGACTTCGCAAAGCCACGAGTTTTGTCCCGACGAGAACTACTAGATTCTCTAAAGGCACAACTAGAATATCAAGAGAGAGAGATAGAAACTAACCACCAAATAACGGAATCAAGATTCCGTGAAGGGAAGAAGGAGTCGCGACCCGCTTCGTCTTGGTGGTGGCTCATGACAAGGGAGGTGGCGCCGGCCCTAGAGGGAGAAAGAGGCGCCGACCCTAGAGAGAGAAGGGGCGTCGGCCCTAGAGAGAGAGAGAGAGGGAGAGAGAGAGAGAGGGCTTCTTAATCTTTTGATAATTCAATTGAGGAATTCAAGCCTAGCCTTGGTTCCTTTATATAGTAGCCTCTCTATCGCCAAGTCTCCTCTTTTAATGGAATAAATTTTCATAAGAAATTTATCCTATAAATTTTCTTATGAATTATTCCGTTATGCCAAGTTTTATTATAACTAAATTTATAATAAAACAAATACATCTCTCCTTTTATTATGGAATAAAATTTACAAGAAATTTATAAATTTTTCTTATCATGGAAAAATCAATTCATAATTGATTTTATAAAATTAAAATAAACCGATCCATGGTTCATTTTAATTTCCATAAAAAGAATAAATTTCTTTATATAAATTTCTTTATATAAATCTTTTTATATAAATTTCTTTATATATAGATTTATTTATCCATAATTTTATAAAATAAATCACGCTTGATTTATTTTATAAAATAAACCAAATAAATTGGTTTTCTCTCCTTGTAGTGGCCGGCCAAACCAAAGAGGGTGGGTACCCTCTTTGGCCGGCCACATCAAGCCAAACCTTCGCGAACTAAACTCATTTAATTCGCCCAATAAGCCTTCAAAAGACTTAGCCATTTTAAGCTTCCGTTGCGCCTCTGATTAATTCAGATTCGGCTTATTTCTCTTGATCGGAAAATCTAATTTTCAACTCGTTTTAAATCCCTCGGATTACTCGTAGTGCGTGTGACTAAATAGGCTTTCGATTTATGTTGGCCGTCTATAATCAACCAATTATAGAACGATCATGAGTGGCACCTAGTAGTACATCATGACCCCCAATTAATCGATAGATCAACGGTTGACCTCAGAAATAATTCTGAAACCCTTCAGCAGCTCTAATGAATTGTGCCTCATTCCCTTCACCATCTTATACCCACTTGGTTCAGGACATGGTCTGTGTGTGTCAGTCCCCACTAAGCTGACTACGTCACACATAGCCCAAGTAACGTTCTCTCGTCCTTTGGATTTCTAATTACTCTCATGTATTTAAGAGACTCATACTCTAAACATGACATGCTCTGGCCAGAGGCTTTGAGTAACAATCCGACGATAGGCCTGGGTATACATCTCCTCGCAAGGAGTAGTGAATCCTTTGTAGGTTGTTCAAACATCTTCGGGCACTTCGGCTTATACCCAACCATCCTGGGTCCACACCTCCTTGGAGATGCTTGCTTAAGATGTTAAAGTATAAGTCTCCATGACCAAGATGACTTGAACACCGCAAGTCAAAGGATCATCGCACTTAAGCTGCAGTAAGAACTTCACTGACATGTCTATATATAGACTACCATGTGAAGTTTTATAGTCAGTCACTCCAATGAACTAGTTCCCTTAACTAGCATTCATGTTTATCTCCGGACATCCCAATGTCACCAGCCAGTGAGAATCAGCTGATTAGAGAATAACACATGCTAGTCTCAACAGAATTGATAGTGTCCGTATTTATCAATTCATCGACTAGGGATATTTTCAATACTTCACAATTGCACATGTAGAGATAATCACTAGTTGTGAATTCATCACAAATTCTCTCATGCTGTGAATTGTATTACGGATATTCAGTAAATGAGTTTAAGATCCCAATCAAATACACAAACATGTATACTCAAATAGTGAATTTTAATTTATTAAAATAAATATTTACAATCATAAGGCGATTGCCTTAGGACACTTCTCTCATATTACTAACAGTCCCTGCCCTAGGAGACGATACGCTGGAGAGGACGAGGACTCCCTTCTTGGTCATGGATGCCCCATCATCCTACAACGCCATCCTGGGATGCCCAACGCTCAGCATATTCCAGGCGGTGGTCTTAGTCTACCATCAAAAGATCAAATTCCTAGTGGGTGAGCAGGTGGTCGAGGTCAAGGGAAATCAACTAGCTTCCCGACGATGCTATAACGGGGAGGTCAGGTCAGAAGCCCGCAAGAACCTGAAGGCTCATGAAGCGCTACAAATCGACCTCGCCAACCCTCGAGAGGATAAAGGACTGAAAGAAGAACGGAGGGAGGTTGAGAGCGAAGAGGTCCAAATCCACCCTCAACAGACGGGAGGGGTTACAAGGATTGCTACCAACCTCACACCGAAGCTGAGAAACTGTCTGATCGATTGCTTGCAGAAACATCGGGACATGTTCGTGTGGGCTATCGAGCAGATCAAAGGAGTTCCCCCAGCGTTAGCCACGCATCGCTTGCATGTAACCCCCGGGGCTAGGCTGGTTAAGCAAAGGCAAAAATATTTTGCGCCCAAGCATGACAAGGTTATCAGAGAGGAAGTTGTAAATTTGCTGAAGGCCGGACACATGAGAGAAGTTCAATTCCCAACTTGGTTGGCTAATGTAGTACTTGTTCCTAAGCCCGAGGGTAAATGGCGGGTTTGTATCGACTTTAGAGATTTGAATAATGTCTGCTCTAAAGACTGCTACCCCTTGCCTCGGATAGATAGGTTGGTAGATTCCACCTCCGGTTGCGAGTTTATTTCGATGCTCGACGCCTACCAAGGATATGACCAAGTTCCTCTCGCTCTTGAAGACCAAGAAAAGGTCAGTTTTGTGACGGCAGATGACACTTATTGCTACAACGTTATGCCATTTGGGTTACGCAATGCAGGGGCAACCTATCAACGAATGATGGACAAGGTCTTCAGGCACCAGATCGGGAGGAACAATGAAGTCTATGTAGATGACATCCTAGTCAAGACAGACAAAGAAAATGACATGATAGTCAACTTGGAGGAGACCTTCGCCACCCTGAGGGTCAACAAGTTGAAGCTGAACCCGACCAAGTGTCTATTCAGGGTGAAGAGTGGACGGTTCTTAGGGTATATGGTGACAGAGAGAGGGATTGAGGCCAATTCAGAGAAGGTGAAGGTCATCCTCGACATGCCATCTCCTCCCTAGCTTCATCTCCAAGTCCAGCTTAGTCCAGCTTCATCTCCAAGGAGGTACAGCGGCCGAATGACAAAATTACAGCCTAGTCCAGCTTCATCTCCAAGTCTGCCGACATGACCCTATCATTCTTCAAGATTCTGAGAAAGGCAGTCAAGTTCGACTGGGACGACCAGTGTGAGAAGACATTTACAGATCTGAAAACCTATCTTGCCGAGCTCCCCATCCTTTACAAGCCAGTCGAAGGGGAGGCATTGTTCGTCTACCTGTCCGCAGTTGAACAAGTGGTGGGCTCGACGCTCATCCAAGAAGAAGACACTGTGCAGTATTCGGTCTACTTCTTCGGACACCTCCTAAAGGACGCAGAGACACGATATACTATGATGGAGAAGTTGGCTTACGTTTTGGTATTAATGGCCGAAGGCTCAGGCCATACTTCATAGCATATCTTATCGTGGTTCTCACGAACAGCCTGCTTGGACGAGTTCTCACCAATCCAAAAGCTTCGGCTCGGCTGATCAAATAGACAGCAGAGCTGAGTGAGTATGAGATTCAATACCAACCCCGTACTGCCATCAAGGTACAAGCTCTTTCGGATTTCATGCTCGAAACTGTTCCGGAGCCAGAAGTCGAGGGAGTTTAGAAGATCTATATCGATGGGTCATCCAACAGCAAGCACAGCGGAGTCGGAGTGCTATGGTTTCACCCCGGGGAGATACGTTGCATTTATCTATCCGACTCCACTTCCAAGCCACCAATAATGAAGCCGAGTACGAGGTGATCCTAGCAGGTTTACAAGCAACCAAACACATGGGAGTTGCTCAAGTCATCCTACATTCAGACTTCCAGCTCGTTGCATTGTAAATAAAGGGAGACTTCGAAATAAAATGCGAGCGCCTACGGAGGTATGTAGCCATCTATGAGCAACTGAGATCCTCCTTCACGAAGGTCATTTTATAGAAGATCTCCAGGGCAGACAATGTCAAAGCAGACGAGCTAGCCAAGATGTCAAGCTCCATTACTTCATGGACACTGGACGAGCCCAGTACTCCAGAAGGAACGATAGCTCAAATAGAGGAAAATACCGGGAGCACTACCTTTACTGATTGGAGACAACCTTATATGGAGTTCATACACAGCGGGAGCACGCTTACTAATGATAAAGGGATCCGGCTATTTTGCCGTCGGGCTTCTAGATTTACACTAGTTGGAGACCAACTATACAAGAGAGTCTTCGCCCGACCATTACTCAAGTGTGTCGGGCCAAGGAAGCTGACTACATCATGTGAGAAGTCCATGAAGGCATTTACAAGAGCCATATTGGGGGAAGATCCTTAGCTAGGAAGATTATCCTGGCTGGATACTTTTGGACAACGTTGAAAGTCGATGACCTCAAGTTCGTTGCTGGATGTGAGGCTTGTCAAAGGCATCAGCATATCACTCACCGCCCGACTGAGCTGCTACGAGTCTCCACAGTTTCTTGCCCATTTGATCAGTGGGGAATAAACATTGTAGGTCCCTTTCCAATCGGGCCCCAACTGAAGAAGTTCCTGCTAGTTCTGGTGAACAATTTTTCCAAATGGGTGGAAGCTGAGCCTCTGACACACATCATAGAAGCTACAGTGATGAAGATCCTGTGGAAGGTCATTGTCTGCAGGTATGACATCCCTCATAAATTGGTGTCGGATAATGGCAAATAGTTTCAAGCCGCAAACTCAAAGAATGGTGCGAAGGATTGGGTATTCGACAAGCTTTCACTTCGGTCACATACCCCCAAGGCAATGGCCAAGCTGAGGTCGTCTACCTCGTGGTGTTGCGTATGCCCAAGGTGAGTAGGCCTGGTCGTGGTACTGCGGATGCCCGACAAGGAGCTGCCAAAACACTACTACCTCGTGGTGCTGCGGATGCTCGAGGTGAGTAGTCATGGTCATGGTGTTACGGATGCCCGACTAGGAGCTACCAAAACCCCACTACCTCTTGGTGCTGCGGATGCCCGAGGTTAGTAGGATTGGTCGTGGTGCTGCGAATGCCCGACCAGGAGCTGCCAAAACCCTACTATCTCGTGGTGTTGCGGATGCCCGAGGTGAGTATGCTTGGTCGTGGTGTTGTCGATGCTCACCAGGAGCTGTAAAAACCCTACTACCTCATGGTGCTGTGGATGCTCGAGGTGAGTAGGCATGATCGTGGTGCTGTGGATGCCCGACCAGGAGTTGTAAAAATCCTACTACCTTGTGGTGCTGCGGATGCCCGAGGTGAGTAGGTCTGGTATGGTGCTGCAGATGCCTGATCAGGAGCTGCCAAAACTCTACTACCTCGTGGTGTTGCGGATGCCCGAGGTGAGTAGGGTTGGTCGTGGTGCTACGGATGCCCGACCAGGAGCTGTAAAAATCATACTACCTTGTGGTGCTGTGGATATCCGAGGTGAGTAGGCTTGATCGTGATGCTGCGGATGCCCGACCAGGAGCTACAGAGATCCTCCTACCTCTAACCATGACCCCAAGAAAGGTCTGTAGGCATACGGAGGGGAGGGAAGCCAGCATGTAGGCAACGAGATATAGAGTAACACTCTCAAATAGTGAAAACAAGTGTGATGTTTAACCATTGCAAAAGTACCCACAACACATAGGTAACAAGTCTCTTTTTACTTGTGGGTAGGCTACATGGGGAATAACATCCGAAGGAAATATAAAAGGTAAGTACATATGGGTGATATAATTATTAATCTCTATCGAGGAGGCCCGAGGCCAGGCCGCTCCTTTGTCCGGGCTCTCCTCCATTGTCTCGGTCTCTTCTTTGGCCGCTAAGCTAGAAGTCATCTCCTTGTGGCTACAACGTCTTGGCCCTTCACTTGTTGTAATACAACACTAGCTCAGAATACAGATGTAAGCCCCTCAATTCCAAGTATGTCTTCACAAAGTTCCATAGAATAAAGGGATACGTGGTGAAAGACAAGCATTCCAGAGAAAGATATCCTCAAAAGGCTCAAGACAAAATCATGCAAAACCTTTTTCATTCCAAATAGATGAGTACATTATGAGTACATGGAAGAAAGGAAAATAGTTAATAAGCAGAAAAAGGGGAGACATATAGAACAGGTGAGGGAAGAGCTCCTATAATTCATTCTTTTCGGGCGGGAGCTCATCCCAAACCTGGCCAACACTCATAAAACTCAGGTCTACGTCTGGCTTCAGCAATTGGGCCTTTTAGAGCTGTTGGATGGCATCGTTAAAGCGCTGCTTCAGGCGCTTCAGGACTTGTCCAGCCAAAATATCACCAAATTCATCGGACTCTAGAAACCTGGCCTTGAGCTCTGCCTTGGTCTCTCTTAGTCTGGATGCCTTGTCAGCTTTGTAGCAGTGCAGTTCAGCCTCGACTTCATCCTTAGCAACCTTCAACTGGGCCACCTCAGAGAACAGTTGATCTCTATCTTCCAAGGCTTCCTTAAGCCTCTCTGAGGTGACCAAGATCTCTGACATGGCCCGGGCGACGCCCTCCTAAAGGTCGGTCATGTGACCAGTTGCTGCTTGTATCATAGATTCCTTTTGGCCCAGCTGGTTTGCTTATTCTTGTATTCGACCATTCGGGGCTTCCGTAGAAGACTCCAAGAGTTGGACATCCTCGGACAGTTGCTTCTCTTGGGCTTAAAATGGCTCCTGCTCCTGGGCTAGGTTGCGCAAGTCATTGGAAAGGGCTATGACCCTATCTAACATTAGGCGCTCCCGATGGTGGAAGTGTTGGAGCAATCTATGGTCCGGAGTGACCATGTATTTTGATGTTTGGGCAAAGGGTTTAAGTTAGGTTCACCCTTGTGTTTAATGTATGTATTTGAGTGTACAGGTTTCCAGGATACACATGGACTTAGCTGGACGGCTTCGGGTCCGGTGAAGGATGGTGTGAGGAGACAAGCCGTGGGCTTGCATGCATCCGAGGGACGACAGCCAAAGTCGAAGAAGGCTTGAAGGCAACAGGTTGAGGCTGCTAGATGAAGAGTCAGCTAAGTCGTGAGGGTTCGAGTGCTGAGAGAAGTGTACTGGGGAAATCCTAGGGTTCGAGTGCTGAGAGAAATATACTCGGGAAGGGAAACCTTAGGTTTAGGGGTGGACTAGTCGACTGATGCTTGGATCAGTCGACTGATGAAGTCCACAGAAAGATCAGTTGACTGATCCAAGGACCAGTCGACTGATGTCAGCTGGAATTCAAATGTTGGGCTATAACGTTCGAATCCAAGTGCGACCAGTCGACTGGTAACGGTCATTTCAGCAAAGAGTTCTATTTAAGAGAGCTCAGTTTTGGCTGAGAGTTCTTGACGAAATAAGCTCGGTTAGGGCTTATTAGTAGTCTCCTAGCGCTCAGGTATTGTCGAGGGTTTGTGGCGAGGTTTCTCCACCCACAAGGAGCGACAAGAGCTAACCAGAGGTCTTCCGTGGAGTCATCCACCGATGGATCGGGATCGTCCACCTTACGGACAGCCGTGGAGTAGGAGCTTTATCTCCGAACCACGTAAACGGTTTATGTTAGCATTGGTTTTAATTTATAGTTTAAGTTTCCTCTTGCGTGTGCTAACACATGTAGAAAGAAACCGCAAATCAAAGTGGGTGGTCGTCTAATCACCCCACTCTAGCTAAGCGACAAGGTCCCAATAGGGAGCTGTGCAGGGCAGATTCAGAGGCCATCAGAGAGTCCATATAGTACTCTACTTTAGCCCTGAGGGCTCTGCTGACCTCCGCCTGTGTGAGGCCCTCTCTGTAGGCACGATCGACCTCTGCCTCCGATGTAGACACTCGGCGGATCAGATGTTCAATCTCTGACCGAGAGTGTAATTGGTGGCCGGCAGTGAGGCAGTCATGAGCGGCCTACCACCGTGAATAAGGGTTAGAAAATATAAACAAGAGTAACAGAAAAAGCGGGTATCATTACCTTCAGGAGGGACTCATACAGGTTGGCTAGTGGCCTGACCGAGGCACGCAAGACCCCCCCCCCCTCTCAAGTCGCCTCGGCTCCTTGGCGCATTGTCCTAGCTTAGTGAAGAGGAGGTGTCTCTGAGGCAGGGGAGGATCTGGATGGTAGGTGCCTCGAACGACACTGTACAGGGGCCCGGGACGTCCTCCTCAGAGTTAGACGCTCCCTCGGACGAACAACCCTCGGTAGAGAACACCTTCAGTTGCATCGGTTGGTGCTTCCTGGAAGTCGCCTCCGTCGCCGCATGAAGCTTCTGGCGCAGGCGGTCAAGCCTTAGTCGAGGCTTTGTGATCACCGCCTGTTTGCCTCAGGAGATGTCAGAGGAACTGTCCAGGGAAAGAGTGTTGGTCTAATGCCCCGTCTCTAGAATGGTCGTCTGTTTGAGGCACTTAGACAGGGGCATCGTATCCTCCTCCTTAGGGACGAACATGTCCTCCTCCTCCGGAATAGTGGGGAGCTCACGGGGTATGAAGTTCCGCAACCTCCTTCGGGTTGTCGACCTCTTATTGAGTTGTTTCCTCTTCAGCTTCCCGGATGATTTAAACATCAGTGGGCCGGCCTGGGACACCGATTGTTCCTCATTCCCACCCGTCTTAATGATGGCGAGAGGCAAGTCGGCTCCCTGGGCACCAGGTAGCTCTAGCATCCCTTGGGCGGTGGGCTGCTCAGCCGCTTCTTGCGCCTCGATCTGCTCCGGCATCCCTTGCTCACCGGACTGCTCCATTGCCTCCTCTGAAGACTCGGCTGAGTCGACCGACGAGGCAGAAGGAACTAGTGGAGGGGTCAGGGCCTAGTTATTGGGTTGCTCCCATTTGAGGAGCTGGTTCATCGCCCGAGACAACATGACGTCCTCTGCAATGCACAAACAAAACAAAACATCAGTTAGAATTAATAGGCGTTTGTAAAAGGATAAGCATACCAAGGTTGGGGATCATGCTGGTGACTTTAGGGTTGAGCCCCGCTCGGTACATGAGCTCATCACTCTGCACCAGCCTTGGGCCGCTAAACTCCATGCTGGATAGGATGCTCCTAGCACATTGATAGCTCAGATCCTGTTGGAAGTCTCCTAGCTCCAGAAGAGTTGGTAGGTTTTCCCTCTAGCGAATGAGGCTGAAAAGGCACTCAAGCAGTTGGATGAAAAAGAAACGTTCTTTCCATCCCTTATGGGAGGAAGGAAGACCCCCTAGGAACCTATGGCAGTGGAGATCCGTGAAACTGAAGGCCCCCCCTAGACACTTAGGTGGGGATGAAAAAGAAGTGAAAAATGTGGGGGGTCAAAAGAATGTCAAAGAGTTTGAAAAGAATAAACGCCCCGCCCATCTGGGTGAAGACGTTGGGAGTCATCTGTTGAAGAGGAATGTTGAAATATGAGGAGATGCTCATGAAAAAGGAGAAAGAGGGAAACGAAACCCTAATTCTATTGAGGCAATCAACCCAAGTATGATCTGGAGGATCATGGGTTTTGATGTATATGTCAATATGGTTAAGTTAGGGTGTTATTGTATTCTAATATGTGTATATGAGTGTGCAGGTTTACAGGTACACATAGACTTAGTTGGATGTCTTCAGGTGAAGGGTGGCATGGAGGCAAGCCGTGGGCTTGCATGCGCATCCGAGGGACCATGGACAAAGCAGAGACGATGAGCCGAGGGATGCGAACTTTGAGGCATGCGTGAAGGATGGCATGGAGGCAAGCCGAGGGTTTGCATGCGCATCTGAGGGACGGGAGCCGAAGATGAAGAGGGAGTGAAGGCAACAGATCGAGACTGCTGTTTGAAGAGTCAACCAGGTCGTGAGAGTCCGAGTGTTGAGTGATTGTACTCGGGAATTAAGCCGGGAGGGTTCGAGTGCGGAGAGAAATGTACTCGAGAAGGGTAACTCTAGGCTTAGGGAAGAACCAATCGACTGCCCCAGGAGCAGTCGACTGGTGTGGCCGGAATTCGAAAGGTCAGGCTTGAAATTCGAATTCAAGTAAGGCCAGTCGACTGCCCCTGGGGCAGTCGACTGATAACGGTCATATTTCAGCTCGAGCTCTATTTAAGGGAGCTCGTTTAGCGCTGTTCTTGCTTGGCGAAACTTGTTTGGTCAAAACTTGTTAGTAGCCTTCTTTGCTCAGATAGTGTCCAGAGGTTGTGGAGAGGTTTCTCCACCCACAAGGAGCTACGGATCTAGCCAGAGGTGCTCCGGGGAATCATCCATCGACGAATTAGAGATCACCCACCTTACGGGCTACCTTGGAATAGGAGCATCATCTCCGAACCACGTAAATCAAGTTGCGTTAGCGTTGTTTTCATTTGTTTTATTAGATTTCCGCTTGCGCTTGCTAACGTTGTAGGTAGAAAAATCGAAAGACGCTATTCACCCCCCCCCCCTCTAGCAAGGCGCCATGATCTAACAAATGGTATCAGAGGAAGGTCCGCTCTGTTGGAATAACCGCCAAAAGAGCACAAGTTAGAGGAAAGAATGATGGAAAACAAGTTGGGGGATGATATCAACACGCCACCTCCTTATGACCATGAAGATTTTGCCTATTGGAAGACAAGAATGAAGACTTGGCTTAGAATGGATTGGGAGTGCATGGTGGTGCTAGAAGAACCATTCGAGATTCCAAAGGACAAGCACGGGAAAAGACTCCGACCTAGATATTGGACTAAGGAGCAACTAGAACAATCTGGTAAATAAGAAGGTAATTGATATATTAGTTAATATTTTGCCTAATAATGTTTTGAGTGGTGTAGATGAGTATAAAAATGCATATGAGTTATGAAATAAGTTGGAAGAATGTCGTGAGAACCTATACAAGCTCAAATAGTGGAAGAGCCCAAAGAAGTAAGTTCAATGGTCCAAGAAGACCAAGAAGAGAAAGAGTTGTCAACCTCATCAAGTGAAGAGGCACAATTAAGTGAAAAGTTATCCACCTCATCAAGAGAAGAAGAAGAGGTATCAACTTTAAGGATTGAGGGGGTGGAAAGACTCACATCCATACCGGAACAAGAAAAAGCTCCAACCGCGCCAAAGCAAAATCAAATGATCATATCATATGCTTTGGATGCAACAAGAAAGGGCACTACAAGGACAAGTGTCCATTAGGTAAGAAGGAGGTAATCCCTAAACCCAAGTCGATTCCTTTGAAATCTAATGTGGGTTGTAGGGAAAAGAAAGAAAAGCAGCACATTAGGTGCTATACTTGTGGGGAGCTAGGACATTATCACACTCAATGTCTGAGAAAAGAAGAGCTCAAGAAGATGGAAGATGGGAAAAAGAAGAAAAGAGGAGAAGCTCACATCAAGGGGAGCTACAAGGGTAAGGGAGGTAATCCCTAACTTTACATATGCTTCCAATGCTTTTATGAATGCTAGAAATAATAATGATTGCTTGCCTATGCATAATTTTGGTTTCAAGTATCATGATAAAAATAGAAATACTATTGCGTGCCAAAAGGCTAAAGATTCCATGGTTTATGATAAATCTAGACTTTTAGACCTAAGGATCAAGGCATCAATTCTAAGAAAGGGAGACATATGCCTAGAAAAAAGGTAGATCTAGGAATGATCAAAATGGGCACGGTGATAGTAAAGTTAGAAATTTAGAAAAGGAAAATCAAGTTTTGAGGGCAAAGTTTGATAAATTAGAAAAGAGCTTAGATAGACTCATTAGAGGGTCCAAGGGATTTAGTGTGATCCCGAAGGATCAACATATTAGAAATGATAGGTCAGGTCTAGGATATCACCCTAGGAGGTCAAATGATAGCAAAAAGTCGTATTCAAGATGTCTTATGATTATGGTAAAGGAAAGGTCAAAATGTAAGGAAAAGTCATTTCAAAAGGAAAAGAAGGAGTTGACCAAGAAAAATGTATATAAAGTTAAGAGACTGATAGGTGAAGGTCAAGAAGCACCGGAGAAACACTAGTGTGGTCTTCCTTTGTAGATAACTCACCTAGGGAGGTAACTAGGGCTAAGAGCTCAAGGGAGAGCTCTAGAGGTCAAAACGGGATCCATGGTCAATGGATCTCAGGAGATTTCTGCTAGGAGATTAGATGGACTATGGAGTGTGCCAAAGGGTTGAAAGACTAAGGTAAGTCTTAATTCTAGGAAATTGGCACACTAAAAGGAGATTTATGGAGGAAAAGATGAAAATGAGATTATATTTGGTTGAAATTTGGGTTTAATGTATAAACGTCATATAATTCAGTACTAGAAATGTATTATGGTTAGGAATGGGAAGATACATCAAAAGGAAGTCAAAACTAAAACTTTTGGCTAAGTCTCAATTACACAATTTAGGTAGTTTTGAGTTTCGTACCAATCTTGGGATCCGGAGTAGATTTGTTTGAAAATATACTTTTTCCCAAGTAAACATAGGTCCACAAACCTCTCCACGAAATTTCAGATTTTTTGGAGGTTTGTAGAATTAGATACGTATTTCTGTAAATAGGATTGGAAACTTGAAATCAGAGTCCCAGTCGACTGGTACTGTACCAGTCGACTGGTCTAGTGTAAATTCGAAACTGGGAAATTCAAATTACCAGTCGACAGCTCCAGGGCAGTCGACTGAATTTTCTGTTCAGTTTCCCAGTCGACTGCCCCAGGGGCAGTCGATTGGTATGCGAGGCTTAAATAAGAACAGTCGCGCGGGGTGGCCAAAACCTAGGATTTTGCGTGCCACCCCCTGCGAGATCTTCTCCTCTCCGACCTCCTCTCGTGTTCTAAGGTCCTCCCATGCTCTAAAACACTTCTCTAACCTCCTCTCACCTCCGATCTACATCTAGGGTTAGTAAAACTTCTTCTTTCAAGTTGATCCTCATCAAGTCTCATCATGAAGCGATTGGGAAAATGGTAATACTTTGTATAGTTTGATTTTCCCATTTAAGTCATGATTTGAAACTAATTTGGCCTATGTTGCTTGTTTTCCCTTGTTTTCTCTTGTTATGGGATGGTGTGGGTATATACATTGGTATGTCACATGTTAGGGTTGCACATAAAAGGTCAAGGGGTGAGAGGTCGTCGCAACAAGGTCAAGTAGACCAGGATGCGCCTCGGTTCCGATCCGAGGAGTGCCGGAGGAGATTCGCCGATAATGAGTTCGTATTGATGAACTGTAGATACCTTAATAGGTCATATTTTCAAGGGAACCCCCCCCCCAAATTGCTGAAATGATTACTTATTTTGGGATAGAGAAGTTGGTGTATTGTCAGCATGACGTCAATCTAGACATGTGTAAAGAGTTCTATGCAAACCTCACATGCATCAATCCCGATAATGAACTCTATGAGTCCATGGTAGCAGGAGTCACCATCCCCTTCTCACCACAGTTTTAGGTGCATTTTTGAGGTGTAGGGCGTCCAACCGTGCATTCATGTATTTCCCAAAAGTTGTTGAGCCCTTTACCTTCCCAAATGTCACTATTGATCAAATTCACATGTATTATTTTGCAAGATATCAGTGTATTACACAGCGTATTTTTGATGCTAAGAACATGAGTCCATTTAGCAATATCTTGTATAAAATTGTCGTAGAGTGCATATTACCCATTGTTACCAAGGGACAGTCAAGGATTCGACTACCGCACTTGGTAATGATGTACGCCTTAGAGAGGAGGTTAGGCATCGACATCATTATGCATGTCTTTACATCTATTGTTCATTTTCCCCATAGTGTCAATGGAAAGATCTACATGCCCTTTTGCCATGTCCTGACCGAGTTCTTTGAGTCTAGGGGTATACGCACGACTAGCGGTCAGGTACGTCACTTGTCCAAGGACTATGACCAGATTGGTACACGACAGTTGTCTTTGCAGGGATTGAGTGTAGGCAGGGGGAGATAGTCTGGAGGCAGCGTTCATATTTTCCAGTTCTGATGAGGAGCCCGCTGGTGGAGTTTCACAGGAGCAGTTCTCCCAGCTCCAATCGAGGTTCATGGCCTCCGGAGGACTTCCACAGTTTTCAGCAGCAACAGATGAGCTTTCAGCAGACACAGACTGCCATCCAGGAGGAGGTTCATGGCCTCACACAGTTTTGTCAGGGGTTCCAGCGGCAGCAGGATGAGATGTACGCCATGATACAGCAGTTGCACCTCACGTATCAGGCCCCTCCTCCTCCTCCTCCAGGCGACGATATGCAATAGATTTTATTTGATGGTTGAGTGTTGAGAGTGTTTTGTTTAGATTTACATTTTATCTCTCTAACACTTTCTTTTGGAATTGTAATATTTAGCTACTTCGGGGCTTTAGCCTTTGTGTTACTTTCATGGTTTATTTTTAAGTCATGTATGAAACATCTGTTTATGCTTTCATGTTACTTCATGAGGTTTGATTTCATGACTTGCTAGTGTTTATATTGCTTGAAATTCATTGCTTGCTATTGAATGATAAGATCTTGCTATACATGGGCATAAGGGAGTTTCGGATATGTATGTCTAAGATTAAGAGATAAAAAGGGGGGAGGTCTTATCATATTGAAAATCTATAAGGAAAAAGGAGAGTTGAGAACAATTCTAGGTTTGAAATGGTAGGGGATACCCTTGGTAAACACATAGAATCCAATGAAGGTTTGAAACTTGATACTTTTTGATACATTTTGAAGGAATTCGGGTTTGTACCAAAAGTCAAACACATTTGGTATTTTTCATGAAACTATATTTTTCTAGGGTAGATGATATCCTAACAAATGTGCTTGCAAAATTTTATATTTTTTCGCATTTTGTAGAATTTTTTACGCGTTTCTGAATTTAGGCTGAAAATTCAGAATTGGATTGTATCAGTCGACTGCCCTGGGCAGTCGACTGATGTTTCTGGTAGTTTGCAAACTACATAGGCCAGTCGACTGATGGATTGGCAGTCGACTGGTATGGCTGTGTTTGACTTCTGAAGGGTTTTTTAGAGGTAGTTTGGGTTTCTTTTTTGCACTAGGGTTAGGCTTGGGGCAATCTTTTTGATAGTGTCAAAGGGGGAGAATTTGTGGTGTTAAGTTAGGTTTAACTTGATGTGAGAAAACTTGTGGTGTTAAGTTGGGTAGAACATAACATGGTGTTGTGATTGTGAGAATTGAAAATTGAGAAAGGACATAGGTTAAGGGGGAGGTTGCCTCTTGTTTGCTATGCTTTAATTTTCAATTGTTATTGCTATTGTTGTTTTTGTTTACCTAACTTAAATATATTGTCACACATCAAAAAGGGGGAGATTGTTGAGACAATCGGCCGAAGTATGATCTAGAGGATCAATGGTTTTGATGTGTGTGTCAATATGGTTAAGTTAGGGTGTTATTGTATTCTAATATGTGTATGTGAGTGTGCAGGTTTGCAAATACACATAGACTTGGTTGGATGTCTTCAGGTGAAGGGTGGCATGGAGGCAAGCCGTGGGCTTGCATGCGCATCCGAGGGACCATGGACAAAGCAGAGACGATGAGCCGAGGGACGTCGATTTCGAGGCATGCGTGAAGGATGGCATGAAGGCAAGTCGAGGGTCGACTGGTGTGGCCGGAATTCGAAAAGTCAGGCTTGAAATTCGAATTCAAGTAAGGCCAGTCGACTGCTCCTGGGGCAGTTGACTAGTAACGGTCATATTTTAGCTCGAGCTCTATTTAAGGGAGCTCGTTTAGGGCTACTCTTGCTTGGCGAAACTTGCTTGGTCAAAGCTTGTTAGTAACCTTCTTTGCTCAGATAGTGTCCAGAGGTTGTGGAGAGGTTTCTCCACCCATAAGGAGCTACGGGATCTAGTCGGAGGTGCTCCGGGGAATCATCCACCGACGGATTAGGGATCGCCCACCTTACGGGCTGCCTTGGAGTAGGAGCATCATCTTCGAACCACATAAATCATGTTGTGTTAGCGTTGTTTTCATTTGTTTTATTAGATTTCTGCTTGCGCTTGCTAACGTTGTAGGTAGAAAAATCGAAAGACGTTATTCACCCCCCCCCCTCTAGCAAGGCGCCACGATCGAACAAATTCTACCTGCCCTAGGAAGAAAGTGAAGAATCCTAAGGGAGGTTCTACGGGTGATTGATCCACCTTAGGGGCTTCCACCTCCATTTCTGTCAGAATGTCGTAGGCTTCGTAGGCGGCTCGGAGAGTTTCTGATTTAACCCTAGAGGAGGTAGATTCATACCACTCTGGTTGGTAACCCTTCTCCGGTGTCCCCTTTCACCTTGGTCCTTTTTCTCTTCCTTACCCATGAATTCTAAGGAGAGAAGTGGAGGAAGATGAAAAAGGAAGGGAACTTACGCGTAAGGGAGAAGCCTTAGAAAATGAAAACAAGAACGAAGCGCGCAAATTCTGCTAGTTGACGATGCTAGAAGGCGGACAAACGTTTTTGTCTCCCCTTTTTATAGAGAAGAAGTCACCCTCGTGTGTACAAAGGAGGCACGACACGTGGACGGTGATGAACAACCATCTCGAGGTGTCGCCGCTTTTGAGGCTGCCATTTGATATGACCCTGCAGCGCGTATCAACAGGAGATCGCAAGGAAAGAAGTCTGAACACGTGGCAAAGCCACATTCGCGGAGGGGTTTTGTAGCCATTAAGATGTTGGAACTCGGATGGCTAGAGAGGGCGGGGTGAATATAGCCAAACACTTGGACTTTGTGTTTTTTAAATTTCTGCACTCAAACTTTTAGTAGCACAGCGAAAGTAGTAAAAACAAAATATGCAGAAAACTAAACCCTAACCTATGAGCAAACACAAGAACGCTAACAAGAGGATTTACAAGGTTCGGGGATAACTTGCCCCTACTCCTTGGAGTGCCCTTAAGGTGGGCGATCCCTTGGTCGTCGGCAGATCAAGCCCCGGAAGATCCGAATAGAAAGCAACCTCCTTCTCGGTGGAGTAACCTCTCCACAGCGTTTCAATCAAAGATATAGTTTTAAGCACAATGAAACACAAGAAAGATCTTACTTAGCACTTAGCACAGACAAGAACACAGCAAGCTTCTTCCGAGCTCCACCCAGCGACGATCTCACGCAAGAACCCCTTTCTTCGTGTCTTCTCGCTGTCGGACTCAAAGCCTCTTGTTCCTTCCTCTAAGTGTTCAAGCAAGGGATGGTTGCTTCAAAGATCATAGTAGCTTTCTCAAGAGAGGATGATCAGCCAAGAGCACAAGCACGCAGCAAGAAATCGCAGCAGAAAACCAAGGCAACCAAAGTTCTTCTGTGCTCTTCTCCACCACGCTGCTTATCCACTCTCCACTAGCGCCAGGTCAACATCTCACTGCAGCCTCCAGCTGCTCTCCTGCAACCACCAGCCACCACTGAGCTCTTCTAGACTCCCTGAGCTTCCCTCAGACCAGCCCCAGTCAGCAGCTCTAGCCAGCGCCAGCATCCGTTGCAACCTGAGATGGAAAACGGACAAACCTGCTCCAAGGAAAGGCCTCCATTGACTCTCCTTGAGTGTTTGAATCCTTCCCTGTCACCTGCAGCTTAATCAGAGCATTAGCACAGCATATCACTCAGTAAATCAAGTATCAGGGATCAAATGCAGAGAATCAGATACGGTCAGACGCGATCAGAGCGTCTGACAGTGCAATTTGAATTAAAGTGATCGGTCACCAGACCGATCCAGGGCTCGTGGGTCGGTCACCAGACCAATCCACTGCTTACTGGGACTTCCCAGCTCTTGCGGCGACACAAGCCTGATCGGTCACCAGTCCGATCAGGTAGCTCCCTGTCCGATCAGGCTAAAGCCTGATCGGTCCACGTCTGAGTGAACAGTAACTGCGGAAATCAGATCCTAGGTCTTTGATCAGTCACCGGACCGTTCAGGAACTGATCAGCAGGGGAACTCAACTCACTGTGTGCTCCCTGATCGGTCACCAGACCGATCAGGAGCCAAGCAGTGAGGACACGGCCTGCTCCCTGATCGGTCACCGGACCGATCAAGAGTCAAGCAGTGAGGCAACGGCCTACTCCCTGATCGGTCACCAGACCGATCAGGAGCCGCACAGTAGGTTCCCAACCTCACTGTGTGCTCCCTGATCGGTCACCAGACCGATCAGTCATCGCTGGATCGGTCACCAGACCGATCCACGAAGGAGCAGCGTGCCAACATCCCTGATCGGTCACCAGACCGATCCAGGGTCTCCACCCTAGCCCTCCAAGCTAGGGACCTGACCCTCCAAGCCAGGATTTCATCCAACCTAGCCCTCCAAGCTAGGGACCTAACCCTCCAAGCCAGAAATTTTTCACCTAACCCTCCAAGTTGGGACTTTTCACCTAACCCTCCAAGTTAGGACTTTTCACCTAGCCCTCCAAGCGAGGACTTTTCACCCTACCCTTCCGAATTACGACTTTTCCAGACCTAGCCCTCCAAGCTAGGAACCTGACCCTCCAAGCCAGGAATTTTTCACCTAACCCTCCAAGTTGGGACTTTTCACCTAACCCTCCAAGGTAGGACTTTTCACCTAGCCCTCCAAGCTAGGAATTTTCACCCAACCCTTCCGAATTAGGACTTTTCAACACCTAGCCCTCCAAGCTAGGATTTTCCACACCTAACCCTCCAGGTTTGGATTTTCCAACACTTAGCCCTCCAAGCTAGGATTTTTTATACCATGCCTAATCACCGATCAGGACTTAATCATAATCATCCACCTAAACTAAAATCGATGTCAACACCAAAACAACAATCAGGGTCAGACTGCATCAACATAAGAGACCCCATACACGTTTAATGGATGATAGACAGCTATCATTGCTATGCCTCGGAATTCTTAGAAGCCTTTTAGACTAATTCCAAAGGATTGCCTCGGGCCAAGGGACGAATGTTTCGATTCTTCGGACCCGACAAGCCGCCAATGAAGAAGTAATGAAGGTATGGACCCACAGGTGCGTAGCTTCCCTTCGTTGCACCACTGGTCTAATCAGTCAACCACATTTTCTTCGATTAGACTTGAAGCGAAGGACTTGTGATGGGGTTGAGCATCCCAAGATTGACACGTGGAATGGGGAAACTACGTGGAAGGGTCCACCAAGCCCAATTGTCAAAGGCTGACTCCCGAGACCACCTCGGGAGGGCTGACTCGCGAGACCACCTCGAGAAAACAGGTCGTCGAAGCCAGGCCGGGTCATAGACCCCTAGATCACCTTGGGAGGCTAGGCCCCCGAGGCCACCCCGGGCAATAGGCTCCCGAGACCACCTCGGGGGAGCAAACGCCTGAGCCGTCCTGGGAGAAGATACCCCGAGACCTCTCGGGAGAGTAGAGCCTGAAAAGTCATACATCCGAGAGCCCGATTTCAAGTAACCGCTCCTCTTTTCGGATCAGGAAAGTCGCCGGATAATTATTGTCTGCTTCATGTGACGATTAAGGCCTTAATAATCGTTGTGACCGTTACGTAAAAGTTATTAAGTAACCGACGAGTAAGGAACGTGGATGCACGCATGACCAAGCTCTCAGGTATATAAAGTACTTCAACGCACAGGTAAAATGGGGGCTCTCTGAACTCAAAAGTATTTTACTTCCACGTTGACCTCCTACAAGGGACCTAGGTTCTGACTTGAGCGTCGGAGTGGGCTCCTCCGGAAAACATCCGGTGTGTTCCCATTAACGCTCGTGTTGATCTCGCAGGGCGCAATCGACTTCCCTTCGTCATCATCCTCGTGGGCTGGACTCTGGTGACTCGTCATTCGCATTGATTCCTTCCGGAATAAGTATACTATAGAGTTAAATTTCGCATCATTAAATATCTTTGAGATACCTAGTTTCATAGTCTTCTTTATTCTTCCACTTCTACCTTAAAGTTGCGCACCTATTCAAATGTAGATTGGTTATAGATCGTAAGTCTACTACAGGATTTTGTATTTTCTTGAGAGATTCCCTTAGCTCTTGGAAAAGTAAAAAGTAAAATGTTGTCCCTTGTTCTTCTATCGAAGCAGAACATTATGCTATGACTTCTATTACTGCTGAAATTGTTTGGTTGCGTTGATTACTTATTGATATGAGTGTTTTTCTCTTAAACTCTACCCTTATGCATTGTGACAACTCCAGTGTTATTCAAATTGCTCATAATTCTATCTTTCATAAGCACACCAAACATATCGAGAATTATTACCATCTCATTCGTCATCGCTATCAGAATGACGTCATCACTTTGCATTTGTATCATCTTCCATGTAAATTTCAAATTAACTTACTCACCAAGACGTATTTCACTATGCGTTTTTAATTTCTAGTTAATAAACTCTCAATATTTTTTATTACTACATTGTGAGTTTGAAGAGAGATATTAATATATGTTAAATTATTATTATGTAAGGGTGGATTAATTTTTTTTATTATTATTTATCTATTTATATTTATTTTTTATTTATAAATCTGGAGTTTTATGGATATAGTCACCTAGACATTATTCTTTCTCTTAATTTTTTTTCATTGTCTTTCATGTTAAAAATGATGAATTGGATAATAGGTGAATATGAAATGATTTCATACAAATTTCTCATCAATTATTAGAGTAAATTAGAAAGTGCTCATGGTGAACATTTTAGAAGTCCAACATAGGATTTACTTCCAATTTAAAAAAATATAAAATATATCGTAATTAAAAATTAAATTATAAATATCTAAAAGATAACCAAAGGCTAATTGTCTTTTACATTAGTATCCATCATAATAGGAACAGACTGGCTATGATATTATTATTTTTTGTTAGAGGGGATTTCTATCATCGCCATATCACTGTATTTTTAATTGTTAGAAAATGATGAATCAGACAGCAGATAAATTGAACCTGAGATGATCATTCGGTCCCATGAAAGTTTCTCACCGGTCATCAGGGTAAATCGAAAAGCGCTCGCGGTGGACAGTCAAGAAATTCAGCGTCCCAGGGTTCGCACCCCATTTGGAGGAAAAATTCTTACAAAATGTATCATAGTTAGGGATCAAATCGCGGATACTTGGGTTAACGATTAGTTATCCTACCGCTGCACCATAGTCTCGGAGGCGTATTTTTAATTATTAGAGATGTGAAAAAATAAGAACCTTTGGTTATTATTGAGTTGATTAAAAATTAATTGTTGTGGAATATAAAGATTGGCTAGGAACATGGAGCTGCCATGTTCACAAACTTCACGGGTTATTTTTGATGAAATGGTGTCGACCAGCCGAGCGGTCTATAAAACAGATCACGGACTTAACTGAGGCAAAAGTTGTTAATTCGTTGAGGTCTTGAAGTTGAATCGGATCAATTACCATGAAAAAACCCATGCCAACTACTTGCCTTCTCAGCCGATTGACGAAGCGCTGGGCGAGCGTATACCCTTTTGCCGGCTATAAAAGGCTCCTGGCCATCGCTCGCCCTCCATGTGTTCGTGTAAATTCCTCTGTGGCCAAGAAGCAACGCCGGTGTTCGCGTTGGTTCCCCTGCGACGCCTCCTCCTCCTCCTCTTCCTTCGATGACGATGATGTTGAGAAGCTCCTCCACGCCTCTCCTCGGTTCCCTCCTCCTGTCCTCTCCTGGGCACCACCACCACCACGCCTCCGATAGCCCCCATCACCTCCATCCCTTCACCTGCCACTTCTCTCCCCCCTCCGCCTCCGACAGCGCCCACGACCCAGCTGGTTCCCTCCGCCGCACTTTCTCCGAAGGAAACCTTCGGCCAGTCTTCTCCGATGACCTCCCGCCCAAGTTGTCCTCCGCCGCAGCCCGTCTCGCGCCCCAAGGCATCTCCTCCTCGCTCTACAACCCCACCACGGTCGCCGAGGAGGAGGACGTCTCCGACGAGGAACTCGACTTCGTGCCCGGGCTGACGCGGAGCGTTTCGGGAAGCCCCACCCTGCCGCCTCTCTTCCTCGCGCGAGGGCTCGGGATCGACCGCCTCGGCTCGGGGCTGCTCACCGCCAGCGTCGACTGGGGGAGCAGCATCGCCGGCGGCGTCCACTCGGATGTGGAGGCGCACTTCAAGAAGATGGTGGAGGAGAACCCCAGCAACGCTCTGTTCTTGAGGAACTACGCCGAGTTCCTCTACCAAGTACGTGTCTTTTTCATCCGCGGGATTCGATCGAGCAACATCAGGATGCAAACTTTTCTCTTAAGAATTGCTATATAAATTGTTGCAGACGAAGGGAGACCTCCGACGAGCGGAGGAATACTACTCGCGAGCGATCCTGGCGGAGCCTGACGACGGAGAGACCCTGTCGCAGTACGCTACAGTAGTGTGGGAGCTCCACCACGACGCGGAACGAGCTTCCTCTTACTTCCAACAGGCGGTTCAAGCAGCTCCACAGGACTGGTAAAAATTAAAAATGAAGCCTTTCCTCCGTCAAAAATGTTTAATTCGTTGAACTGGCTCTGAGAGATGTATTGCCCATGGCACGATCGACAGCCATGTTCTTGCTGCGTACGCAGACTTCTTGTGGCAAACAGAGGAAGACGAAGCAGAAGAAAGCATCCCTTTCGCAACGCCAGATTTCTCTGCAGCTCACGGCGGGATGGTCGCTCCGGTGACTGCTTGAAGCAAGTTGACGCCGATACTGGAAGAATCTAGACCATTAAAATGTTTAATGCTAATCTTACTTGGGCTTTGCTTATTGTAAATGATCGATAACATCCATGAAGCACTATATAAATATATTTAGTTTTTTTTTTGGTTTTCTAATTAACCTTCTGTTAAAGTTTCATAATAATTGGTTCGTAAATTTGATTGAGACACGAAAGAACAAGTTGTCCGGTCGAAAAATTAAAAAAACAAAAAAAGCTGGAAATCTCGTACCAAACTTCATGCCACAAGTTGAACGGGAATCCTGTGGAGGGCCTCCACGAGATTTTGGCTATTTCGGTTTCATGTCTTTGTCTCGCTTTCTCATAAATTTACCGATGGGGAAAAGTTTGACTATTTCCGTCTAACTCGATCGAGTCACGAGTTTATGGAGCCAGTTGACTCATCCTCATGGGCGCGTTTATGGAGCCAATTGACTTGTCCCCGCGGGATAGATTGACTATTAGTGCATCAGTGTCTAAAAATTAAAAATTGATAAAGTCAATGTATTCGTCGTCTTCACGCCATAATATTCGAGTTAATAGTCGTCTTGATTTACCTCCTCTATATTGATCCTAAAATAGATTGACAGAGACGCTAGAACAAATAAATCACCTTTTACCACCAATTGACTCATATGATCATTTTTTAGCACATTTATCCTTAATAAATCTCTATCATTTATATTTATATGATTTTTCTTCTTCCTACATAGTATGTAAGACCATCTCCAACCAGTGCCCATTTGCACCAAATTTGATGTAAAAATTACACCAAATCTCTCCAACTGATGACTATATTCCAACACCAAATTTGGTGTTGCAGTTGCAGATAATATTTTTTAATTGTTTTTATATTTAAAAAATTTATTATAATATATAATAAGTAAATATAATGTATATTAGTAAATATTATATTACTAAATATCATAAATAAAAATTAATTTATAATAAATACTTTTTTTCATAAATATTTAATAATATTAATTATTTATTATAAATATAAATTTAAAAAATATAATAATGTATTTTAATTTTATTAAACATAGTTATAAAGATTTAATTGAATAAAAATTTTATTTATTATGCATATTTTAATTATAATTATAAAAAAAATTATTAATCATAAATATTTTTTTAAAAATTATTAAATATAAATGAAATATTAATTTTAAATATAATAATTATATTCAAAATGATTACTAAATAAAAATTAAGGTCGATAATTAAATTATGATAAATGAATAAGAAAAAATAGAATATTCTAAGAAATATTCTTTTTTAGTATAATATAGTGTGAATGAGTTGGAGTTGAAATAGTGTTTGGAGTTGAAATTGTATTATTTTGGTATGAAAATGATATCAAATTTAGTGTTGAGGGTTGAAGATGATCTAAAGGCGTGTTGAAAAGATTGCGAGTACCACCAGAGATAGCACATTTAACTCATTAGATATGCTAAATCTGTTTTGACATATTATATATATATATATATATATATATATATATATATATATATATATATATATATATATATATAAAAGAATTGAAAATAATTTTATAAAAAAGGTAAGAGAATTATTATATATATAAAAGAATTGAAAATAATTTTATAAAAAAGGTAAGAGAATTATTCAGAAATTTTAGAAAGATTTACCAGTATTAATGGGAACGAGATGATTATCTCCAAATTAATTGAGGAAAAATTTAATTTTTTAAAATTTATATATATATATAGAAATGATCTGCTGCGGACTGTGCGGTGCGGACCGCGTGTAGACCAAGCGCCAGACCGATCACAAGCAACTGCCTGATCGGTCTGGCAACTCGCGCCGATGGCGGTTGATCGTCGATCGGACACCATCGGCGGCCTTCGGTCGTCGCCCCCGAACAAAACTATAACTCAGGGGGTGAGCGATAAACCCTAGGGTAGCGGTGAACCCGTCGCACTGGATAATGGCGGATCGGTCAGGGAAGTCCCTGACCGATCAGACACCTACCTGATCGGTCAAGACTGATCAGGCAGGTACCACATACGCGGTTCGCAGGCGGTCCGCAGCATATCAAAATCGTGTGTGTGTGTGTGTGTATATATATATATATAGTTTTGATCTCCTGTGGACCGCGTGCGGATTGGCGCCTGATCGGTCGCCAGACCGATCAAGCACACTACCTGCGATTTCTCGATACCAACGACGGCCTTTGGCCGCCGCCCCCGAACAAAACTATAACCCAGGGGATGCAATGAACCCTAGGGGGAAGGGTGAACCCATCGGATACGGGTGAACCTGTCGGGGACGCTCCCGAGTCTCCGGTGGACGATCAGGCAAGCGGTGACCGCGTGCGGACTGGCGCCTGGTCGGTCACCAGACCGATCAGGCGCCAATCCGCACGTGGTCTGCAGGGATCGGTCCGAAGCTGATCAAATCCCTCCAAACCCCCCCCCCCCCCCCCTCCTCGGTTCTCACCGTCGATTCCCCTCCCAGTGGGGCTCTACTCGATCGCTGCCACAAGTCCCCAGCCCGAGTCGATCGTCGCCCCTTTTCTTCTTGATCTCCCGCCTGCTTCGCCGATCGCATCACACCACAACCCGACGCCTCCTTCTCTTCCTCTCCCTCCCATTGTCACTGACCTCTACTCCTCGATCTCTCTCTTAATCGAGATCCTAGCTGTCGATCTCCCAGATTGAAGTCGCCGCATGACTACTGCCCTAGAGTCGACGCCGCGCCTCCCAATCAACAATTAGGCTTCTCTTTAGGTCCTTGGAGAATTGGATGTTGTGTGAGCATTTCAGGAGGATCAGAACTTTAGATAGTTGACGCTCTGTTTCCTCAACAGCTAGGATCGGTGGATCTAAGCAAGGGTTCCTCGCCGGGCATTGCAAGTAAGAATCGGTGTCATTAGTGTTTTTCTGATCGAATCAATGATGGAGGTTTTTGTGCCCTGATCTAAGTTGTGGGATGTTGCCATTAGTGTTCTTGTGGGCGCTTGGATGTGATTTGGGATTGATTACTGTTATGGATGAGTAGTTAGATGAGACTTGTTGGTGTAATTGCTGCTTCATGAGTTGCAATTGCATTTGGGATGATTAATGTCATGGAATGGTTTTGGTGTTAGTTCCTTGGACCTTATGAATGTGTCATGCGATACATTGGATTTTGGTCAGTAAGTGGTTGAAGGCAATGGCAAGCTTGATCAAATTGTAGTGTGGGTAACAATATCTTTAGGGGTCGAACCTGTTTGTAGCTTTACTTTCTTGAGTTGTAAGGTTCTGCCATGATAAGAAAAAAATGATTAACGAGGTTTTTTCAACCTCGGGCGATCGACCCGGCCTCACGGAAGTTTCCCACCGGCCGCCAGGGTAAATCGGAAAGCGCTCGTGGTAGGCGGTCTAGAAGCTCAGCGTCTCAGGGTTCGCGCCCCATTTAGAGGAAAAATTCCTGCAAATACGCCGTAGCTGGGGATCGAACCGCGGATGTCTGCGATAACGACTAGTCGCCCTACCACTGCACCATAGCCCCGGAGGCTGTAAGGTTCTGCCATGAGGCATCTATCGGAGGTTGTTCTTGTCTCAGATTAGATGTTAATTGGCTTGGCCCCCTTAGGTTATCTTGTGTAGCTAAATTCCATTAAGGTTGAAATAAGTTGTCGCGAGGTTACAATTGGTAGTTAAGCTATGTTTTTTTTGGAATTTCTATGTCTAGTTGATACATGATGAGTTTTAGCTAAACTATGCAGCTAGTTGCAGGATACGGATTTGGTACAAGCGCCTAGACGTGAAATTTACTGTGATACAACCTACAGATAAAAGCAGGTACTTCTTACTTGATTCTTGTAGAATCGTTTACCATAAATACATAGTTGTTTTATTTTCTGAGTTA
Organism: Boesenbergia rotunda; assembly: GCA_024364735.1. NCBI lineage: Eukaryota > Viridiplantae > Streptophyta > Magnoliopsida > Zingiberales > Zingiberaceae > Boesenbergia > Boesenbergia rotunda. The sequence continues at coordinate 479,635 of JAGFNQ010004577.1, read as the reverse complement.
GCTGTTTTACCTTAAATCTATTCTCCCTGTTTTTCCTACTTGATACTTATTCTTACTTGACCTTTGAGTAATAATTCAAAATGTTCAGTTGTGCAGTCTCATCTCTTGGTTTCTGATCTAAAGAGTATCGCGTGCACTATATAATTATCATTTGATTTGTCTAGGGTTTAGTTAATATTAGATAAACTCTACCTAGTAGATTAGTGTACGTTTATTTACTTTAGTGTTGATTGTGTTTTGTATCATATTGATTGTATGATTTTGGTTTGATTGAGGTTGTGCATATTAGTAACATGCACCATAGCATTGTTTGTATGCCGACGACTACTGGCTCCCTTGTGGTTAAGATGGGTCGTTAGTTATATTTTTTATTGTGTCACATTCAATTAGAGTTGTGTGCAAACAGTTAATACTCCTTATGTATTTGGACTCTCCACAGGTATTTTAGGGTTTTATAGTCACAAGTATTATGTCCTTTCATACAGGGCCACAGGTATTATGACGTTTCTGCATAGCCACAGACTTTGGCACTTGTATTTTGTCCACTCAACCTACTCAATATAGTAATGGTTGGTGTGTGTACAGAGCAGGTCATCACATCATATGCATATTATGCATTGTGTATTTTGCTTGTATTTGCTACACTTGTTTGAGTTATGATTGCTGCATTTGATTGACATACATATTCGGTTATGATTTGCATTTATTATATGATCTGGATCTGCTCAGCAGTACTAGTAGTTTACTGAGATATTAGGGAGATTTCTAATCATTCCCCTACGTGTTACATTGATTTTCGGGTATGTTTATTCGTACAGATGCATTTGATTTAAGTTCTTTATTCCAGAGACTGTATACCTTTGTTTCTATATGCTTGTTTTATCCCTTTTATATATCATGCATTTATCTTTTTTTATACTCGTAGAGTTCGTTTGGACTCACCATATCTCGTTCTTCTTTTTATTTCAGGTAGTTGATAGTCGCGTCTTATGCTGTAAGGAGAAGATCCAATTGTCAGTCCCCAGTCTTGAGTAGTTTCGTGTCGTATTCGTGTTTTCGTAGTAATTTTATCGTATTAGTGTAGTTTTAGTTTTGTTTTCATTTCGGATGGTATTTGATTTTTCTTTGGATGGGTATCTATTTATTTACGTTGGATTTTGATTTGTGGTGCTTAATTAGTTTATGGAAATTTATTTATTATGTTATTATTTGTTAGTTATATTATTTAACTGCGTGGTTGTGATTATGTGAAGGTCAGCCGAGTGTGGTTGTGCTATTTTTATATATCGAAGTATGTATGTATTAAGTTTCAGATTGTCCGTCATACAGTAGAGATGTTATCTGATTTTCAAATAAGCATGAATTTCTGGGAGGCGTGACACATTGGACCATCTAGCTTGGTTAATCTATTCTATTTATTAATCGATTGATATATCTAATCATTTATTATATTGTTATAGTAATTTAAATCTATATAACAATGTTATTAAAAACAATTTAATCATCACACCCTTATCTTGCAGAGAAATAATTTCATAGTCAATTTCATAGGAGAAAATTTAAGTATTGGTAGAATACCATGCGCGTTATTTTGCTATACGTCTTGATAGAACATCCCCTCTATAATCTTGGTCTTTCTTGAAAAACCACCAAATGGAAAACAAAGAAAAATCTGGGTACAAATGCATAATTACGCAAAATTTAAACAAGGAAAGTGAATGGAAACATCCAAATTATAGTGACAGTTCGTCGATGAACAAGAGATGGGTTGATTCCTTATGGAGTTGTCTCTAGTTGTCTTCCTCGACGAATCAGTTTTTGTCATTCGATCGGATCTTCGATGAGTCGAGCCTTAGCAGATCCGGTGTCAATGAGTCAACTATTGATGAGTCATCGGTCGCTTAGTTTACGAGGGTCAAGTCAGTAGTTGATAGATGAAATGATACGTTCCAAAATTCAAAAAACAAGGGAGACTTGTCTCCACCGAAAAGGATTGACACAAGATTAAAGAGGAGGGGCCAAGATGCACTTTGACGTAATCTCCCTAACTATCAACTCAGGCCTAGAGACATGAACGAAGCAATGACTGGAGAAATAGTAGTTGTTTTAGATGATTATACTAGCCTTTGAGCATTCCATTCCGACAAAATCATTATATATATATATATATATATATATATATATATATATATATATATATATATATATAAGGATTTGATCTTCTCAACAACAAAACCTGCGTACCCATGCACGATAAACTTCCTGATCAGTCAAGTGACTTGCCTGATCGGTCACCGTAACCAATCAGGCACTCGGCGGCGAGCCGGTGACTAGCAATGACGGGCGGAGGGTGCGACGAGCCCGACGGATTCACGTATCGCTCTTGGTTATAGTATGGTGTTCGGGGCGGCGGCTGGAGGCCGCCATTGGTCAGCGAGCCCCGACGGGTTCACGTGTCCCTCTTGGTTATAGTATGGTGTTCGAGGTGGCGGCTAGAGGCCGCCGTTGGTCAGCAAGTCTCGACGGGTTCACGTGTCCCTCTTGGTTATAGTATAGTATTCGGAGCGACGGTCGGAGGCCGCCGTTGGTCAACAAGCCCCCTCGGAGAGTGTCTGATCGGTCATGTGACCGATCAGGAAGTTTGTCGCGCATGAGCACGCAGATTTTATCGCTGAGGAGATCACTCCTCATATATATATATATATATATATATATATATATATATATATATATATATATATATATATATATATATATATATATATATAAAAGAAGAAAAAGAGTTGTTTCCTTATATCGATGTCCCTTTATTTATGCAGAATTTTAATTCAGGTGACTGTATAATTCCAACATATGTAGCTATCTTTCTCCCTTGACGCCATTAATATTAATGTGATAACCATGATGTTTATTGATTAACTGTTGTCTTCATTGTAGCACCTTTATGAGAACCAACATCTATTCTAACCTTGCTAAAAGAAAATGCGATTGTTTGATACGTTTATTTTTCATTTTCATTTTTTTTTAAAAAATATAATTTTCTGAAAAACATATTTGATTTGTATTTTTCAGTCTTATTTTTCAGAAAAAGATATATCATTTTTTGAAAAATTAGATAATGAGATAAAGTCATTTTCCAAAAAAATAAAAAAAAATGATTTTCTAAAAAATAAAAATAAAAAATGAAACAAACCAAATGCCCCCTACAGTGTTCCATATCATCCCCCACTTGGGCTAGTGAGACTATAGGGCTCAAGCAACTACAATGCTCGAGGGATATTACTCACTTGGGCTCAGGAGGCTATGATGCTTGGGTGCTACGGTGCTCGGACAACTACAATGCTCGGATATATTACCCGCTCGGGGATATTACCCTCTCAGGCTCAAGCACTCGGGAGCATCACCCACTTGAGTGAAGACCTACAATGCTCGGGGATATTATATATCCACTCCAGCTCAAGCACTCGAGAGCATCACCCACTTGGGCTAAACTTCATCTATGTGGATTCTATATGGACCGAATCAAGGAATCTCATACATAACGGCATAACTGACAATTCTATATATATCGAGTCCAAATATTTTAGTCAGGCATAATGTTTTTCAGCAACTACCGAGACTCTATTCATTGATCCATTTGCATTGTACAGAGCATGAAAACATTGAGATTAATGATCGGTTACACATCCATGCTCCACCTAGTTGCCAAATATAGAATTACCACAAGATAACAACTTAGATAACATTGAATTTTGGGCGACCGTCCCGGCCCAGCCTCACGAATGCAAGTAAACATGAATCTAAAGAATCATTTTGATACAACCCATTTTTATTTGTGGTTGCTTTTGAATTTTTACGTTGCCATCTTCTATATCCACAAGAGAGGTGCAGAAGTAAATGCTCCGCCATAAGTAACTCCTACATCGTCTCCATGTCCGTCATCTTCCTCTGTTTCCCATAAGAAACCAGCATACGCTGCAAGAACACAGCTGCCGTGCGCACGAGATTTCAGCTCTTACAAATAAATCATCAAATTATCTGCCATGCTTGTAATTCAAGTGGAAAACATGATTTTTACCTGTCCTTTGGAGCCGTTCTAACTGCCTGTTGGAAATAGCTTGAAGCCCATTCTGTGTCATGGTGAAGTTCCCACACTACTTTTGCGTACTGTGACAGGGCTTCTCCATTCTCAGAATCGGCCAATATTGCTCGAGAGTAATATTCCTCAGCTTTTCTAAGATCTCGCTTTTCCTGCGTCATGTGTTATGATGATTCTGAGGCAATTATTTTAACAACCAAATTGAATTTAAACCTCATACAACGAAAAACGATGTTTCAATTTTAAACTGAACAAAACTGTTTCAGCTGATGTTGTCTTTTGGCTTAAATCCAACAAAGTTGGACATGGAACCAAAAAGTGGTTTCATGTGTTTTTCCAATCATTCTGTTTGTTTAAAATTTGGCACATACTTAAAGTCGCCAAACGTATCAGTGATTCTTGTTTTACTAGTTCAGTAGATTAATCTAATCTGAGCTCCAAACATTATCTCTTGTCAACCTCAAAGGGAGGAGAAACAGACATCTATTTGTAACACCAAGAAGGTAATGCATGAAGATACCTGAAAGGTTTGTGTACCAACACTTAATATCCATTTTCATAATTTTTCTGTAATATGAGTTTCTGCATTAAAAATTTTTCTACATAAATTCTCTGAAAGCCAAAGTATGCATTCTCTTGCACATGAGCCTTCGCTATGATGGCTTATTCATTCTGTTGTGTTCCTATTGGTCTCGGGTTCTAACCTTATATAGCGTGCCTTACATATAGAAATGTAGCATTAGCCTCAGAAGAAATGTAGCATTAACCTTATATAGCGTGCCTTACGCATCCTTGGCACAACCGTGCACAATGTATCATTCAATCTAGACTATATGTAGCAATGGCTTCAGTCTTCCTAAAGCAATCCAAAGTAACTAAGCAGTTATATAATTGATCATGGAGATTAACAATACCTGATAAAGGAACTTTGCGTAATTCCTCAGCGATTGGGGATCACTCGGATCCTCCTCTACCTTCGCCTTATATTGCATCTCAACCTCGGATCGCACGTTTTCGCCGATGAATGCATCGAGATATCCATCGAGATTGAACAACCCCGACGCGACACGGTCGATTCCGAGCCCTCTCGCGAGGTACAGAGGCGACACGGCGCTGCTTCCTAAATCGCACGATCTCAAATCGCCCACGAACCTAAACCACTCCGAGGAAGCAGCATTGCACTCTTCATCGCCGTATTCCTCTTCCTCCTCGATCTCTTCGGCGATCGGATTGCGATTGAAGGCGGTGAGGGAGGAGCGGGGGGTATTATTCCGTCGGAGACGGCAGTCGGACTCGAGGATGTTTTCGTCGGAGTGAGATCGGCAGAGGAAGTCGGGGGCTGCGGGGGAGAAGGAGTGGAGGTCGGCAGCAAGGTGGCGGGGGGAGGAGGAATAGGGGAGCGGGGAGGCGAGGAGGGTAGTGGAGGAGCTCTGCAGCATCATCGTGATTGGAGGAGAAGGAGGAACCCTCGCAGGCGAATCGAAGCGAACACCCGCGAGGTGGAATGGAGCCGGGATGGATACGAAACGATGGATGGCGAGACTGCTTTATAGGACGAACCGCCGACTACTGGGCCATCGCTGTCAAAGATGAGGGAGGACGGGACTCATGGGGCACCGCACGTTAAGTAACTATATTTGCACTCTTTACTCTTTATAAAATAATAAAAATAAAAATAAAACTCTTATACGATGCCTATCATAATTTCAATTCTTTGCCGAAAAATTGAAGTCCTTCTCCCGTAAATTACGAAAGATATTTTATTTTAACTTAACGGCTCTTCTGATGAGAAAAACTTTGATATTCAACGAAATATTTTTGGACCATTGAGAATTAACTCTTAATCAATGGTCTAAAAATATTTTTGAAGAAGTTGCTGGGCAGTATGTGAAGGTGTAGGTTGGTTTCCCTTCCCATCTCCCTCGCATACCCTTTCTTAGGGTGCGCTTGGTTCAAACGGAGGAATGACAATGAGAATAGGATTGATTGAGGTGGGGAATGAGAATGAGTATGATTGATTACAAAGTATTGTTTGGTTAGGACTGCGTAATCATTATTGATCCTATCGACAAGTGAAGATCGGCTCTCGCCCGGCTGACTCGGTCTGACCAAGATGACCCGGTCTGCTATAACTCAGGGGGTCGGACTCGGGCTTCAATAGGAATTAGGTTCAAGTCATTCAGCTCGGACCAAATGGGGGCTTACAAGACGAGGGTGATGGTTGCAAATGGCAGCAATCCCCCTTTTGGAGGGTTTATATAGGAGAGGGTGAGTTGTCTACTGTGTCAGAGTTGTCATGTCGCATTTAAGGAATGATCAGCTGGCAGACTGAGCTCGTAGCAGCTTTATTACCCCTGTGACACTGCCACAGCCACCTGACATCCTATTTAAACTATCACTTCTAAAACTCATTAACATCCGTCAGCCCTGTCAGGCGGCTCTGTCAGGTGATGATTATGTCAGCGGCTTACTACACTATTACTTATAGAGGCGGTTTTACAGCTGTTCGGTCGGCACGCCTTAACTCGTAGTTCGAGTCGGTCGGATAAGTCTAGATTAAAGGTTTCTATACATGGGGTAAACTTAGGGCACTCGGCCAGGGACACTCGGCCCAAGTGACCGACCTCGGGTATCTGACCCCGAGTGACCGACCTCGGGTGACCAACCTCGAGTGTCTGACCCCAAGCGACCGACCTCGGATGCCTGACCCCGAGTGGCCGACCTCGGGTGGCTGACCCCGAGTGACCGACCTTGGGTGATTGACCTCGAGTGTCTGACCCCGAGCGACTGACCTCGGATGCCTGACCCCGAGTGGCCGACCTCGGGTGGCTGACCCCGAGTGACCGATCTCGGGTGATCGACCCCGAGTGGCTGACCCCGAGTGGCTGATCTCGGGTGACCGACCTCGGGTGTTTGACCCGAGTGACCGACCTCAGGAGCCTGACCCCGAGTGGTCGATCTCGGGTGACTGACCCCGAGTGGCCGATCTCGGGTGATCGACCCCGAGTGGCCGACTTCGGGTGATCGACCCCGAGTGGCCGACCTCAGGTGTCTGACCCCGAGTGACCGACCTCGAGTGTCTGACCCCGAGTGGCCGACCTCAAGTGACCGACCGCCTGAAGCTGAGCCGGGGTCATATCTGTTTCGACCTCCACTTTTCCAACTATGCCTTAGGCCTAACCCATACGGTCGATGACAACTCGGCTTAATCATCTGCGACCTGGATCATGCTCGATCAAACCCGACCGGGCCTCCAATCCTCTTCAAAAATCACTTGGTCGGATCACAAGACTCCCCTTCAAGTCTAGTCAAAGGAGGCGCTTACTCCGACTATTAGGCTCTTGGCCCGGTCGGCTAAAACCCCCTTCCCGCCTTCTCACGCGTCACTTCATACTCCTAATCTCACTTCTTAAATGCCGGATCTCCCGTCACATCGCCCATTAATGCGAGACCACGTGTCACCTCCCGACTGGAAGCCTCTGACACCAAGGCGTCATCGGCGTGGCTCGCACAGCGTTCAGGCGAAGCTTCGAGACCTAGGGAATGACAGGGAGCGGACGGTCAGGATCTGGGACCGCCTTTTCTCCTTCCGCATCGAACGGTCCTCCTTGCGCCGCCGGTAGTATAAATAGGTTTTACCCTTTGTTACCCTAACCTCTGCTTTTCTTTTCGCTCTAGTCCAATCTTCGCCGCCCGACCTCCTCGAGCTCCGACGACCAGTGTTTCCAATGAACTCCGTCCTTAGGTATTCTTTTCCCTTGTCGAATCTATTCTTTGTCTTTCCCGACCTCCTTTAGATGGCCGAGTCGTCCGCTCCTCCTGAGCCGTGGTATGTAACCACTCGTTCATTACTAACCCTAGGTCATTTAGAAACTTTACGTATAGACTACCAAATACCTGAGGACCATCTAATGGCTCTCCCGGGCTGTCAGAACCGACCCCACGGACCTCCCTTGGGTTACTTCACCATCTTTTCCGACCAATTATTAGCCGGGTTGCGTTTTCCTCTTCATCCTTTCTTCCGCGAGATTTGTCGATACTTCCAGATATCTTTATCTCAACTGGCTCCTAATTCAATTAGGATCTTGTGTGGTACGGTGATCCTTTTCACCGCCTATGAGGTCCCTTTAGTACCCCGAACGTTTAACTACTTTTATTATCTCAAGAAGCAAGAGCCCGGGAACTTTTATTTCCAAGCTCGGATCAAGTCGGCCTTTTTGGAGAAGGTTCCGTCTTCCAACAAAGGTTGGAAATCCCATTTCTTCTACATTAAGTCCGTCCCCCCTCCGTCATGGCCCACCGAGTGGGTAGAAAATCTTCCTAACCAACCTTTAATGCCCAAGGATCTTCGCTCGGACCCAGGTTACCAGTTTGCCTTCTCGAAGCTCGGGGGAACCCGCTACCATGCGGGCAAGCTGCTGATCGATGGCATGTGTATCTCTTTCAGCTGAGTCAGATCCCAGCAGAGTTACCCGACACGTTCGGTAAGTTTTTACTCGGTTTGTAAGTTTGTTAATGCTAACTAAAATTCTCTCCCTGGTGCAGCCGAAACCATGTACGCAGCCCGGATTACTGAGGTGATGGCCTTGGAGGAAGAAGCCCTGGAGGCTTTGGCAGCGAAGCTGGCGGGCGACCGGGCAGTGCCGCCTGTAAACATTATCCCGGCCCCCGAGCTGCGCGAAGCCGAGGATGACTCAGCAGGTGACCTCCCGGTCGAGGATCCAGACGTGGTTCACCAAGCTGTGGGTGAAGGGTCAGCCGGGCGTGGGGAAGAAGAGGAAGAAGAAATTGAGCAGGCCGCTACTGAGAGCCTGACAAGGAAGCGCCGTCGAGTCACTATCTCCTCGAGTGTACCCTCGGCTCATGGACCGACTTCGGGAGGTCAGGTTACCCCGTCCCCTCACTCGGATCGTGCTCCAGCTGGCACTCGGACACCGTCTTCCAGCCCAGCCCTTCGGTCGGGCACGCGGGGCTCGGTCTCAACCATAACTTGCCCAGGTGCCCTGACTTTGCCCTCCGTAGGGCATCGCTCAGGAGCTTCGACCTCAGGCACTGTCCCATCCCCTCGAATCCCTCTGACGGATGCGTCAAACGTTGACGCCGTAGAAGCTCTTTTGGCGATGCACTCACCTCCCCAACCAATGGTAGACATCCAGCTTCCCTTGGCGACCTCCCTGACCCAGATAGTCCAGCCTCAGCCACTTAACCTACACGGTCGATTGGTGGCCAGCTGGGACCAAGGACGGACACCGACTGCGGATACTAACCCTATGAGTCTAGCCGATACTTTTTTCATGGAAATCACTCAGGTGTTCCCTTCTTCTCCTTACTTGTCTTCGTTTTCCTTTATCCTAATAGCATCCTTACTTATTGTGTAGCATTGGGCTAGGAGTCAGTCAGTCGGTCAGGCCTTAATCACGAACATTAGGGAGCGTCGGGCGGGCCGAAATGAAAGTAAAGGAGCTAGAAAGCAAGCTAGCTCACTGCACCCTCCCTCCGGGCGAGGAGGGCTCGGATCAGCTGCGTTCAGAAATAACTATATTAAGGTTGCAGCTATCAGATTTCGAGGCTCGGTCGGAGGAAGAGAATCAAGCCATGGTCGCCGCCGCTCAGGAAGTGGAGCGGCTGTCCAACCGGGTTGGCCATCTAGAGGGTGAAAATAAAATTCTCCAGGCTCGTAATATCCGAGCCCGTTCTGACTGGGACAAGAAGGCCGCCGAGGCCAAGGGCTTCCAACAGCAACTGAAGGAGTCGGCCACAGCTCATAACCAAACCCAGCTCGCTTTGAAGAATAAAGAGGCGGAGCTGGCGAATAAAGAGAAGGAGCTGGCAGCGCAGCAAGAAGCATTTCGAGCTCTCGAGGCTCAACTGTCGAGCAAAGAGAAACAGTTGGCTGCTCAGGCGACTACTATTCAAGGAAAGGACGCTGAACTTGCTCGGCTGAAGAAGGAACTGGAGGACTATAAGTCAGGCGAGTCAGCGAGGATCGAGGCAGCCCGCCTGGCTTATATTCAGTCCGATGCTTTCCTCAACCAAGTGACGGTGCGCACCAGTGGCATGATCATGTTCGGCGTGCGGGGCGCTATTCAACAATTGACGGAGGCCGGCTATCTCCCCCCAGATCTTCCTCCCAACGCCGTGAAGACCACTTGGGTCAGGGCAGGGATCCCTGATGATGCTTTCCCCCCGTTCACCTAGGTTAGGTTTAGATTTTTCCTTGTCCTATCACTGCTCGGCCTCAAGGCCTTAAGATTTTTGATGTTAATGTGATTTTGACTGACTCGGCTTACAAGGCCCAATTTTGTGATGGCCCAGGGCCTTGTAATTATGTTGACTCCTCATGCCTTTGCTCTTCTTGTCTCATTACCGTGTTCATTTGTTTACGGTGCGTGAAATTTTTACTAAGTGTTATTCGCTCGGTGTGCCCGGCTTGTTCGTCGAATGTTGACACTTTAAGTAATGTAGTGAATTTTCGCTAAGTGTTGATTGTTCGGGCCACTTGGGCTATTAGCTACTCGGTCTCGTCTACATCCGTACTCGATTATTTCGTTCGGTTGTGCCGACCCCCGGACTCGGCGGTAGTACTCGATCGGGTCGGCACCCTGCCTCGACTATGTTGCTCGGTCGGGTCGGCACCCTGACTCGGCGATGTTGCTCGGTCGGATAGGTACCCTGACTCGACTATGTTGCTCGGTCGGGTCGGCACCCTGACTCGGCGATTTGCTCGATCGGGTCGGCACCCTAACTCGCACGATGTTGCTCGGTCGGGTCGGCACCCTGACTCGACGATGTTGCTCGGTCGGGTCGGCACCCTGACTCGGCGATGTTGCTCGTTTCCAATTGGCTGACCGTCGCGGCGAAGCCAAGTTGACTTGTATGCTTATGTTTGATTACCTTAACCTTACCAGGTTGACCGACTACTCCTTTCGTCCATCGGAACGTGGGAAGCCACGCCTAAGCGGTAGACATTGTGGAAATGTGTTGATTCATACTTCCCTTGAGCAAGAGTCTGGACACCGTCCGACTGATCCAGGCCGAGCGTGAACCGCCATGCCCGGCTGGGCCCGACCGAACGTGGAACGCCACGCTCGATCGGCGTCGAGTCCGGTGGGTGCGTGGGAGCATGCCCACTTATAACTTGTCTTAGCAAGAGTCTGGACACCGTCAAACTTACCCTGACCGAGCGTGGACCGCCACGCCCGACCGGGCCCGACCAAACGTGGAACGCCACGCCCGATCGGTGCCGAGTCCGGTGGGTGCGTGGGAGCATGCCCACTTATAACTTGCCTTAGCAAGAGTCTGGACACCGTCCGACTTACCCTGACCGAGCATGGACCGCCACGCCCTATCGGGCCCGACCGAACGTGGAACGCCACGCCCAATCGGTGCCGAGTCTGGTGGGTGCGTGGGAGCATGCCCACTTATAACTTGTCTTAGCAAGAGTCTGGACACCGTCCGACTTATCCTGACCGAGCGTGGACCGCCACGCCCGACCGGGCCCGACCGAACGTGGAATGCCACGCCCAATCGGCGCCGAGTCCGATGGGTGCGTGGGAGCATGCCCACTTATAACTTGCCTTAGCAAGAGTCTGGACATCGTCCGACTTACCCTGACCGAGTGTGGACCGCCATGCCCGACCGAGCCCGACCGAACGTGGAACGTCACGCCCGATCGACGCCGAGTCCAGTGGGTGCGTGGGAGCATGCCCACTTATAAATTGCCTTAGCAAGAGTCTGGACACTGTCCGACTTACCCTGACCAAGCGTGGACCGCCACGCCCGATCGGGTCTGACCGAACGTGGAACGCCACGCCCGATCGGCGCCGAGTTTGGTGGGTGCGTGGGAGCATGCCCACTTATAATTTCCCTTAGCAAGAGTCTGGACACCGTCCGACTTACCCTGACCGAACGTGGACCGCCACACCCGACCGAGCCCGACCAAACGTGGAACGCCACGCCCGATCGGCGCCGAGTACGGTGGGTGCGGAGGAGCATGCCCACTTATAACTCGCAGGAACCATTCTTTGTATGCTATGAGTCTTTCTATCACATTTTCTGAGTACAAGTATTGGGATCCTTCCACTCAACTCTCGTCACGATACAACCTCAAATGTATTGCACTCCAGAGTCTTCCCAGCTTCTTTCCTTGAGCATCTTGTAAGTAGTAAGCTCTCGCCCCCAATGCCTCAACCACCAAGAAGGGTCCTCCCCACTGAGGTTCCAGCTTGCCTACTTCTCCCACCGGCTTGACTCTCTTCCACACCTTATCCCCCACTTGAAAGCTTCTAGGCATAACTCTTTGGTTATACCAACGTCGCATTCTTTGTTGATAAGCGGTCATGCGAGCCGCAGCCTGACTCCGAACCTCCTCGATCAGATCCAGTTCCAACTGCCTTCTCTCTGCATTGTCTTCCCCATACAGGCGTCTTCTGTCCGACTTGCAGCCGACCTCTATGGGGACTACAGCTTCACTACCATACACCGACTGAAAAGGAGTGCAGCCCGACCCTTCTTTGGGAGTGGTCCTGAGGGCCCATAAAATGCCGGGTAGTTCATCCACCCAAGATCCACCCACCTGAACTAACTTGGCCCTCAGCCCCCTCAAGATATCCCGGTTGGCTACCTCTGCCTGCCCGTTGCTTTGGGGATAAGCCACTGAAGTGAATGCCTGCTTGATCCCGAAGCTTTCACACCATTCCCTTATCATCCTGCCCTGAAACTGCCGACCATTGTCCGACACCAACTGTTGGATCGAGAATATCGATAGAGGGGGGGGGGTGAATATCGTAAACCGTTTCGGATTTAGAGAGAGTATGTGCAGCGGAAAATTAACACTAAAACCAAACGCAAACACCACGATTTACTTGGTTCGGAGTCGCGGTCGGCTCCTACTCCAAGGCCCATGGTCGTTGACCGTTTACTGCGGGCAATTCTATATGTGCGCAAAGAGGTTTACAGATATATATTATAATTTTAGTACAGTAAACTTAAAAGAATAGCTCTTTGTTACCGACGTCCGGTGTGGAATATATCTCGGAGCAGAGGGACGTCGTCGGCGCTTGTATCTCGAGTTGGGAGGTTTCCGGAGCAGAGCGCTTGAGCAGAAGAGCGTATTGGCGTTGGAAGCAGTTGTGGTGAAGCCTCAGGGGTCGAGCCCCTTTTATAGCAGGTCTGGGGGTGCCCGGGACGTTAGGGGCGCCCTCCACGTGTCCTTTGATCCGCAAGCCTCTCAGTCAGCCTTTATCCCGCCAGGATCGGGCTGAGGCTTTGACGGGGCGCCCGGGAAGCTGGGGGCGCCCTGGTTGACTCCTTCAGCTGGCTTCTCGGCTGGATAAGTTTTATCCGCTTCGTTAGCTTGAGCCCAGGGCACCCAGGAGCACGGGGGCGCCCCCCCAGTGAGCTTCCGAAGCGTTTTCATGCTTAACTTGTTTTGCCTTGACCTTGGGGGCGCCCGGGACCTCCAGGGCGCCCTGCCCAGCTGCTGTCCCTCTTCTTTGGGGTGTTCTGAGCTGCAGAAACTCGTTCCTTCGGTCCTTCATCCAGGTTTAGTCCTAAACAACACAAAGCAATAAATTATTAGTTTCATACAGCCTTAGCTGTCTTGGTTCTGACTTTGGGTCTCCAAAATGGAGCCCTAGGTCGAACCGACGCCTACTGTTCCCTCGACGGGGAACACGTCCTCACCTACTCCTCTCAGGAGAATTTACCTGTTGCCAACCGGCTCCTCCGGTTGGACTTTTGCCCAGCAGTCCTTCGCCAGGTGCCCAGCAGTCCTTCGCCAGGTCTTCGTTTCCAGGCAGTCCTTCGCCTGGTGCCTAGCTGTCCTTCGCTAGGGCTTCAGCTCCAAGCAGCCCTTCGCCTGGTGCCTAGCAGTCCTTCGCTAGGTCTTCGACTCCTAGCAGCCCTTCGCTAGGTGCCCAGCAGTCCTTCGCTGGGTCTTAGGGTTCCGATGCCTAGCAGTCCTTCGCTAGGACTTCAATCTGCACACTCAAGTAGTATGTTAGATAAGCATAACAACTTAACTTTTGAATCCTTTGCCATTATCAAAACCCAGGTTCAACTTGGGTGCTGTCTGCACCAACAATCTCCCCCTTTTTGATTTATGGCAACCCGATTCAAAAAGTTAAGTTTTAATCAAGACAATTGATATAACATTTTAGTTTCCTCCCCCTGGAAGGAATCTCCCCCTAGGTTTTTCAAAGTTTCATGGGGTTTGAAAAATTTCTAAGTCAAAATAATGGAATTAATTTTTCAATACTTAGAACATTTTGAAAGCAGTTTTTAGAAAAGTATTTTCCACACAAAGAAATTTTTAAGTTAATAACTTAGTGGAAAATTTTCTAAAGTTTAAGAAAAGTTTGAATCTCTTTAGTACTTTTCTATTTAAGATAAGTACTTAGAGAATTTTGAACATAGCTTGGTTAAAGTATCCAGACAAGTTTTGAACATAGCTTGAGTTTTAAGTACTTAGAAAATGCTTTTGAAAACTGCTTGGGTCAAGTACTTAGAATCAATTTTGAAACCAATTTAGATCAAGTATTTTTGAAGCAGTTTTGAGGGAAAAAAATAGATTAAGTACTTTGAAAACACTTAGCTTTAATACTTTGAAAATGGTTTTGAAGACAACTTAGCTTTTTGAAGAAAGGACAAATTTTTGAAAACTTGAAAAAAGATTTTAACGCTTCTCTCATTCCCTATCTCTCCCCCTTTGTCATATATCAAAAACAAAGTAATATAGCAAATAAAAATAAATTGCATAATGATATAACAGAATAATGTGTTGTACTGAACCAAATCAAGATATAAATTGAACTGGACCAATTTCAATTATCTCTTTAGGGTCCTATCTAACCCAGTTAACTATTTACTAACTGTTATAAATAGTAGTTTTCGCTAGGGTTAGTCAAGTTAAGTGTTCTGTTCAAGTTAGATTTTCTAAACTTGACACTCAACCTGATTACTGTTTAAGTTGTATTTAGTGCCCCAATTACTGCAGATGCATTGACTTAAAGCATTTTGAATTAAGACAAAGACCTAAGCATCTCAACCCATTCTAGGTTATCAATCAACATTACCCTAAGGTGCTTGTGAGATGCTGGCTTCTAGATCTATAGGTGCATGCAGATCTAGGGTTAGGGCCTAGGCTAAGTCCATTTGCGAAAAAGCCCTAGTTTTGAAGGGGGTAGTTTTTCAAAAAAAAAAAAAAACTAAGTCGAAAGAATTATTAAAAAAAAACTAAAAAGATTTTCAAATTAATTAAAGGTTGATTTTGCAATCAAGTAATATTATTTTAGAAACTGATTTTTAAAAAAACAGTAAGAAAACCAAAACATAGAGTACACCTATTCTACCAAGCATAATCCTAACTGCCTTCTTAGTGAGCTGAACTCAACCTCAGGTAGGGGTTTAGTGAATATGCCAGCTAAGTTGGATTTAGAGTATACATGCTTAAGAACTATCTCACCCCTGGCTACGTGATCTCTTACAAAGTGGTGTTTGACTTCTATGTGTTTAGTTCTGGAGTGTTGGATTGAGTTTTTAGTTAGATTAATTGAACTTATATTATCAATGAAGACTTGCGTTTGATTGTAGTCAAGCTGGAAGTCCTTAAGAGTGTGCATCATCCATAAGAGTTGTGCTACACACTCTCCTAAAGCAACATACTCAGCTTCAGTTGTGGATAAAGCTACACAGTGTTGCTTTCTGCTGCACCAACTTACTAGACTGTTTCCTAGAAGTTGACAGCTTCCACTGATACTTTTTCTATCTAGCTTACAACCAGCATAGTCAGAGTCTGAATATCCTGATAGTTTAAAAGTTGAGGTCCTAGGATACCAAATCCCTACATTTAGAGTGCCCTTAATATATCTCAATATTCTTTTTAGGGCCGCTAAGTGCGTTTCCTTAGCATAGGTTTGGTACCTATCACACATTCCTACAGAAAAGAGGATATCAGGTCTGCTTGCTGTAAGGTACAGTAGACTTCCAATCATGCTTCTATAGAGTTTAAGGTCTACTGGTTTTCCATCAGGGTCACTATCTATTTTTACATTTGTGACCATGGGGGTACTTATGCTTTTAGAGTTATCCATTTTAAATTTCTTTATTAATTCCTTAGCATACTTAGATTGATGGACATAGTTTCCATCCCTAGTTTGTTTAATTTGTAACCCTAGGAAAAAATTGAGCTCACCAACTAAGCTCATTTCAAATTCATTTTTCATTATTTTAACAAATTCTTTTAAGAAGTTTGAGTTAGTAGACCCAATGATTATGCCATCGACGTAGATTTGGGCGATAAAGATTTCTTTTCCTAAGGTTTTAATAAACAGGGTTGAACCGATTTGTCCTTGTTTAAATTCTTTAGAAGTTAGGTAAGTTGATAAGCGTGCATACCAGGCCCTAGGTGCTTGTTTTAGTCCATAAAGTGCTTTAGTGAGTTTGTAGACATGGTCAGGTTTTTCTAAGTCCTCAAAATCGGGGGGTTGTCCTACATAAACTTATTCCTTGATAAATCCATTTAGAAAAGCTGACTTTACATCCATTTGGTATAATTTAAATCCTTTATGGGATGCAAAGGCTAATAACATCCTAATGGACTCAAGTCTGGCTACTGGGGCATATGTTTCATCATAATCTAACCCTTCTACTTGACTGAATCCTTTTGCTACTAAGCGAGCTTTATTTCTAACTATTTCTCCTTGATCATTTAGCTTATTCCTAAAAACCCATGCACTTAGTGTCAATGATGGATTTGCCCTTAGGTTTAGGTACTAGTTCCCAGACTTGGTTTCTCTCAAATTGGGCTAACTCTTCTTGCATAGCTATGATCCAATCAGGATCAGGTAGGGCTTCATCTATAGTTTTAGGTTCGATTTTTGAGATCATTGCTATCTGACTAAGGTTTCTATAGGAGGATCTAGTTCTTACTCCTAAAGTTGGATCACCCACAATTTGATCAGTTGGGTGACTGAGTCTGGGTTTCTTGGTTTTTTCTAGAACTTGGTTCAGCCTCAGGTCCGGCTGGTCGGTTTGGTTCCCTATTTGGTTCGACTACTCGAGTTGATTCAATTGATTCATTAGTTGGTTCAATAGTTAGTTCATTTATGGGTTCAATTAAAGATTCAATAGCTTGTTCATTATCTTCTTGATCAGTATTTGATGCAGTTAGATCTGGATTATCAGATTTTGAGTTGATTTCTTCATCAAATATTAAGTTTGTTGTTTCTTCAATTTTCTTAGTTTGTTTGTTGTAAACCCAATAGGCTCTGCTTGTTGTTGAATATCCTAGGAAGATGCCTGGGGTTGATTTAGATGACAATGAACCCCCATGCCTTAAGCATGTAGACTCTAAATCTAAATTAGCTGACATATTCACTAAACCCCTACCTGAGGTTGAGTTCAGCTCACTAAGAACGCAGTTAGGATTATGCTTGGTAGAATAGGTTTACTCTATGTTTTGGTTTTCTTACTGTTTTTTTAAAAATCAGTTTCTAAAATAATATTACTTGATTGCAAAATCAACCTTTAATTAATTTGAAAATCTTTTTAGTTTTTTTAATAATTCTTTCGACTTAGTTTTTTTTTTTGAAAAATTACCCCCTTCAAAACTAGGGCTTTTTTGCAAATGGACTTAGCCTAGGCCCTAACCCTAGATCTGCATGCACCTGTAGATCTAGAAGCCAGCATCTCACAAGCACCTTAGGGTACTGTTGATTGAAGAGGTTCAGACTAGTTTTATGGTGTCTTTTACTACTTGCAAAATGCTGAAGGAATAATCTCTCGAAGTCAGTAAAGTCCTTCACAGATCCCTCTGGGAGTCTGTCAAACCATCTTTGAGCCGGCCCGACCAGGGTGGTCAGGAAGGCCCGGCACTTAATACCATCCGAGTATTGGTGCAGCAACGAGGCGTTCTCAAATTTCATTAGATGTTCTTCTGGATCGGTAGCCCCTCCGTACTCGGGAATGGACAAGAGGCGGAAATGTTTGGGTACCGGCTCCTGCAGTACTCGGCTGGAAAAGGGGAACCCTGTGTGTTCTACTGGGGCCGGAGTAAGGGGAGCTTTCCCTTTGTCAGCTCTGGCTTGGCTAGAAGAAGCCTCATGGGAATCAGACTGTCCTGCCCCCTCTGCGGGGCCGAATAGCGCTCAGGGAAAATGGGGGTTGTCCCCATGGCGAGTTCCTCCTTCAGTGCCCACTCGAGCTGTGGGCTCGACTGGACCTTCTTGAGCTCTGGCGGCTATTCCCTGCTCTGTTGCTAACTTCTGAGCTCTGGCGGCTATCAGCAACTCGAGGTCTTCTTGTGAAAGTGTCACGGTCACCTGATTAGAATCGATCATCTTCGGCTTTCGATCAGGCAGATTCCCACAGACGACGCCAAATTTGATCCTGTCGACAATTGAAGACCGGTTCTAACTCAGATGACTCGGTTTGACCAAGACGACCCGGTCTGCTATAACTCGGGGGGTCGGACTCGGGCTTGAATGAGGACAAGGCTCAAGTCACTCGGCTCGGACCAAAACGAGGCTCACAAAGTGGTGGTGTGGTTGCAAAATGGCAGCAATCCCTTTTTTGGAGCCCAAAAGGGCCTTTATATAGGAGAGGGTGAGTTGTCTGCTGTGTCAGAGTTGTCATGTCCCATTTAAGGAATGATCAGCTGGCAGACTGAGCTCGTAGCAGCTTTATTACCTCTGTGAGACTGCCACAGCCACCTGACATCCTGTTTAAACTGTCACTTCTAAGGCTCATTAACACCCATCAGCCCTGTCAGGCGGCTCTGTCAGGTAATGCTTATGTCAGAGGCTTACTACACTATTACTTACAGAGGCAGTTTTACAGATGTTCGGTCGGCACGCCTTAACTCATAGTTCGAGTCGGTCAGATAAGTCTGGATTAGAGGTCTCCATACGTGGGGTAAACTTAGGGCGCTCGGCTGGGGACACTCGGCCCAAGTGACCAACTTCGGGTATCTGACCCCGAGTGACTGACCTCGGGTGACCGACCTTGAGTGTCTGACCCCAAGCGACCGACCTCGGGTGACCGACCTCGAGTGTCTGACCCCGAGCGACCGACCTCGAATGCCTGACCCTGAGTGGTCGACCTCGGGTAGCTGACCCCGAGTGACCGACCTCGGGTGATCAACCTCGGGTGTCTGACCCCGAGTGACCGACCTCGGGCGCCTGACCTCGAGTGGCCGACCTCGGGTGACCGACCCCGAGTGACCGACCTCGGGCGATCGACCCCGAGTGGTCGACCGCTTGAAGCTGAGCCGGGGTCGTATCTGTTTCGACCTCCACTTTTCCAGCTATGCCTTAGGCCTAACCCATACGGTCGATGACAACCCAACTTAATCATCTCCGACCTGGATCATGCTCGATCAAACCCGACCGGGCCTCCAATCCTCTTCAAAAATCACTCGGCCGGATCAAGAACAAAGGCAAATCTTTTTCTTTGGTCATCAAAACATGTTTAGCGGTGTTATCTATGTTGGTGCAGATTGCACCCAAGTCAAACCTGTGTTTTGATATTGGCAAAAGGGTTCAAAAGTTAAGGGTTAATTGGTGTCTAACAAGTTTCTTGAGTGTACAGGAAAAGCCCTAGCGAAGGAATGCTAGGCACTGGCGAAGGACTGCCAGAATGGACAAAGCCCTAGCGAAGGAATGCTAGGCACTGGCGAAGGAATGCCAGAATGGACAAAGCCCTAGCAAAGGAATGCTAGGCACTGGCGAAGGACTGCCAGAATGGACAAAGCCCTAGCGAAGGAATGCTAGGCACTGGCGAAGGACTGCCAGAAGTAAAGACCTAGCGAAGGGCTGCTAGGCACCAAGCGAAGGGCAGCTTGGCAACTTAAGACCTGGCGAAGGACTGCCGGGCAAAAGTCCAACTGGAGGAGCCGGTTGGCACCAGGTAAATTCTCCCGAGAGGAGTAGGTGAGGACGCGTTCCCCTTGAGGGAACATTAGGCGTCGGTTCGACCTAGGGCTCCATTTTGGAGACCAAAGTCAGAACCAAGACAGCTGAGGCTGTATAACCTATTATCTTATTGTTTTATTGTGTTTTGGACTAACCCTGGATGCAGGACCGAAGGAACGAGTGTCTGCAGCTCAGAGTGCCTCAAAGGAGTGAGGCAACAGCTGACCAGGGCGCCCGGAGTGTCCCGGGCGCCCCCATGGTGAACACAAAACACAACAAGACAAGAAAGACTTCGACAGTACATACCCAGGGCGCCCCCGCTGTCCCGGGCGCCCCCATTGCAAAACAACTCTGCCGCGTCTGCGCTACACGCCCAGGGCGCCCCCGCTGTCCCGAGCGCCCCCAGCCAGATTTACCAAAGAAGACTCAGCGCTGCGGATAAGAGTTGGCCGAGTCAACCAGGGCGCCCCCAGCGTACAGGGCGCCCCAGTCAAGACCTTATCCCGAGGTTCAAGGGATAAGTGGTTGACTGTGCTTTGTGTGGATCTGCTGCCACGTGGGGGGGCGCCCCCGTCGACCAGGGCGCCCCCAGGCCCTATATAAAGGGCCCTCGACCTCCTTCTTCAGATCATCAATCACTGCGACACTTCTGCGCTCTTCTGCTTCTGCGACACGCTCCAGAAATCTTCCAACTCGAGCTGACGACGTCCCGCTGCTCCGAAACTTCGATCTACACCGAACGTCGGTAACGAAGAGCTGTATTTAAAGTTTACTAAACTGTTCTTGTTATTATCCTTCTTGTAAACTTTTACGAACTTATAGAATTGCCCGCAGAAAACGGTCAACGACCGTGGGCCTTGGAGTAGGAGTCGACCCAGGCTCCGAACCAAGTAAAACGACCGTGTTAGCGTTGTTTTGATCTGTTTTATTCCGCTGCGCACTTACTCTTTTTAAATCCGAACGATTTGCGACATTCACCCCCCCTCTCTCGCATTTCTCGATCCAACAATCTACTGGTACCTGGTGTATAGATACGGGAGCCACTGATCATGTCTGCAATACTTTGCAGGGGTTCCAGGAAACCAGACGACTAGTTGAGGGAGAGATTACTGTCTACATGGGCAATGCTACGGAGGTGGTGACTATTGTAGTGGGAGATGTTTATTTATTGTTTGATAAGAATAAAATTTTGATTTTAAGAAATTATCTTTATGTACCTACTTTTAGAAAGAATTTAATTTTAGTTTCTAAATTATTTTTGGATGGATATTCTGTTTCTTTTAATGACAAGATTGTTATAAAAAGAAATAGGGAGATTATTTGTTCTGGTACTTTGATTGACAATTTGTATACTCTTAAATCCAAAACTCCCACAATGCAAATAGAAATAAATAACTCATCTTCTAAATCTAATAAGAGAAAAGAACCTTCGAAGATGAACCAAACATATCTTTGGCATCTAAGACTTGGTCATATTAACCTAAGTAGAATTCAAAGGTTGATAGCTGATGGACCTTTGAGTACATTAGTGGTGGAAGATTTCCCAACCTGCGAATCTTGCTTGGAAGTTAAAATGACCAAGAGGCCTTTTAAGGCCAAGGGGTATAGAGCCAAAGATGTGTTGGAGTTGGTTCATTCTGATTTGTGTGGTCCTATGTCTATCCAAGCTAGAGGTGACTTTGAATATTTCATCTCTTTTATAGACGATTATTCAAGGTTTGGATACATTTACTTGATTCATCGCAAGTCTGAATGATTTGACAGGTTCAAAGAATTCAAGGCTGATGTGGAGAAACGTCAAGGTAAAAGTATCAAGACACTACGGTCTGATAGTGGTGGTGAGTACCTCTTGGGAGAGTTTAGGAGTTACTTATCAGAGGCTGGGATTCAATCCCAATTGCCCGC
Organism: Boesenbergia rotunda; assembly: GCA_024364735.1. Taxonomy (NCBI): domain Eukaryota; kingdom Viridiplantae; phylum Streptophyta; class Magnoliopsida; order Zingiberales; family Zingiberaceae; genus Boesenbergia; species Boesenbergia rotunda. Next base: position 457,720 of record JAGFNQ010004577.1, on the reverse strand, counting down.
ACCTGGCACACCCCAGTAGAATGGTGTGGCGGAGCGAAGGAATAAGACTCTTATGGAAATGGTTAGGTCGATGATGAGTTACTCTAAGTTGCCGAATTCGTTCTGGGAATATGCTCTTGAAATGACAGCGTACATTCTGAACTTGGTATCATCTAAAGCAGTACCCTCTACTCCCACAGAATTGTGGACTGGGCGAAAGCCTAGTCTGAGACATATTCGAATTTGGGGTAGTCCAACACATGTGCTGAAGGGAGATGCTGATAAGTTGGAATCTCGTACAGAAGTGCGCTTGTTCGTAGGCTATCCTAAAGGAATGAAAGGTGGTCTGCTCTATAGTCCTAAAGATCAGAGGGTGATCGTTAGCACGAACGCCAGATTTTTAGAGGAAGACTATGTGATGGACCACAAGCCCATGAGTAAGATTGTTCTAGAAGAATTGGTAGGGGAAGTCCCTACTTCAGTACCAACAGTACAAGAGGGCGTACCACAAGTTAATGCACCGCGTGCCACAGAAGATACACAGGTGGCACCTCGTCGTAGTGGGAGGGTTGTTAGGCAGCCTGAGAGATTCATGTTCTTGGGAGAGTCTATGGACTTGATCCCTGGCGAGCATGAACCTGATCCCTGGACATATGACGAGGCACTCCAAGATAAAGATGTGGTATCTTGGCAAAAGGCAATGAAGTCTGAGATAGAATCTATGGATTTTAATCAGGTCTGGGAGCTGGTAGAACCACCCAATGGTATAAAAGCCATTAGATGCAAGTGGGTCTACAAAAGAAAGAGAGGAGTAGATGGGAAGGTTGAGACCTTCAAAGCAAGGCTTAATGTGAAAGGGTATACTCAGAAAGAGGGTATCAATTATGAGGAGACCTTTTCGCAGGTAGCCATGCTTAAGTCTATCCGGATTCTCTTGTCTATTGCTGCTCATATGGACTATGAGGTTTGGCAAATGGATGTCAAGATAGCTTTCCTTAACGGAAGTCTTGTGGAAAACATCTATATGCAACAACCAGAGGGATTCATTGCAAAAGGCAAAGAGTATCTTGTGTGTAAGTTTAATCGTCCATTTATGGATTAAAGCAAGCTTCTAGATCTTCGAACATCCGCTTTAATGTGGTAATCCAGTCATATGAATTCATTCAAAGTCCGGATGAGTCTTGTGTATACAAGAGATGTGACGGAAACGTAGTGGTATTTCTTGTACTATACGTAGATGACATTTTACTCATTGGCAATAATCTCAAAGTGTTATCAGACGTAAGGGTATGGTTGTCCAAACAGTTTGATATGAAGGACTTGGGAGAAGCGAGACACATCCTTGGGATCAAGGTTATAAGGGATCGCAAGAAAAGGATGTTGTGCTTGTCTCAAGCTTCATACATTGACACTATCCTGGCTCTTTTTAACATGCAGAACTCCAAGAAAAGTTTTCTACCTTTTAGGCATGGAGTACCTCTATCTAAAGAGATGTGTCCTAAAACATCAAAAGGAGATAGAGGAGATGAAGGCGGTTCCTTATGCTTCAGCTGTAGGAAGCCTCATGTATGCTATATTGTGTACGAGGCCGGATATCTGCTTTACCGTGGGCATGATTAGCAGATATTAAAGTAATGCAGGACAGGGACATTGGACTGCTGTAAAACATATATTAAAATACCTGAGAAGGACTAGAGATTATATGATAGTTTACCAGGCAGATCAGTTACTCCTTGTGGGTTACACAGATTCTGTCTTCCATTTTGATAGGGATAACAGTAAGTCTACCTTGGGTTATGTGTTTACTTTAATTAGGAGGTGGAGCCATAGTTAGGAGGAGTGTCAAGCAGAAGTGCGTGGCGGACTCCACCATGGAAGCTGAGTATGTGGCAGCCTCTGAGGCAGCCAAAAAAGTTGTATGGCTCAGGAACTTCTTGATGGACTTAGATGTGATTCCTGGTTTGCCCAGAGCTATCACAATTTATTGTGATAATAGTGGTGCAATTGCAAACTCGAAAGAACCACGAGCCCATAAGGCGAGTAAACGCATAGAGCACAAGTACCACCTGATACGAGAGATCGTAAAGCGAGGAGAAGTTGTTGTCGCAAAGATTGCATCAGAGGATAACCTGGCAAATCCTTTCACTAAGGCCCTTCCATCAAAATCTTTTGTTAGGCATGTGGAGGGAATGAGAATCAGATGTATGACACTTTGATGGCAGCATAGTCTTTTAGTATAAGTGGGAGATTGTTAGGATGTATACTAAGAGCCTAGCCTTTTTGTATGAACATCTACATTTTGGAATAAGAATCACATGATCATGATTGCATTTTATATCTGTATATATGTGTGTGCATGTTGTCTAATACTTTATACTGTAGATAACATGGTGTGTGGTGTCACACAGAAGATCATGTTATCAGTCCCTTGTAGAGTATAAGAAGAGGCTCACAACCTAGATGATCTTGGACAAACTATATGGCATGGTTGTAGTGTAATTTGATATGGTCTGTCTTGACCATAAAGTTACACTAGTACACTTTGAGTGTATTGAGCGAACCAACTTTGAGGTGATCCAATTTATACTGACTATATAATTGAATCATACCTCGAGATATTATTTTGTACATGCTCTTAATCCTGATATAATAACGGGCACATGTACTTAGTATTTATTTTTTTGATTTACCAGTGGGCGAGATTTATTCATTAAATCGATACGCTCGGTAAATTGGGAAATAGTATTATTTGCATGGTATGTCGTTGATTATAAGAAGAAACCGTATCCTATTTTAGGATAATGATTTCCTCTTGAGGAGCTCATAAAGTTTATCATGTAAACCCTGCAGGTGAACTTGGTCTGGCATGATAATAAGGTTGAGTGGTACTACTCATGGAGTTAGAAGTTAATTAATTAATTGTCAGATTAATTAATTAATTAACAGACATGCGATATCTTAAACACGGGGGGAGTCTTTTGTACAAATAATATATTGGAGCCCATATTTTATTATGGGGGTTGGTGAGGTAATTCAATAATGATCCTTTAGTGGATTGGATCATTATTACCGCATCCGGTTTTGTGGCTAAAAATTTTTGTAGCTAAAAACTTTTTTGTGGCTAAAAATTTTTGTGGCTAAAAAAATCCGTTAGGTGGCCAAGAACCAACTCCTCCTCATGGTCCATATTGTAGCCTATAAATACCTCATAAAGCCTAGACCCAAAATAAAACTTCTTTGGTTTTATAACTCTTTGGTTTAATCTCTTGGTTTTCCCTCCTCTTCTCTTCTTCCCTCTTGGCCGGCGGCAAACCCCTAGGGTTTAGGGTTGGGCGGCGCACAAAGGGAGACGCCTCTCCCTTTGTTTCCTTTGGTGGCCGGCTTTAGCAAGGGAAGGAGAATTCTCCTTGGTGGTCGGTGAGGATCTTCATCCGTGGAGGTGGTGGTCGGCGGCGCAACAAGAAGGAGAGGAAAAGGTGGTGGTCGGCGGCACAAAGGAGAGGAAGGAAGCTTCTTCTTCCTTTGTGGATTGGCGCAAGCAAGAGAGAAAGAGAAGTGTGGTATAGGAGGCTTCAATTCTTGGGAGATCATCGTCCACACGAAGTCTAAGAAGAGAGAGGCCATACAATAGAAGATCAAGAGGTATGAATTTATCTTATTCATTCTTGTTCTTTATCTTTCCTCGTTGTTGTTAATTATTCATTAATTAATTTGAACCCCGATTGTAAAACACAAACACCGGCGATCTTACATCATTGTCTTTTCCACGGCTAACCGACTAGAAGAGTTGAATTGCTTGAATAACAAGTTTGTTCAAGCGATCGCTCATTAGCACGACAACGAAACAGTCGCTTGGAAGTTTCGTATGTGTTCGATTTAATTTCAATTAATGAAATTTTAATTCGGGGGCATGACAACGGATAGATTCTATATGCACCATCCAAGGGCCTAAAACCCAACAACACCTCTCATTCAAAATCAATTTAACAAGACCAGTAATTGAGACTTTTACAAGACCATCCCGAATAATAAATGAAGGACAAAAACAAATACAATTACTTGGCTAGACACTATCATAATTGGAAAACGAATCATTATTTCTAATCACAGGTTAGAAGAATTAGTGGGCATCGAGAGTGATCTTACTATCTTTTCCAACACACAATTTAACACACTAAACCCTAGAAGATTATATAACCAACGAAAATTCTCTTTTAATACTTCACTATTTTACCACCATAGGACACAATCGCTTTGTTTACCTGATGAAGGAGAAGAACGACTAACTCTTATGATAGAAGAGTCAGCACGATTACTTTTCCCTAGACAACACAATTACATTCATTTAGGATTAATTATATTTGGCCTTAGAGGCTTGACTAGGAAAAGCATAGGAGGTAAGGTGTTGCTTGTCCATAATGATTCTAGATTTGTAGACAAAGACAAGGCAATTATCAACCTTATTGAAGTTAACATGAACAATAATATATGGATTACCTACTTTTGCCCACATTTTAATATGACAATCCAAGACTTAAACATATTAAAATTATAATCAAGGCAAAAGGTTATGGAGACTTTAAGAAAGATAACATATAAATTGATATTATTTTTTTAGGAAAAATAATGATCCAGATTAATAACAACTTTAGAGTACAAATGAATGATATCATTGAATCTCTTACTTCAAGAGGAATCTATTTTCTAAAATCAAAAGATTTTTCCTATGAGACTTTAGCAGGATTAGAATGAAACATAACCTTAGATATGCCACCTCAAACTTTACGACCAACACAATCAGTAATATACAAAAATAGGAATGGAGACCTCACGGTAAGATTTAGCAACTATAAACCTTCTACCTCACAAAATGAGGACAATGAAGATGAAGACAATTGTAACCTAATAAATACTGAAGATGTTAATTTTAACATACATCCAATAAAACACACACTTACCATTATACTATACAAATAACTGGAACTTTATGTTACAACAAGAACCACAACATGGGTTTTTTTTGATGATTTAGATGAATTCTTATATATGCCCTCGGAAATGGCAAAGTATTTGACCCTAAATGACTTGACTGAACTTGAAGAATTTGAAAAGAAACAACATAAACTTGAGAAGGATTGAGAATTATACTTCGTTGACGAAAATAATATACTTGCTAGAAAACAACAGAAAGAATTAAACCTTATGAACCCAGCAGAATCTACATCTGCTACATCTAGACCACCTATGGTCTAATACCCAGGAAGCTTTATGAGAACTACAGATTATGGGCAAGGTCATCCACCAAGGGAGCCAATGAAGCCATACACCAATAATAACCCCTTACTCAGAACCATAGGAAAAAGATGTCCACCTGAGATTACCTATTTTGGTAAAAATTCAGTACTTTTAAATATTGCTGAGTGTGACGATCCCCAACTATATGACACATATTTAGAACAATGGATTATCTCTATTAGAAGGGATTATCAGGCTAGACATAAGCTCGACATAGACACAGGTGAAGCTATGATACGTATAGGGAAAATTATTTAGGAGATGTAACTAGAGCCGTCTGGGAAGCTTACAAAGCAAAATTCCCAAAGGAAATAGCTCGCATAGCAGCTCGCATAGCAACTTAAGGTAATAATATACTAAACTTTTGTTATACCATTCATAGACTTTTAACTGCCAGAGATGCCAATACCTGACTAGACATAAGCTAAAGAGAAGCAATGAGAGACTTAGAACAACTTCAACTATTCTGTTGGAATTGGATCAAACCTTTTTGCAATGATTTTTTGGCCCTTACAACGATCTCCGAGAATTATTGTAATCCAGAATTAGGCAAATGATTATTTAGTAAATTACCAGGAGACTTAGACAAAAAAATTCACAAGGCTTGGACAGACTTAGAAGTTGCACCCCAATATGATAATATAGGAGTTAGAATTCAACATATCATCTCAATACTTAAAGAAAAATATACTTATATTCAAATACAGAAACAACTTAACAACCAACAATATGACTTTTGTAGTCAAATATATACTCCACATCAATATGGATTAAACCCAGTTGATATACAACCAAATCCTAAAATCAAACCTAGAAAAGGTTACTACTTGAGAAAAAGCAAAGAAAAGAAGTCATATTTAAACAAGATCAAACATGTGAGAAAATTCAAGCCAAAGAAAATGTACGTCAATACTATAACTTGTTTCGCCTATAATGAACCAGAGCATTATCTTCAGCATGCCCAAATAGGAAAAACTTATATATTAGAGAAGCTAAATTGGTCTCTTGCACTAACCTGGACTCGATAGCAATACAAGAGGACATATCGGATACTTCTTCTATCTACTCTATAGTTTCTATAGAAGACATAAAAGAAATAGCTACCTCCTCCGATTACACACTAATCAACTCATTTCTTGACAACCCTTATACATTGACAAAAAAATATACAGCCGCTAGTAACAAGTTTCAACACTAGCTTGATGACTTAGCCGACCAATGGGAGGGCCTAAAGGTTATGGATCTTATGTTTACACAATACATACCACAATATACACCATTAAAACATGATACACTTGATTGTGTCCATGACTGGGCATTGAAAACAGGAACTGAGAATCTTCCTTGTTTTCTATGTGGTTATTACTCGACCATAGATAAAAGAGGAACGTGTAAATTATGTAGAAAACAGATCTGTAATGTATGCTTACAACAAAGTTTTAACATTATAATACCTACAACTAAACAAGTAAGAGGAAGCACTAGGAATGTGCTCCTCGAAACTCGAGTCTCTAACTTAGAAACTAGACTTAATATATTAGAAGTTGAACTTGCTCAATTCAAGCAAGACAGTGCCTCCCTCTCAGAGGACAAAAGTAAAAGAGAATGACCATAATGGAGCCTAAGCCAAGCTCCAATACTGATATGGTTTTTATAAAAGCCCCCAATATTTGTAATACTAGACGAATCATTGATATTAGAGTTCGTTGCTTAATCAACATACATGACCATGAACTTACACTACATGCGTTCATTAACCGTAGAGCAACAAATTCTACAATAGATGAGGATACACTACAAGAAAAATGTTTATTAACAACGGTCGTTCACCGTTGTCGTAGGCTAAAAACACTGTTGTTAAAGATCGTGTTGTTAAAAGGGGTGCTCAAAAATAATAGTTAAAAACCGTTGTCGTTTATACTCTATGACAACAATGCGACAATGGTTTTTCACCGTTGTCTTTTAATGTGATCGACAACAGTTTAACAATAGTATTAACCGTTGTTTTTGTGTGATTTAAACAATAGTTTGATAACAAATAAAAATCGTTGTCTTTTGGTTGAGGCAGCCAACAATTTAACAAAAAATAAACTGACACCATTTAAAAAATAAATTATTTATATAATTAAAAAATATTGAGCAAACACACTTCAAACTATCATACATCAAAATATCATCATATATCATACATCATACTGCGCAAATATCATACATCAAGATATCCCCAGTAGTAGTCCAAACTGAGATAACATCAAATATCATATACATCAAGAACCATGTCCAAACATCATCAAAATTAGTCAAAACATCATCAAAATATCCCTAGTACTTCATCCAAGTGCAGTCAACCAGATGAAGACAGCCGCACCCCTTAGCTTTGCACCAGAAGCTGATTCCTTCCCTTGGATATGAATTGTCAAAACAAATAGAAATATAAAATGAGCATTCACAACTAAAAATATTAGAACAAAAGATTCTAGAAGATAATTCTGTAGAAACTGATGAGGTTTATGCATAAATGACTCTTCAGCCGGTTAACAAAGTAAGATTGATGACTTGTAGTAATTATACATTGTTTCTACCTTTGTTTTCTGCTATAGTTTTTTTTCTTGCATTATAATTACTTGATTATGATACAACTATATTATAGTACGGCAGAGATGCAATGTTGTCATCTGAAATTGGTCTGAAACAAAACAAGCAATCAGCTGAGTTCTTTTGTAAAACACTTACATCAAGTGATACAAGCACTCAGGGGGGATTTTTTGTACCACGCCGTGCTGCAGAAAAAATATTTCCACCTCTAGTATGTATAATGGGCATTCATTTGCTTGCTTTGTTGTAAAATATTTCCTGCTACTTTGTTTCAGATGTATCTCCTTGCCTTCAGTATATTTGAAATAATATAACTTGTTTTTACATTAGAAGCCTTTGGCATGCAGGATGTTACAAAACTCACTGATTGTTTTTACCAAAATCTCTATTTAGTTTGCAACATACCTATTCAACGATGTGGCTAAAGTTTCCAGAATTTATTCATACCTTATCGGCATGCATTGAGATAAGTTGTCACAATCATTTTTGCTTCACCACAATAGTGATCACTCGATGGAAGATTCAGAATGTGGGAGGAGATTTCTGGAATGTCTACAAGGCTATATGTGACAATAAATCAACCTAGTTTGTGAGAATTGCATCTCACTTTCTTTGGGAAGACTGATGTAGGCAAGTCAATAGGATGTTTAGACAATAAATAAAATCATAAAAACACCTAAAACAATAAAGCAAGGGGAAAAAAATCTCAATGTATAAATAACTTATTGTTAGCTATCAGCTTATGGATTATCCAAAACAAAATTTAAGAGATCAACTGATTAAATCCACTAACTTACATCCAACTGATCAACTGATCAACTGATTAAATCCACTAGCTATCAGCTTTCTGAGTTTCTATTAAGAGATCAACTGATTAAATCCAAAACAATATTTAAGGCTATAAATGATATCAAAACTCAAAAAGGCAAATCTACACATAAACACAGCAACAAATATTAAACAAATTAGATTAAATGAGAATACAGCTCCAAGTAATAGTCATGCACAAAATAAAACATTTGGCCCAAATATGTTGGAAATAGTAGGAAAATAATAATAAGAAGAAGAACTTGTACATACCTATTCATAAATATAATCTTGTATGCATTCGACTACCTTAGAGCGCACTTCATCAATTTCTTGTTTAGAGTACTCCACTTTTGTGAATTGTGAACACACGTCAATTATATAATCTTAAAGAACAAAGCATAATTAATTGAAAAAATGATAACAAAATAACTTCTAATTATTTGAGATAATAAAGATAATATTACTATCGATCGCAATGCATCCCCCTCAATTGTTGCAGTTTCATCAGTAATTTGTTTCATAAATCTCATTACATAATAACCACATTGTTTAACATCTGGCTGCCTAGGAACCTACGTTAAAGACAATTCATATGGTTAATGACCAATATACATATTTAAATATTTTATTGAAATAGAAGTACGCATACCTTGATTACTTCCCATTGTACATTCTTTCTTCCTTTCCTTCCTTTGTTCGAATTAAACAATCTTAACGCCCTTCATGCATACATTCAATATAATTGATATATGATTATTTTATGACTAAATTACCTGCATAATAAAAACAATATATGAACTCACATTTCCACAACGTATTTCCAATCCTCATCGCGAATGCGATGACTTAGGAAATCCAAGAAGTAAACAATCTCCTTATGAGGTTCAATAACAATGAGATTCCAATGGAAACTACACACAAACACATAATCAGTGCAATTCACTAAAAAAAAGAATTGAAAATGATATTATGGATGTTAAATACCCGTTGCAACTTGGCACCAAAATCAATTGATTAATTGATGCACCACTCATCCTATCCGCTAAAAAACTCGCCCTCTGGTTCATCAACCATTTAGTTTTACCTATTTTGTCCTGTGTGCTTTTTTGAAAGTATGGGATGTTGTGCGGATTTACAAATCTGAATTTATCAGTCTTTTTTTCTTTGACCAACTTTTTATAAAGATGCCTACCATTTAAAATAAAAAAAATCAAAACTATATTAAATACTAAATACTAAACAAATAAAGTATATGCTTCTTATATACTAAATTAATAAAAGAACAAATAATGTTTAAGGTAATTTGAAAACTTACCAAATGTAAGCAACCACACAATTTCCTAAAATAGGCTCCAAGTGATACAAAGGACTGATGTCCTCAAAGTGCAAGTTCAGTTCATAATCATCTTGAAATACCTCATGATCAAAAGAAATTGACAATTTCCTTCCATTTTCAAGAGCACGCTTTGAATAACAATATAGCATGTGCAACGATTTTGGCACACATGCTGACCAAGTTAGGTTGTTTTCTACATGGGCACTGTTCTTCATTTGTGGCTTTGAACAATTAGAAACGTTTGCTTGTTAGATAGGTGCAATACTAAACAATTTTACAAATATTTACTTTGAAATATTAGCTTAGATGTACCTCGTGTCGTAGCATTATCAAGTGTTTTGGCCAAGCCACATGTGTCCCAACAGCATCACCAATAGTTTCACATTCATTGGGAATTGGAACTGGCAAACGTGCTGATTTTTGCATTGCTTCATCGATGGAAACACACATACAATTCTTGGGTAATGGGATACCATGGATAAAGTGATTAACTCCATTGGCCTCAATAGTTGTTCCATATGTAGTAATGTCTGTGCTAGAATCTAATGTCAAAATCACTGATTTACCCTAAAAGATAAATAGCTGTGTCATTGAATTGTACTAACTATTTATTTCAGTAATATATATAACCATAATAACTTATATACCTGTAAAGCAACTGCTTTGTCCACAACTTGCATTTCGACATCATTAAACTCTTCATAATGAGGGGAAATCTTGTCAGTTTTCATTTCATTATCATTTTGTTGAGGTAACTTTACCGAGCAACTGCCTTTGTCATCAATATCACTTCCCCATGCACCATTTTTGTAGACAATTGCTTCAAGTTTTTGAATACGTACATCTTGTTCTTGAATTAATTTTTTAGCCTCCACCAACTCTCTCTTTTGCTCAATGCATTAGTTCTCTGTCAACATTGTCAGTCTTCCATTTTCTACCAACATTAAAGAATAATGTTGGAGTAATATGACCTCCAACACCCCTCACACGCCCACCATGTTCTCTTGAATTGAGTGCTTTGGTAAGAATATCTTCTTTTGCCTCTTTTATTTCCAATGTACCCTGACGTTTCTGTTGTATGTAATCATCCTATCATCCAAATGAAAAAATAAACTAGTTTGTAAGATTTCATTGAAATACAATAATTGATTTTTATGTATAATTTCTCACAATCTTGTCTATTGTTTGTTTTAACTCTTGGCCATCGAATTTCCCTTCTTTATTGACCCTTCCTTTCTTCCAAATAATAGCTCTATTGATTTCATCATCGTCACATAATTCATTTGCCTAAGAACAAGAACAATTGAATGATATATGGCAACTAAGAATGGTTATAAATGCAGCAAAAAAACTATTGTTATAAGCATTTCACGATGCTAATAAGAAAAAGAACAGTCTTGTATTATGAGAAATTTTGAAATATACATACTATTTCTTCAGCATATCGTGCATATCCTTTACGAGCAAGGCGATGAGGGTATATGTTCTTCTTTCTTTTCTCCTTTTGTTGATCACTTAGTTTCTAGTCAAGTAATTCCACATATCAAATTTACTGATTCGTCAATTATCTTAAAGTCTACTTACTTATTTTTAAACAACGGAAAATTAAACTTACAATGAAGTCATCAGACATGCGAGTAAGGACAAAAGCAATCCAATCATCTCTTGTAAGACCATAGCCACTTGGTGGTTCATACAACTCTTCGGGTTTGTCAACCTTGTTCGAAATGAATGTCTGAGTGAGATGGGATTTAAATTGACGCCACTTATTACTTGCTAAATTCAAACATCCCTTCTTCCAAATTGAGGGAACATCATATGTCAACTATAAAATATAAATTGGAAATAGTCAAAAATATCACATAACCTAAAATATATTGTACTAACATTTGAACAAACACACTAACTTACATTAACTGATTCCCATATCAAATCTTTAACTTCATTTGGAACTTTCTTCCACGTCTTGTAAGTTATCTTGACCTTTTCTCGAGCAAGCAAGCCAATGTAACTTTGCATTTCAACAGCAGCTTCTTCCACTGGTTGTCCGAGTTTATTGAATCTTACCTCCTTTTGAATTCCTTGAACCCTTTGTCTAGTAAGCTTACCCAGATGGGTACGACCTCTAGATGTTCTTGTTGTTTGAGTGTCGGTAGATTCATCCTCATTTCCTTCCAAACCTTTATTAGTGGATGTAGATGCAATTTTAGCTTTGCCCTTCCCAACCATTGCAAGTTGTCATTAGCAATAGAAATTTAGAACAATTGAACTGAGAGCTACTCGAATAAGTACTATTGAAAACATAACATTGAACAAATTAAACTGATGCAATTTTTTCTTTGCCCTTCCCAACCATTGCAAGCCTCAATAATACGTTGCATTTTCATGAAAGGTGACATCAAATTTGGTTTCATGAAAATGAATTCATAAAATCCTTCATAATTTAACATCAGGTTCATTAGAAGATAAGAAATTGCAACAACCCAAGACAAGATTTTAAGTTAATGAGGCATAAGAAACTCTGCAAATTAAACATATTCATCCTGCAAAATATATTTTGTTAAACAAGCTCGACCCAAGTCCCATCACAATCTTCACGAAGGCATGGGGGTTCATTGTCATCTACTCCGTCAACATCCATTGATGGTAACCCTCTGGTAAAAAATTGATAGTGCATTACAGTGTCTTCTAATTCATCCTCATTTGCATTTTCAAATGACTCTAGATCTCTACTAGGAGTTGCAAGTATAATACTCCATACGGGATCTTGAGGATCTTAAATGTAAAATACTTGCTTTGCTTGACTTTCCAAGATAAAAGAATCTGATTTGAATCCAATTCTGTTCAGATTTACCAACGTGAAACCAAGATCATCTATTTTAATACCATTATTATTCTCCACCCAATTACATTTGAACATTAGAATTTGAAAGTGATGGTAATCGAGTGACCATATTTCTTCAATAACTCCATAAAAAACCATGTCAGACACAATTGGATTTTTATCCCTGGCACTAGCAACTTGCATTGTCTTTGCGACTAAGCTTACTCCAGAGTTTTGAGTAACTTGTACATTATCACGTTCTTTCGTAGCGTAAGCAATCCCATCAATCAAATAACTAAAATACTTTAACACTTTCTTGCTAGGTCCGCGCGCTATCCACTTCAATCTTTCAGATATTTGAAGGATGGAATGGTCAACTGCATGTTCAACCTTATATTTAACAATATAATAAAATTTATATTTTTTGTAAAATAGAAAGATTTGTATGTATGCTAATAGATAGTATTTTTGGAGCGTACCTTATCATACAACCAGTTAATAAATGTTCGATTATGCTCATCTTGTAACCACTTTTTGGACTTAGCTTTATGAGGAAATCTTGCATTCAACTCTATCATGTGTGCCCTAATGGAATTATTTCAAATAAATAAACCAATAGAATATTGTATTCAAGTAGCCTGAAAGTATTGATAAGTTGGCGATTTTACTCGATATAAGGATCAATCTAATCATCATTCGTCAATACGTAACGGTGTGCTTACTATAACTCATCATGCCTAGCTGTGAGCACTACTGCTGCCGATAAAGGCTTAGTATGTTCTACTTTGCGTTGCTTTGATGGTATCCCAATTGTGTGGACATTAGATAGATAATCTGAGCAAAATTCTGCAGCCTCAATATAACATTCAGCTATACATCCTTCAGGCTGATTGCGATTGCGCACATAACCTTTCAAAATCTTCATGTATCTTTCAAATGGGTACATGCGTCTATACCAAACGGGTCCACACAATTTGACCTCTCGCACAAGATGAACAGTTAAATGAATCATTATATCAAAAAATGAAGGGGGAAAATACTTTTCAAGCAAACACAATATCATCACAATCTCTCTTTGCAAGTCATCCAACTTTAAGACGTCTATTACTTTACTATATAAAACATTGAAGAAGAAACACAATCGAGTGATAGTATCTCTGACATGTTTTGGTAATACACCGCGAATGACCATTAGAAGCAATTGTTGCATTAAAGTGTGATAGTCATGTGACTTAAGGCCAACAAGTTTCAAATCCTTCATCGACACAAGGTTTTGAACATTAGATGAGTAACCTTCAGGGACCTTTATTCCCGACAAAGAATTACAAATACTTCTTTTCTCATCTTTGCTTAGAGTGTAACAGGCAGCTGGCAAAAATGATCTCTTCTCCCCAATCTTTGGTGCCAATTCAGTCCTTAAATTCATTTCTAAAAGGTCTAATCTTGCTGCGACTCCATCCTTTGTTTTTCCTGGAATGTCAAGTAACGTACCAATGAGATTTTCACAAATATTTTTTTCAATGTGCATCACATCATGAACATGTCGAACATGTAGGTCTTTCCAATACTCAAGTTCAAAGAATATTGATTTTTTCCAGCATATTTCTCCATCATTCCTCTTTGATTGTAGCTTGCTGTTGATTTTTCCCAAATGATAATTAATTGTTTCAACTTTTCCAAAACTTCATGGCCACTCAATGGATTTGGTGCAAGGTTAAACTCTTGATTCTCATTAAATGCCTTCTTTTGCCTTCGATATGGATAACTTAAAGGTAGAAACCTTCTATGGCCTGTATATGATATTTTCCTACTATGCTTCAACCTTGTCGAGCCAGTTTTTTCTGCACAAATAGGACATGTATGATATCCCTTCACAACACATCCTGACATATTCCCATAGGCAGGAAAATCATTGATTGCCCATAGCAAAACAACTTTAAGAGAAAAACTTTCTTTTCGACATGCATCATATGCTTCGACACCTTTATCCCATAAGCATTTTAAGTCATCAAAGAGAGGTGCTAAGTAAACATCAATCTCATTTCCTGGTTGTCTAGGATCAGATATCAACAAAGTGAGCATAACAAATTTTCTCTTCATACACAACCACGGTGGAAGATTGTATGTGATCATTAAAATTGGCCAACAACTATATGTAGAACTCATTAAACTGTGAGGATTAATCCCATCTGCTGATATGGCTAATCTCAAATTTCTTGGCTCAAAAGAAAAATCTGGCCACATGCGATCAACTAATTTTCAAGAAGGTGCATCAGCTGGATGCATGACGTAAGTATCCATCATGAATTCTTTTATCAATATGCCATGTTAACTCCTTGGATATCGTCTTATTCCGAAACATTCTTTGAAATCTTGGAATAGGTGGGAAATACCACAAGACCTTTGCAGGAACTCCTTCTTTTACCTTAGATTTGTCTCTCAACTTCCACCTTGATGTCCCACAAATAGGGCAATTGGCAAAATCGTCGTACTCTTTCCGATACAAGATACAATCATTAGGACAAACATGAATTTTCACATAATCCATCCCTAATGCATGTAATATTTTCTTTGCATCATACATAGATAAAGGTAATTCATTGTCATCTGGAACCATTTCTCCAAACAAACTAAGTATATCCGTGAAACTTTTATCACTCCAACTATATTTTGCCTTCAAGTTAAATAATTTCACAACTGCAAATAACTTTGTAAATTTTATACATCCAGGATATAAGCATTTCTCAGCATCTTCAAGTAGCTTATTGAACTAGTTTGGATTCTCAACATAACTATCATATACAGCCTGCACCATGTCTATAGGCTCCTTAGCAAAAGATTTGTCTTCATCTTGCCCTACTCGATCATTACCATTCACTAAGTTCCCTTTCAACGATCTTTCCCCATGCCATATCCATGTATGATATGTTAAATCCATACCATTACAATACAAATGTGTCCTTATAGTTTCAAGATTTTTCTTCTTTATATTACCACATCTTGCACATGGGCAAGGTATTGCATTAGGATCGTTAGCATTCTTTAGTGCAAATTGTAAGAAAGATTCTACTCCAATATCAAATTCACGTGATAGTCTATCATTTGACATCCATTCTTTGTCCATTTTTGTTACAAGTACTAATCAGCTAGGAATGAGCCAACACCTACTTTCAAAATAATTGTACATTATATAACTAGGTCTTAACATAATGAACAATTAGAAACACCACATATTCATAGCATACAATATATACAATCAATCTTGAAACAAAAACAAGTAAATAAGGGAGAAAATAGCATTTGAAAATAGGATTTCTGATTTCAACTATAGAATCTAACTTGAGAATGATCTTCATTAAATATCGATTTGCGTCTAGTGTTTAATATTTTAAAACAAACTTTATACAAGAAACATAGAAGATGACAGATTAGAAATCTGAATTGGGTGTCCCAACTGAAACCAATAAACTGAAACTAGAGAAGGGATTTATCACATTGAAGAGTGGTAGAAGAGAGGCAGAGACGTGAGGTACCATCGATCGTTCTCCAACAAACACTTGCGAGAGAGAACGGTGCCTAAAATGCTGAAATGTTCGACTCAAACCTACTGTCCAAAACCTGAAGATGCTTGAAATGTTAGACTCAAACCTACTGTACAAGACTCAACAAGAGCAAACATTACCTTGATATCTCTCCAATTCGGCAACTCGGCACAAGAGGAGGAAGAAGAAGGGGGGTGGTGCCGGCTAGTTCGCGCGAGGAGAAGTTTGAGGTGTCTTGTTTGTGTGCGGCGAAGAGGAAGAAGAAGAAGAAGGAGAAGGAGGAAAAGATGGCAAGGAAGTTTGAAGTGTCTTAGGGTTCGTCGTTGTCGCTCGATGCGGCGAATTAAGAGAATGAATTAAGGGTGCGCATTTTCGTTTTCGCTCGCTCGCTGTTGTGTATTACCATGTAAGCAACACAAATAGACAACGGTTAATTAAAACCCGTTGTCGTAGCTAGGCTCAAAAACCAAGCAAAAGACATCAGTTTTAAAAAATCATTGTCTTTGATATACATAAGATAACAGTTTTTTAAAAATAGTTGCCTTTTCAGCAAAAAATTTATCAACTACAACGGTTTTTAATAAAACCATTATTAAATGAAAAAAGACAACGGTTTTTCAAAACACCGTTGTCTATTGGGTATTGTTGAATCCAAAAATTCTTGTAGTGATACTATTCTGTCCATAGTACCCCCAGAAGTCATCAAAACTGTTACTAAACCCTTGGTTGGTACGCAATTTGATGACCGTTAATTATCTTGTACCAAATTCGTCACAAATACACATGTATGATTTTACACAAACTATGATACATTTGGAACTTCCATCACCCTTACCAAAATTTGGATTAAACCTCTTCCACACTCAAATCTTCACTTAATCCTAGGACTTAATTTCTTTATAGCTCAAAATCGAGCATTCTTACTTACTAAAAACTATGCCACCTTTTCCTCGGACGCCATCGTGTCCCCAATAGTGTCAAATTATCCTTCTGTTCCAAGTAAGAAAACGTCTCATACAACTCCAATAATTAAAGATACATTTACGGTAGACGCTGATACTAATATCTGTCAATGCACAGAAAAACCCCCATGTAAGGGTTTGTGCTTACTAAACCATGGATTTTCTTGTTTCTTAGCTTATCAAGAACTAATTCAAGATAATCTTTTTCTATATGACAAAAGTAGTTTGGACTTAGACATACCAAAAGATTCACTCTCCCCTACATATCTACTGCACTTAATAAGCACACAGTCTGACCGAAATCCAGTTATGGACATATCTCGGTCCACATTGGACTTGATATGGATTGGACCTGATATAATTTCATATTAGGCCCAATGTGACATTTAAGTTTTGGTTTTATTTTAATTTTTCTTATCCATTATTTTAGGAAATCTTATTACACTTAAATATAATTAATAAGAGATATTGTCAAGGATAATAAATAATTCTTATTAGCAAATAAAAAATTATATGTTTAGAATATTATTAAAAGGACTAAATTATATATATATATTCTTTCGGACTTAATTATAGTTTAGAATACTTAAAAAAATTTCATCTCACAAAAGAAGAATCCTAAATTTCTTAATAAGGCTAAAATATAAAAAATGATATTTTACTTTTATAACATGGATAAAAAGATAATATGTTTTAGTTCATAATGCATAGTATATGTGTTTGGATTTAATTAAAGTTTAGAATGCAACGAGAATTTAAAAATTAAATAGGAGATTTAGTTTAGAGAAAATTTTGCATTGTTGATTAAGCTAAATCTATTCATATCACGTTGGGCATGATATTTTTTCATATTAGGCCTAATGTGGGTTTGATATTTTTCCTATATTATACATGCATGCATCTAAAAAAGAGAAGAGGGGAAAAAGGAAGAGAAGAGAAAATGCATGCAAAAGAGAGAAAAAATGAGAAGAGAGGAGAGGAAAGAGAAGAGAGATTGTACACATAAAAGTCAAATTTGTAGGAGGATAAAACGGAAAGAGTACTGGAAGTGTGCTTTTTTGTTAATATTAAAGTAGTATATGCTTTTTGGTCAATTTGAAAAAGTTATGTATGCACTTTGATAAATTCTCAAAATTTTATTATTAAAAATAAAACAGATTTGGTCAATATACAAATATGAGTTCATTTAATATTAATTAATTTGATTTTGATGTTCTATATGAACACTCGCATCAGTATTTTAAAATTTTGAGTGTTTGTTTTAATAAAATCGATTAATTACCGACCTTATTCTATAAATTTATTTCATTAATTATTAAAATAAATCTTGGAAGTAGTTATTATTGGACTTCGGAAGCTAATCTTCACAAGTCGTTCCTTAATTTCCACCTAAGTATTCAATTATAACTCAAAGCGTGGTTGCTTTTCCTCGCTCTCACATTCATTGTAAAAGTCTCCTTCGTCGAAGCGAAAAAGCCTAATATAAGCTCATAAAAAAATACAACAAGAACTTAAACAAATACAAATAAAATCACTCACAATTTACTCACATGAAACTCTTACTTATTTTACTTTCTTCTTTTTGCTTGGTATGACCTTATGAAGTGCAACAACATTTGCTCAAGAATTAGCGAAGGAGGAGAAGCAATACTTTCCACCTACGTGAAAAATCTTTTATATCGCACTAACCTAGGGTTCCTAATTGATTACTTAATCGATTATCACGTCAAATTTAGCCGTTCAACGACTCCTTTTTAAAGCTTAATCGATCACCCAATCGATTTAGCACTTTACTGTGCTCTTGCGAGATGACCTTAATCGATTGTCTAATTAATTAAACCTTATTCTGTTCTCGCGACAAAAGTTGTCCAATCGAGTTTTGATCGATTGGGATTAACCTTGATCGATAACCATTCTATTCTCGCGACAAAAATCTACCCAATCGATCAGTTGATTGTTTGGTATTGCCCTTAATTGATCACTCAATTGATTACGAGTTAATTTGTTTCTCGCGAGAAATAGTGCTCGAATCGATCACCTGATCGATTGGATTAAGCCAATCGATTACCCAATCAATTGCTCATGCCCTAACTTGCCTAAACCAAGTCTAGGGTTTTCTTTGTCTAACTTTCAGTCAACCGTAACCTGTTAGGATTTTCCGTTGCCTAGTTTGCAATTAGGAATAGAGATGACAATTTTCTCTGACCCGAATGGAGGGTACGGAGGGACTACCAATGCCTGATATCCGAATCGAATACTAGATTAAATAATATATAAATATATAGTTAAAGAATTTATTTTCTAAATCCACTAATTATTTTTGTAGATGTTAAAAATAGGTTATATATATATAATCTATTTTTTTAATTATATATATATATTTAATATTATAATAATTCTAATAGGTCACGATTGATAATATATTTGATGGGTATGGGTACGGAAGATATAGAATCCTATTCGAATCCGACCTATTGTCGTCCCTAACTAGAACTCCTCTTGTGCCAAGTATTTAACTTCCAGCTAACTCATCTTGGATTCTACCTAGTTCTCAACTAGGTTTGCACAATCTCACTAGGGCTTCCCTTTGCCTATCCGTAGTTAGGTCTAGTCTCTCAGTAGACTTCCACCTTGCCAACGTTCGATTTTTTCAGATCCACTTGGACTTCACTTAGTTCCTAACTATGTCTACTTAGGTCTACTGAGATTTCCCTTTGCCTAACCTTAGTTTGGTCTAGCCTTTTGTTAGATGTTCACCTTACCAACGTGCGATCCTCCTAGATCCATTTGGACTTCACCTAATTTCTAATTGGGTCTGCTAAGTTCTACTAAGACTTTACTTGTCAAGTCTCTGATCAACTTTGATTTATTTGATTTGTCTCACATATCGTCCAAATATTATTATCAAATATTAAAATTCAAGTTCATATGTGTTGACGTAAAGAAAAAATAATTAACGAGATTTTTCCAACTTCGGGGCGACTGACCTGGTACTACATAAGTTTTCTAACGGTCGCCAGGGTAAATCCGGAAGTGTTCGCGGTGGACGGTCCAAAAACCCAGCGTCTCAGAGTTCGAACCCATTTAAAGAAAAAATTATTATAAAATATATCATAATTGAAGTTTGAACCGTAAACATCTAAAATTATAATTAGTCACTTTACCGCCTCATACTCCGACATGTGTTGACATAAAGAAGAAGATTTTACCAATAATAGGTAATTAATACTTCGCGCTGCATTCGTAATACTGTTGCTCCACCAATAAGATCGGACTAGTATGTAGGTATTTATACTTCGCCCTGCATTAGACATACTGTTGCTCCACCAATAAAGATCCGAAGGTAATTACACTTAGCTCTGCATTCGAAATTATTGTTGCTCCGTTAGTGGGTCTAGGCCCGTTGACAATCGAACTGTGTTCCCTGCTTTTTCATTAATTCTCATCTTATCCTTCACATAATTTTAGAACTCTTTCTATATCAACTTCCACATATCCTTTAGACAAGAAGAAGATGATTTGGAATGCTGTGTGTCCAAGCATCATCCAGAGGAAACAGAGTCGAGAGACTGAGCTCGATTTCAAGGAGAGCAGAGAATTAAGAACAGAGAACGACGGAACAAATCTTGTCATAAAAGCAAATTGCATCTCCTAATTAGTTAATTAATTAATTAATCAATTCAAGCAGTACAGTTGAGCCTGGGAACAAGCTTCCCAATCTGTTTCCATCGTAAATTCTCGCACACGCCCGTCACATTCCCGTCCACCCCTTCGCCGGCCACCAAATCGATGTTGCTCAGCACAACTCCCCGACACGCCACGGTGCTGCTGCAGTTTAACGTGATCGCTTCTTCCGAGATGCTCGTCCCCTTGATGTTCCTGAACACCACGTCTCTCACTGCCACTGCATTCTTCTGCTCAGTTCATCCACGGCCACCACCAGAACCAACAATATACTTCATCAGCCATCAGATAATTCTAGGGGAACAACAACAACAACAACAACTATATATATCATTCATTCATTCACCTGCCGATTGCAAGGGATCTCGGAGTCGCAGTAGTTCTGATCGATTATTATGGGGTTCTTCACGTTCTGCATCTCAATGTTCTGGAACACAATGCGTCTCGCGTAACCACGCCCTCCCTGTTCATCGATCACAAGATCAAACACTATTTATTCTTCTTCCATCTAAATAAGCAGAGACTCTAAATTTAGAGCCAATTCACCTGCCATGTCTTGATCCTAACTCCATTTGTCGTGCCCTTCAGTATGGCACCGTCCACCAACACATTAGACACATTCGCCCTTGTGTGATTGAACCCCAAGCTACCAATGCTGCTCAATTATATATATATTATATATATATATACACCTTCAGTTAGGCTTCACTTAATTCTTGTATAATAATTTCTTATATATGCAGATGATGCAGAGGTTAGACCTGATTCCGTGTCCAGGTCCACATACTATGTTTCTTGCAGTTATTCTTCGACAGCCCGAAACAATCGATATGCAATCATCTCCTACATGTATTACAGAATGAGTACTCTTCTTCTTCTTTTCTTCTAGATCAGATCAATTCGATGATTACCTGTTCCGATGATGCTATCTTTGATGAGGACGTTCCTGCTGTTGGTGACATGAATTCCGTCGGTGTTGGGGCTCAAATCGGGCGCGGAGATGTTCAAGTTTGAAATGTTGACATTTCTACATCTCATGAAATTTACTTGGATTTGTTGGCTGTCCTTCACGTTTAGATTCTCCACCACCAGGTTCTTGCATGACTTAAAGTACAAGGCCTGCTCATTCAAACAACACACAAACGTTTCAAGGCGACCCGGAGTCGGCGGTGAGCCTTTGGAATGTCGAAAACAATTCGGTATTCTTTTACCGTGGGCGCGGGGACGCAAGGCTTGAAATTGTGAGCAAATAAAAGGGAGAAGCAATTATTAGTAGTCTTGCATTGTAAATTGAACAAGAACTGAAGGAGGATATATATCGAGCTAGAGTTTGAGTTTAGTTACTAAAGACTCGTTAATTTTGCAAGAATTTTGCCACCATTTTTCTCCTTTCCCGTCTATCGTCCCACCGCCGCGAACCGTTAGGCTTCGGGTGGTGTTAAAGAGGATCCAATACCTACCCTTGAGGGCTTTCTTGTCAAAATAGGAACGGTCCGGCGGTGCTTCAAGTGTTCCTTCAATCTGGTTCAATGACCAACACTTGTAAATCACACACACTCAACTCTAAGGCACATGATACCATTAAATTCTTTAACTTGAATTGATGTTAACAATATTACCTGCACTGTGACTTGACCCTTGCAAGGGCCATGGAATTTGATAGGCTTCAATCTGTACTTCCTGTGCTTTGGCACCAAAACAACAGCAGTTCCATTGGAAGAGCAAGCTCTTTTCCAAGCCTTTTCGAATGCCTAAAGTTGAAACCTGAAACCTTATCATCTGCATACATTTTACGACCAACAAGGAAAGATCAATCACTTTCATGTGTACCTGATTATCAAATGAGCCATTTCCTTTGGCACCAAATTCCTCAACAGAAAAAATTGAGGAAACACTGTGCCTCGGCACACCATTGAAGTTTTCTTCTTCTTCTTCAAGCATTGAACCAGAAGGTTGAAAACAGGCACCTTTGGTGAAGAACAGGTTTTGGAACAAGATGGTGATCAGAATACAGAGGAAAAATGAGTTTTGCAGGGCCATTTGGAGACTGAAAAGTGCAGATTGAGATGGCATGAAAAGCATGCTTGGCATGGAGAACTTATATAGCATTGATAATTTAGGTGAGGAACAAAGTTTAGGTGAGGTATGGATTTTGAAGGTTCAGGGAAATTTTGGAGCATAATTAATTGATTGATTATTCATTCCTTTTTTTTTTTAGATTTTTGTTTTTGTTTTTGTTTAGAAATCAGAATTGTTAGGTTGATTATTGATTGCTCTTTAATTTGTTGAAATAATAATTAATGCTAGGAGGGAACTGTTTTAGCAGTTTAAGAGTATTGGATTGAGATTTTATCAGATTTAAGTATTAATTAGGAAGATTTAAATGCAATGGAAGTTTACTATTCAAGTTTTAAATTACAAACCAAGAGTGACTGTTTACAATCACTATAAATGTTTTACCTTTTTTAATCAAAAATAAATTAAAATAATAATTTGGTAACTGTAATAATTTTAAGTGAAAAATAATTATAGATAATACTTAATGAA
This sequence comes from Boesenbergia rotunda, assembly GCA_024364735.1. Lineage (NCBI taxonomy): Eukaryota > Viridiplantae > Streptophyta > Magnoliopsida > Zingiberales > Zingiberaceae > Boesenbergia > Boesenbergia rotunda. The sequence goes on along the minus strand of JAGFNQ010004577.1, from coordinate 434,146 downwards.
AAAAGATACATATTTAATATTTTTATATTTTTAAAGTTACAATGTGCATTTTATACCCTAACAATAAATTACAACGTGAGTATCACATCCCAACGATAATGGAACAAAAAAAAAGAATATCTTTAAGATTTACATCATTTGAAAATTCTATCAAAATAAATAAATTACTATCCAACATCAATAAAATATTTAGATAAGGATGAAAATTTGTCTCTTTTTATTTTTTTTTCAAGTAATACATGTTTTAAAACTATTCGAATTAGTAGATTTTTTTGAGAAAAATAATTTTATTAATTTCGTTTCATCAAACTTTTCACCCAAAGTAACTGAAATACAATTAATTTTATATTAAAAATCCAATAAATAATTCTCTTTAAAATAAATGGATATTAATATTTTTTCAAAAAAATGTTTTTTTATTATTTAAGTTGTTTTGCCCATACAATTAGAAAAATGGAAATTTTACTAAGGCATTTTAGTATTTAAGAGTCTAATTAAAATACTCTAATTATGAGAGCTTTTCAAATTTCTTCCTTTTTTTTTTGGTTTTGTCCTTCCAAATTTTTCTCCTACCAAAATGGAATTGTCTACACATAAACTAAGCAATTGATTACATATTATTTTCCAAATTAAATAAATTTTATTTTTCAATTATACACTTCCTTTTTCCGAATAATGAAAAATTCTCTTTTCTAAAGACTAAAATATGGCAATTAAGATAATGGATATTTTGACAATATGAAAGTATAAGAAGATCATGACAAAATTATGTTTTAACACTTTAAATATAAGGGGGCGCTTGGTATAAATTTGGCAATGAGAATGGTAATGGGTTTGATTGAGGGGTTTATGGATTTGGTGATAACCTAGTGGGAGGTGGGTTATGAAATCAAGGGTATCATATCCTTATTTTGATTCCGATTCCCGTATACCAAGCATCATTAATGGGAATGAAATAGATTTCATTTCCATTCCCACCTTCTAAACCCGCTTACCAAGCGCCCCCTAAGAAAATGTTCTACAAACGATGGAGAGATCAAATTTCCCCATCTAATTTTATCTAGAATAGGAGATACACAATGAACAATACCTTAACTAAATCTCTATGGATAGTGATACGTGGAAGACTTGGTACCTATGTGGCACGAGAAAGTCAAGGGTCAAGCTGACATGTAAATTAGAAGTCAAGCGGAGATGAGCCTAGTCATCGTGGGGTGTGAGGCTAGTCTTTGGGAGAGTGGGTTCGAAACAGACAAGGCTCCCAACGGATCTAAACCCGACTCCGAGACCAATGCCACTTAAAAACCTAACTCTTGACTTTGGGGCCAATACCGCTCGGAGACCTGACTCCCGACTCTGAGACCAGTACCGCTCGAAGACTCGACTCCTAATCACCGAATTAACTTGAGTGTCGGAGTAGTCAGTGATCCCGGGCCAGCTTACGGGTAGCCTGGCCCGGCAGCCTGACGCCTAGTCAACAGAGGATAGATCCACGGGCTTCGGGAGCCCGTGGGATGGAAGACCCATACAGGCGACCTGGCCTAGCTCCCTCGGGAATACGAAGGGATAGACCTAGGTCATCGTCTAGACTCTCTCGCGGGCATGACCCCGCGCTCCTCTCCCAAGGTTCCCAGTCGAACACGTGGCGTCCCATGCATTCAGATAATGTCTAACTCAATCTATCACCCCTCTAGGTTTGGCTCCCAGCCGACGCGTGACGGCCCACGCTCCTGGGGTAAGCCCGAGCACAAGGATGCTTTAGCCAATATATCACAGTCAGTGCCCTCAGTCGACACCTATCTCCTAGGCCCTCAGTCGACCTCATCAGTCAGTGCCCTCAGTCGACACCTATCTCCTAGGCCCTCAGTCGGCCTCATCAGTCAGTGCCCTCAGTCGACACCTATCTCCTAGGCCCTCAGTCGGCCTCATTAGTCAGTGCCCCTAATCGACATTTTCCTTCTAAGGCCCTCAGTCGACCCTAGCATACAGAACAACCACTCCCTGACACAAGACTACCAGAAGTAGTACGGGGTTGGCGCAGGCCTGATACTATTCTGACCCCAGCGACGGGTATCCCGCTGAAGCTTTGATCTTCCTGCTATACCCTGTCTCCCCGTACTACGACTACATACACTTGTGTCAGGTCGAGTGGCGTCGAACGACGCCAGCATTTAAGTTGACATCGCCCCTTTCCTTATTCCGGTATGCATTGTTTTACCCTGCTATCTCTGGGCATGCATTGTCTTGTCCTCGCTACGGGACAAAAGGTGGCAGGCGGGGCAGGAGCTGTCAGCTCCCCGGCTATATAAGCCTCTTCACTCCTCATCTCGCAGGTACATGCAATAGTGCATTACTTACTGTTCTATTGCTTTCCACCGTTGAGTACTGACTTGACCGTCGGAGTGCCTGACCGGGGACTTTTTCCGGCGGGTTCTAACGATCCCTGTCTTGCAGGACAGGAGCGAGCCAGCTTCACAGCCATCCTCAGTGGTTTTGTGATCCCCGGAGGACCATCTCGCTCTTGAGACCGCCACCTCGCTTCGCGACAGGATCAAATTTGGCGCTAGAAGAAGGGACATCCCGCCTGATCGGAAGCGAAGATGGGAGACCCCAACCTGGTCGTGATGACTGTCACCCGTGAGGAATATGAGGTCCTGATGGCTACTCGGGCTCGAAGGGCTTCTCAAAGGCCTTCACAGGCTGCCAGCCAGATGCCCCAGTTCCCGGAGCCCGAACCACCTCGACCTTCCGGAGGTCTAGGAAGGCCCGCCCGACCTGAGGGCAGTTCTATGCCCTTCCCTGCGGCCTTCCACAGAGGTCAAGACGACAAGGCCCACTCCCTGTCAACAGAGGCCTCAACGTCCAACCAGATGCACAGGATGCGTCCAGACAAGGGGAAGGCCCTGACCGACCCTGCTTGAGCTATCTTGGTACGCAGTCCCTTTGCCCCATGGGTCTTGGAAGACCCAGTTCCCCGTCACCTCCGCTTCTTCACCATACTTGAGTATGCGGGGACTACTGATCCGGAGGAACACCTGATGAAGTTCGAGAGCACGACTCTGCTTCATTAGTACCCGGAGGGCGTCAAGTGTCGAGCCTTCTTGACAACCCTCTCTGACACAGCCCAGAGATGGTTCGATTGACTCCCTGATGGGTCGGTCACGAGCTTTGAGGAGCTCAAGAGAGTTTTTCTTCAGCACTTCGTCAGCAGCAGGAGGCATCACAAAACGAGCCTCAATCTGTTCGCTCTGAAGCAGGGTCCGAAGGAAACCCTTCGGGCCTACATCAAGAGGTTCAACGGCGTGGCACTAAATGTGCCAAATGCCACACCTGAGGTCCTGGTCAGCGCCTTCTCCTAGGGCTTGCAAGAGGGGGACTTCTTCCGCTCGCTAATCAGGAAGCCCCCAAAGGACTTCGACAACCTTCTTGGCAGGGCGACATGTGCAGCAGGTGGACCAAGGGTGCCTCCCGATTCTATGGAGGTCATATTGCACATTCCACTAGAGCCACGACCACGCCACCGAAGAATGACGACAGGCTGGACGAGGTCGGGCTCTAACTCCCCGCGGACGAGGGCGACAAGCATCCCTGGGGCGCGGCTTAGGCCGAGGAGGCAGGGCCATAGACCCCGTCGCCGAAGAGCTTCGAGGGAATCCCCCGGTCGCCCACAATCTATTCCCTAAAGGGAACCGGGCTGATGCCGAAGAAGTGGAGGAGGAGCATGCCAACCAGCAGAACGTCGTCCGAGGGGGCGTAAATGTCATCTCAGGCGGACCAACCGGAGGAGATTCCAACCGAGCCCGAAAGGCGTAGGTACGCCAGTTGGAAATCCATCAAGTCGGCACCAGCTCGGCGCAGGTCGCAGGGCCCCAGATCAGTTTCGGGCCTCAAGATCTACATGGACTAGAAGTCCCACACGATGACACGCTGGTCATTATGGTCGTCATTGCCAACTACCAAGTCCACCGCACCATCGTGGACACCGGAAGCTCGGTCAATATACTGTACAAGAAGGCATTTGACCAACTTCAGATAGAGATGTCCCAGCTGGACTTGGTGGTGACCCCGTTGTTCGGATTCACGGGGAATCAAGTGTAGCCAATCAGCCAGATCCGGCTGACCATTTCCTTAGGTGAGGAGCCACTGAAGGGGACCAGATAGTCCACTTTCTTGGTGGTTGATGCTCCCTCTGCCTACAACGCCATCCTGGGCCGACCGACCCTCAACGAATTCCGAGTCGTCGCCTCCACCTTCTACCTGAAGGTCAAGTTCCCGGTCGAGGACAAGGTAGGAGAGGTCAGGGGTGACCAGAGAGTGGCTCGGAGGTGCTACGTCGACGACGTCCAGGTGGAGAGCCAAAAGGCCCCACGTCCCTTCTCAGATTGCAACATGATCCAAGCCTCCCCGTGGGCCGAGTTGCATGAGGATAAGGAGGAGCTACAACTCCTCCCAGATCGGGAAGAGGCCCGAGTCAAGATTGCAGCAGGGCTACCTGAGGAGCTGAAGAAGCCCTTACTGGAGTGCTTGGCTCAGAACCAAGACGTTTTTGCCTGGTCGGTCAAAGAGCTGAAGGGCGTCCAACCGGAGGTGGCAAAGCACCACCTCCATGTTTATCCCCACGCTCAGCCCGTCAAGCAAAGGAAGCGGGACTTCAGCACCGAGCAAAATAAAGTGATCTGGGATGAGATCGAGAAGCTGCTGGAGGCCGGTCACAATAGGGAAGTGCAGTTCCCGGCCTGGTTAGCCAACGTGGTGTTGGTACCTAAGCCGGACAATAAGTGGCGGGTTTGCATTGACTTTCGAGATCTCAACAAAGTCTGTCCGAAGGATTGCTATCTCCTGCCTCGAATTGACCAGATGCTGGACTCAACGGTTGGCAGTGAGTTCATCTCCATGCTGGACGCCTACCAGGGATATCATCAAGTACCCCTGGCTGCCGAGGACCAGAAGAAGGTCATCTTTGTCACGGCGGACAGTACTTACTATTAGAGCTGTCAAACGGGCCAACCCGTGGCGGGGCGGGTCGGCCCATGGTGGCCGGCCATTTGGCGGGGCAGGGCGGGTCGACCCGTCATCTAGGCGGATTGGAAAATCCCCAACCCAACCCAATCCAAGGCGGGCCGTGGGTTAGGCGGGCCAACCCGCGGGCCCATCAAAATATATTTAAAAATTAAAAAAATTAAAAAAATCATATATTTAGATTTCATCAATCAAATATATTAAGAAATATATATTTTAAATATAAATGAATACAAACGAGTCTCATGTGATGAAAAATATTATTTTTTATTTCAAAATAATAACAAAGAAAGATAATAAATTGTCATAAAACTTAACTAACATGTGATTCTCAACCCGCGGGTCAACCTAAGCCCGTCGCGGACCGACCCGTGGGGGTCGCGGGCCTAGCCGGGTTGGCCTGCGGCGGGCTTGGGTTGCTTAAATTCTAACCCAACCCGCTTAAATTGATTGGCGGGGCGGGCCAATCCGACGGGCCCAACCCAAATTGACAGCTCTACTTACTGTTACACCGTCATGCCATTTAGCCTAAAGAACGCTGGAGCTACCTACCAGCGGATGATGAATAAGGTCTTCCGAGCTCAGATCGGGAGAAACATTGAAGTATACGTGGACGACATCATCATCAAGTCTACCCGAGCCGGAGACCTGATAGCCGATGTTGAGGAGACGTGCCAGACACTGCTCAGGTACGGGCTCAAATTGAATCCTGCTAAGTGTCTCTTTGGCACCCGAAGTGGGAAATTCCTCGGATACATCATGACTGAGTGGGGCATCGAAGCTAATCCCAGCAAGGTTCGGGCCTTACTTGACATGCCCCCACCAAGAAATCTTTGAGAGGGCAACGGCTCACCGGGCGGATCACAGCTCTGTCCCGGTTTAGCTCCCGATCAGCCGAACGAGGGTTGCCGTTCTTCAAAACCCTCCGCAAAGCCACCAAGTTTCAGTGGGATGCCGATTGTGATAAGACGTTCGAAGAGCTGAAGGCTTATCTCGTCGAGCTGCCCGTACTAGCCAAGCCAGAGGTCGGGGAAGTCCTGTATGCCTATTTAGCCGCATCGACTGACTCGGTTAGTATGGTCTTAGTCAAACAAGAAGCAGCCGAGCAGCACCCAATGTATTTCTTTGCTCATCTACTGAAAGGAGCCGAGTGCCGTTACACGACACTCGAGCAGTTGGCATATGTGTTGTTGTTGGGTGCTCAAAGGCTCCGGCCTTATTTCTTGGCACACCCCATTGTGATATTGACGAACAAAAATTTGGGTCGAGTGACCTCTAATACCGAAGCGTCCGGTCCCTAATACCGAAGCGTCCGGTCGATTGATCAAGTGGACAACTGAGCTGAGCGAATATGATATCCAATACCCGGTGCGGCCGACCATCAAGGCACAGGCCTTAGCAGATTTTCTGAGTGAACTGCATTCTGACGAAGTTGAAGAGGCATGACAGATATATGTGGATGACTCGTCAGCCCGATCAGGAAGCGAGATCGACATCCTGATGGTTTCCCCGAAAGGGGAGAAGATGCACTTATCTGTCCGACTAGAATACAGGGTCGCCAATAACGAGGCTGAGTACGAAGCCCTCATATCCGGGTTGCAAGCCGCCAAGCACGTCGGGGCAACCCGAGTGATACTTTACTCTGACTCTCAGCTAGTCACACAGCAAGTGGCCGGTCGATTTGAAGTTAATAGTGACCGGATGCAGGCCTTTATAGAAGCCTATGAGAAATTGAAGGTCGAGTTCTAGGAGGTACAAGTCCAGAAGATTATAAGAGAAAACAACTTCAAGGAGGATGAGTTGGCTAAATTGGCCAGCTCGGTCGGCACTTCGGTGTTGCCGCAACCAGGCGGCCCAGCTCTAATGATTATGCAGATAGAGAGGCAAGTCAAGCTAGAGTTGGAATCCAACTGGAGACCCCACTCATCGCATACCTCACGGAAGGAGTGGTGCCAGCTGACCGAGAAGAAGCTCGACTGCTCAAAAAGCAAGCAGTTCAATATACCCTGGTAGGCGACACACTCTACAAGAGAGCCTTCGCCCGACCCTTACTCAAGTGCCTAGGGGAGGAAGAAGCAGACTATGTGTTGCGAGAGATTCACATGGGAGTCTACGGAAACCACTCAGGAGCTCGGGCGACGGCTCACAAAGCATTATTGGCAGGCTACTATTGGTCAACCCTGCAAAAGGACGCTCACAAGCTGGTTTCCACATGCCTATCTTGTCAAAAGCACCACTGCCTTCCACACCGACCTGTGGAGATGATAAAGGCCTCAGCGGTCTCGTGTCCATTTGATCAGTGGGGCATGGACATTGTGGGACCATTCCCGGTCACCGTAGCTCAAAAGAAGTTCTTGCTCGTGGCTGTGGACTACTTTTCTAAATGGATAGAAGCCGAGGCCCTAACACAAATCACCAAGACAGCTGTGATCAAATTCCTATGGCAGAGCATCCTGTGCCGATATGGAATTCCATATAAACTCGTCTCAGACAATGGATGACAGTTCCAAGGCCGGAAGATACAAGAATGGTGCTCGAAATATATGACATCAAGCAAGCATTCACTTCTGTGGCACACCCACAGAGCAACGGCCAAGCAGAAGTAGCCAATTGGGAAACCCTTAAAGGATTGAAGACCAAGTTGGACCATGCAGGGGGGACTTGGGTGGATGAGCTCCCGAGCGTCTTATGGGCTCTGCGGACTACGCCTAAAGAAACCACTGGGAGCATACCTTTACAGCTAGTCTATGGGAGCGAAACTGTGGTCCCAGTTAAGGTCGGGTGTGAATCGGACCAGCGGGCAGCTTATGACGAGGATAACTCGGAAAGGAGGCGGCTGGAGCTGGATCTGGTCGACGAAATCCGAGACAGGGCAACCGCTAGGATGTTCGCGTACCGGCAGAAAATGAAACAGAAGTACGATCGGAAAGTGATGCCGAGGGCATTCCAAGTGGGGGACTTGGTCTGGAAAAGAATCAAACCCGTTGGAGATGTTAGCAAGCTGGAGTCACAGTGGGGAGAACCTTTCAAAGTTATCCAAAAGCTCGCCTCAGGGGCTTATTACTTGGAGAATGAGCAGGGAAAGAAGTTGGATCGACCCTAGAGTGCGATCCACCTTCAGCCCTACCAGGTGGCCGAATGACAACTTGTAATACAAATGTACTACACCAATGATAGTGGAAAAGCACAGTCCTCACTCCACTCGCAGGTATTCCAAACTCTCGTCTCCGCACGAGCTACAATCAAGATCCGCTCCCAATCACCCCTCGGATCGGCTCTCAGTCGGACGCGTGGTGACCCACGCTCCCTGATTCTTGCCCGACCGAGTGTCCAGACTCTTGCCTTGCCAGCAAGTTATAAGCGGGCTCAGCTCCCGTGCCCCACTCGGTTCAGTGTCTCCGATCGGACGCGTGACAGCCCACGCTCCTGAGAATCGGCCTGAACCAGTGTCCAGACTCTCGTCTCCGCACGAGTTACAATCGGGATCCGCTCCCAATCACCCCTCGGATCGGCTCTCAGTCGGACGCGTGGCGACCCACGCTCCCTGAGTCATGCCCGACCGAGTGTCCAGACTCTTGCCTTGCTAGCAAGATATAAGCGGGCTCAGCTCCCGCGCCCCACTCGGTTCAGTGTCTCCGATCGGACGCGTGGAGGCCCACACTTCTGAGAATCGACCTGAACCAGTGTCCAGACTCTCGTCTCCGCACGAGTTACAATCGTGATCTGCTCCCAATCACCCCTTGGATCGGCTCTTAATCGGACGCGTGGCGACCCACGCTCCCTGAGTCCTGCCCGACCGAGTGTCCAGACTCTTGCCTTGCCAGCAAGTTATAAGCGGGCTCAGCTCCCGCGCCCCACTCGGTTCAATGCCTCCGATCGGACGCGTGGCGGCCCACGCTCCTGAGAATCGGCCTGAGCCAGTGTCCAGACTCTCGTCTCTGTGCGAGTTATCAATCAAGATCTGCTCCCATCCATCTCCTCGGATCGGCTCTCAGTCGGACGCGTGGCGACCCACGCTTCCCTGAGTCCTGCTCGACCGAGTGCATTATTTTTCGTTCTGAGAAGACCTATGGGTGGGTAAGCCTTAAGGACTTCCTTGCCTTGATTCCTCAGCCGGGTACTTTGGCTACCTACGCTCCCCTAAATCAAATTCACTCAGCGATGATGCTCCAAACTAGTCAAGTCAGCGGTTTCGTTTAGTCGGCTCAGACCTGGTATTCATCTGTCCCACCACACTTGCTCGAGTGGCCCACACTTGGAAGCTGCGACACTCAAGTGCTCAACTCTGCTGCTCATAAGTGCCGAATCTCGTAATCGCGCTCTCTCCCGAGTGGCTGACATGGTGAAATATGCTTCCAGTGTTCACTCGTCAGTTTGGGTCGGGTCGGCGTTGCCTCACTCGGGTCGCCTACGCCCGAGGCCCCAACACTCATACAAGTACAGAAGCATACACATGCAGAAACACAAAGGGAAAGACTCGCCGAAACCCTAGCAGAGCTCAAAGCGGCAGGGAGATGATGTCGAGGGTAAAATGCGATAATGACGTTGTGATATAAGAAGCCTATTTATAAGATCCGACGAAGGATACTAGTCGTCCGATGAAGGGCTGGGAAAAGAGCGCTAAGACCGTTTGATCGAGCTCGGATGGTTCTCGAAATAGCAGATCACACGTGCGGGTTGAACATTCGTGAAGAGGGATGGCATATCCCTCGTTACTCAATGCACACATGGCCTGGGGACGCGTGTCCCGGGTCATTAAGGAAGCAATTAAGAAGGAGATAGGCCATGATCTTGCGAGGGGAAGACGAAAAGGCGTCTGACGAGATAGGTCACTGAGTTGGCAAATCTCCTATTCAGGATCGGCCATACGGTTGGCCACCAGCTCAGGTGACCTAGGTGGGTCAGTTGTTCGTAATCGGCTACGAAAACTAATTGCAAGTGTTGGTCATTCGATGCGCCAAGCTTAGGCCAGAATCATGGTCCAGTCAGTCGGACTATGTGCCTCCTTCAAGTAGACTTGAGGGGGATGCTTATGATCTTGGGCCAGCTTACCGGTAGTTTGGCCCGGCAGCCAGGCACCTAGTCACCAGAGGATAGATCTACGGGCTTCGGGAGCCCGTGGGATGGAAGGCCAATACAGGCGACTTGGCCTAGCTCCCTCGGGAATACGAAGGGATAGACCCAGGTCATCGTCTAGACTCTCTCGCGCGCATGACCCCGCGCTCCTCTCCGGAGGTTCCCAGTCGGACACGTGGCGTCCCATGCATTCAAATAATGTCTAACTCAGTCTATCACCCCTCTAGGTTTGGGTCCCAGCCGACGCGTGGCGGCCCACACTCCTGGGGTAAGCCCGAGCACGAGGAAGCTTTAGCCAATATTGTTGGGACCGGGTGCATGTTGACATGGATACGGGTTCGTAATTTTAAAGTTTAATTACGTGCAGCGGAAGGTTTAGCATAAATAATTTCTTAAATTATTTTAACCACGTATCTAGCATGCAACCTTAAGTTGTGGAGACATGATCATAAATTAAAATTTTGCAGAAAAGTAAACTAATTTACTTAGTACCTCGCGTAACTCGAAGAAAGGGACGAGATCCAACCGTAGCGTCCCTTGGAAGCTCCGCTTCTATTCGCGTCCACGCCGAGTTCTCTTCGGGATGACTTCGCAAAGCCACGAGTTTCATGCCGACAAGAACTACTAGATTCTCCAAAGGCACGACAAGAATATCAAGAGAGAGAGATGGAAGACTAACCACCAAGTAACGGAATCAAGATCCGGGGAAAGGAAGGAGTTGCGACCCGCTTCTTCTTCTTCTTTGGCACCTTCTTGGTGGAGGAGGCTCACGGCAACCCTAGGAGGTGCGCCGGCCCTAGAGGATGAAGAGGGCGCCGACCCTAGAGGAGGGAGAGGGAGAGAAGGAGAGAGAGAGAGAGAGCTTGCTTCTTTATCTCTTGATTGGAATTCAAGCCTTGCCTTGGTTCCTTTATATAGTAGCCTCTCCATTGCCAAGTCTCCCCTTTAACGGAATAAATTTTCATAAGAAATTTATCTTATAAATTTTCCTATGAATTATTCCGTTATGTCTTGTTTTATTATAACTAAATTTATAATAAAACAAACACATCTTCCCCTTTTATTATGGAATAAATTTTCACAAGAAATTTATTATATAAATTTTTCTTATCATGGAAAAATCAATTCATAATTGATTTTATAAAATAAAATAAACCAATCCAAGGTTTATTTTAATTTCCATGAAAATAAATCTCTTTATATAAATTTTTCTATATAAATTTCTTTATATATATAAATTTATTTATCCATAATTTTATAAAACAAATCGCGCTTGATTTATTTTATAATTTAAACCAAATAAATTGGTTTCCCTCCTAGTTGTGGCCGGCCAAACCAAAGAGGGTGGGGACCCTCTTTGGCCGGCCAAACCAAGCTGCCTCCTCGCGAATTAAACTCATTTAATTCGTCCAATAAGCCTTCAAAAGACTTAGCCATTTTAAGCTTCCGGTGCGCCTCTGATAAATTCAGATTCGACTTATTTCTCTTGATCGGAAAATCCAATTTTCAACTCGTTTTAAATCCCTCGGATTACTCGTAGTGCGTGTGACTAAATAGGCTTTCGATTTATGTTGGCCGTCTATAATCAACCAATTATAGAACGATCATGAGTGACACCTAGTAGTACATCATGACCCTCAATTAATCGAAAGATCAACGGTTGACCTCAGAAATAATTCTGAAACCCTTCAGCAGCTATAATGAGTCGTGCCTCATTCCCTTCACCATCTTATACCCACTTGGTTCAGGACACGGTCTATGTGTGTCAGTACCCACTAGGCTGACTATGTCACACCTAGCCCAAGTAATGTCTTTCTCGTCCAACGGATTCTAATTACTCTCATGTTTCCTAGAGATTCATACTCGGAACATGTTGTGCTCTGGCCAGAGGCTTCGAGTAACAATCCGATGATAGACCTTGGGTATACATCTCCTCGCAAGGAGTGGTGAATCCTTTGTAGGCTGTTCAAACATCTTCGGGCACTTCGGCTTATACCCAACCATCCTGGGTCCACACCTCCTTAGAGATGCTTGCTTAAGATGTCAAAGTATAAGTCTCCGTGACCAAGATGACTTGAACACCGCAAGTCAAAGGAACATCGCACTTAAGCTGCAGTAAGAACTTTCATTGACATATCTATATGTAGATTACCATATGAAGTCTTACAGCTAGTCACTCCAATGAACTAGTTCCCTTAACTAGCATCCATGTTTATCTCCGGACATCCCAATGTCACCAGCCAGTGAGAATCAGCTGATTAGAGAATAACCCATGCTAGTCTCAACAGAATTGATAGTGTCTGTATTTATCAATTCATCGACTAGGGACAATTTCAATACTTCACAATTGCACATGTAGAGATAATCACTAGTTGTGAATTCATCACAAATTCTCTCATGCTGTGAATTGTATTGCGGACATTCAGTAAATGAGTTCAAGATCTCAATCAAATACATGAACATGTATACTCAAATAGTAAATATTCATTTATTAAAGTAAATGATTACAATCATAAGGCGATTGCCTTAGGACACTTCTCTCATATTACTAACAAATATATCACAGTCAGTGCCCTCAGTCGGCACTTATCTCCTAGGCCCTCAGTCGGCCTCATCAGTCAGTGCCCTCAGTCGGCACCTATCTCCTAGGCCCTCAGTCGGCCTCATTAGTCAGTGCCTCCAGTCGGCATTTTCCTTCTAAGGGTCCTCAATCGGCCCTAGCATGTAGAACCACCACTCCCTGACATCATCAGACTACCCGAAGCAGTACGGGGTCGGCGCAGGATTGGTGCCACCCTGGCCCAAGCGACGGATATCCCACTGATGGCTTGATCTTCCTGCCATACCTTATCCCCCGTATTACGAGCACATATACTGGTGTCAGGCCGAGCGACGCCAAATGGCGCCGGCCATTAAGTTGACAGTGCCCCTTTCCTTAACCCAGTATGCACTACTTTATCCTGCCACCTTTGGGCATGCATCACCTTGTCTTCGCTATATGACAACAGGTAGCAGGTGGGGCAGGAGCTGTTAGCTTCCCCGGCTATATAAGTCTCTTCACTCCGCATCTCTTAGGTACGCGCAATAGTGCATTACTTACTGTTCTATTGCTTTCCACCATCGAGTACTCCGACGGTCAAGTCAGTACCTGGCGGGGGACTTTTCCTGGTGGGTTCTTACGGTCTTTGTCTTGCAGGACAGGAGTGAGCCAGCTTCATAACCATCCTCAACGGTTTCGTGATCCCCGGAGGACCATCTCACCCTTGAGACCACCATCTCGCTTCGCGACAGGATCAGTCAGTTTCTTCGACAATCCTCTTTAATACTCTTCTTTCCGACTACTAAATTAATATTAATTTGAGTGTCAAAGTAGTTATGCCAAAATCTACCTTGGCGCACATTTTAACTCTCTTTGACCATCAGAGATTCAACACGGCTAAATATGCCCTGTCACCTGCCCCTTCATCGATGATTGTCTCATGCTTAACATCAAATCGAATCAGATAGAATTGCTAATTATCATTTTCGATAAATATTGATGTAAGTGGTTTTCTTTAAGAAATAAATAATATTCATCTTGAGAGTGTTTGAACCCTCAAAATAGCTCGCACCTATCAAAGCGTGTCAAACATCAAGTTTCACAATGGCAAGAAACATACTAGTGCCAAATTCTTGAAAGCAATATGAAAAGCATGATACAAGCTTGCTTTTAACCATATATTAGGGTTCGAGGTAACAAGTTTTTCCCTTCCATCCTTCGCCATGCATGCTAAAGTTAACTCAAAGATAATCTCATTTATACTTTCTTGAATCAAGGCAAGAACAAAAGAAGAACAGAGTACAAGGAAAATAACCAAGTACAAAGAGAGAACTATCAATAGCAACAGTATGCCTTACAGTCATTAAATTATTGTTCATCTTGCAATGCTGCAACTTACACATGCAAAGTCCAACAATCTCAACTGCGACAATAGGTTCTTGCCAAAATAATTATAAATATGGAAACTAAAGAATAAGAAAATAGAAGTTCAACAAGAGTAGTATCTGCACATATCTGAATAAATAAGCTTGTAAAGGATGATCAAACTACAGCACAATGCCTTGCTATGCAGTCTCTAGCAGTTGATGCCGCATTTCTGTACGTCAGGTCCAGTTACCCGAGTGGTAAACGGATCGATACGGACCCATAACAAGGAAAAGATTGAAGCAAGGAGGATGGACCAAACCACGACGATGGTAGGTGTCCGATTCTGCCTCCCCATAAGACCCTTGAGGAAGGGGTACAAGTGAACAATCACCCAGAAGGCGAAGAAGAGCTTCCCAAACAGAGGTCCCCAAGATTGGTAGCCACTGTTTATCGCATAGGAGATCCCAGCAACGACGCCTACCAAGTTTACTATGAGCAGTGTGGTTGGTGGTATCAAAAGAGTGGTCCACTTGAACATATAGAGCTCAGCAAAGTCTCCATCTTCATCTGACGCTTTGGATGTAACAGTGAAGTTGGTATCGATACCGGCAAGAACTTTGAGAAGACCTTGGAAGACGGCAAAGAGATGAGCTGAAACACCACCAATGACCCAAAACTGTTCATTCCTCCACCATTCATCAATTCCAACACCACTCCACCTCATTTCCAGAATACCAGTGGCAAAAATGGAAATAAAGAGAGAAATGAACCAGATACTTGCAACATTACTAATCTGCAATTGAATAGAATGGGGTTAGCAGCCAGCTCAAAGTAACATGCTTACATTTAATCAAGCTAATCTATCAAGAATCCCAAAGAAATATCAGTTGAAAATTCTTAACCGAATATAAGAATCTAATCAACTTTGCGGAAGCCCTTCAAAAGTTCATTTTCTTCAATTATGAAACTCCATCAAACTTTAATACCACTCTTGAAGTTACACCAAAGCAGTGATAGTGTATGAATATTTAGCGTTTCCAATAATTTAATAAGGGAAACTGGTATACCTGAGGTATAATGAATTTTCCTGTGAGTAAACAGATGGCCGGCAGCGTACAGTACAACAGGAGGGGAAGTGAAGTTAGCGGGTAAATGGTGGTATTGATGTATGCAAATCTTTCCAGGAACTTCAATCGTCCTCCATAACCATACCAAATAGGGCAGTGACGGCTGAAAAGAATCTCAACAGATCCCAAGGCCCATCGAAGCACTTGGTTCAGACGATCTGAAAGATTGATAGGAG
This sequence comes from Boesenbergia rotunda, assembly GCA_024364735.1. Taxonomy (NCBI): domain Eukaryota; kingdom Viridiplantae; phylum Streptophyta; class Magnoliopsida; order Zingiberales; family Zingiberaceae; genus Boesenbergia; species Boesenbergia rotunda. Next base: position 418,841 of record JAGFNQ010004577.1, on the reverse strand, counting down.
CAGAACCTTTGAATGCTGGGCGCTTAGGCATGCAGTAGATTGATTTCCAACCACGAGCATGCATCTTGAATCCAGTGAGAATATCCTCTGTCACAGAACCATATATCCACCCGATCTGTAAAAAAAAAAAGATTTCTACTAAATATCCACTATCTTGATTCTAGGAAATGGATAATTAAGTAACCACATCCACAGAAGAATTTTGTAAAGTTATGTTCCTTTATGTGTGGACAATCGTTAGGGGAAAAACAGATCCAAATAAATGCAAACGAATGGATATAGAAGTCCTAATTTCTTGTAGGCAAAAACCTAATTAAACAGCAAATAATAAGAGTTTTTCGAACCCTATCCACTTTCTCATTGTTTTCAATCTTTAAAAGAAGACAAGACAGAATTGCATTCAATTGTCTGGTAATTTATTCATTTGACTGAAGCAATAAGATCCTTTGGACTCATTCCAATTCAAGAAAAAAAAGGAAGCTTGTGCTAACCACTTGCCTAAATCTACAACACCTAAGCCACTTTAAAGTTTAAAGCAAATCTTGAAATATATATTCAACCGTTTCATCCTATTATCTTTGCATGCCAACGAGTTTTTATTTAAAAAGACAATCTCCTTTGCCATATCTTCAGTAGGAAACGACAAAAACATGAATATGCAAGAAAAGGCAATAGAGTGCCGAAGGATCAGCACAGAATTTGATGTTTGAGAAATAAAAATACAGTAAAAGTCCAGAGAAAATAATTGCAAATATTAAATTAACTTGGATATTTGCAAGGCTTGGTGATTTTTAGTTTCTCACTATCGATTTTAAGACCACCTCATGGATATGCTTAGGGTAAACAAGCGCACTACCTACTGGCAGAAGACATCAGCAGTGGAGCAACACAACAATCTATCTACCAAAGGCTGTCTTTTAGTCCACAATCGTTTCAACAACAACAACAACAACAACAACCAAACTTTATCCTACTAGCTGGGTCAAATATATAGATCTTTCTATGCTATTGAGCTCTATCTCCTACTATATCATCATTTATATTTAAATAAATTATCTTATTTTATTGTTGCTATCCAAGTCTTTTTTAATCTTCATCTTTCACAATTGTTTCATCAAGTTCACTTATTTATGGATTAGCAGGTTATCTCTAAAGTGTTGCAATTAGAACATAATCAGAATCATTCCATCCTAATAATCCCTCAAAAGCCAACTGATATTGTTGCCATTACCAAAAATCATGTTGGAGTTGTCTATGAGCGCTCTAATTTTCAAAAGGTTCATTTCAAATTATGGAATATTGTTGCAAGCCATCCTAGGACAAAATTATATTGAAGACGGAAACATTGTTTCATGCCAAGCTCCACTTATTTGTGGATAATCAGATTATAGTCCGTATTCAAAACATCCTAATAATCCCCTAGTGTTTTCTGAAGGTTTATCTCAATTGCAAACCGAGGTAATAGCTGCTTCTATTTAACTCTGAATGCTTGTGTTAAATGGACCACGTACAGAACAATGTGAGAGAAAGAATAGTGACTGGAAATGGAAAACAAAATAATAGGAATAATAATAAGACTATGGAAAGTGTATATTTGAATACCTCAGTTCCCCATTCTGTCTTATCCTCATAACCACAGCTGATAACATGTATTGCTTCTTTCAAAAGTGACTCAGGAGTTGCAGACTGAGGAACGCCACCATGTTCCATCAAAGTTGAGGCAACAAAGACAGCTGATTGGCCAAACCTTTTCTCCAAACTCATTTGTGACATGAGGAGTGACTTTTCATCATCAAAGCCAGCACCTGTTTATCCCCAAAAAGAGAAAATGAAAATTATACAATAGCAGACGATTCCTGTTAGCAGATAGAGCACGTAGACAAGTAACACACCAGTGCATATTAAAATTCTAAAGAAGAATTACCTTCGACTCCCTCTTCTATATCTTCTAGATTAAATATCGGCACAGTATTATCCACATGCTTACTTGACTTTTTCTTTTCTGAACTCTTCTTGCTCGATTTAGATTTCTTTTTACGTGAGTCTCCACAGCAAAAAGAAAAGAAACTTTTGGTTTTGTTCTTATTCTTGATAGGAGGTTCATAACCATACAAAGCAGTCCGGTTGAAGACACAACCTGTACCCACATAAACTGGACCTTGGATACCATCAAGACCTCTCAAGTTGATCTATAAGGAGCAAAAGAGAGCAAGAGTCAGTCCTAAGACAATGAAGAATACAGTAATGCCATGCTTAAGAAAATAGGGAAACGAGCTAACAAGGTAATTCCTGTATTACAATTTGTGCACTTACATCAAAAAACACTGTATTACGATTAGCATATCGATCATTCCTGTCAATACCATCAAACCTCTGAGGAAATTGTACATAACAAACTTGCCTTCCAAGATTTGGATCCATAAGAAAGCACATTGACTCTCTCAGAGCCTTGCTATTGTTTATGTAATGATCACAATCAAGATTCAATATGAATGGTCCATTGGTTAGGACTGCTGACACGCGTACCTATGGAGGAGATTATAGAGGTTAACAAAGGTCAAAATTGTATTTTACCATGTAAAATACTATTTACTTAATAATTGAAATATTGACTTCACAAACATATATTGAGCCATGCATTTATATCCACTTACAAGAGCATTCATAGCACCAGCCTTCTTATGATGTTGAAAACCTGGACGTTTCTCACGAGATACATAGACTAGTCGTGGCAGTTCATTACCTTCAGTGTCAAGCCCTCCGCTATGACCTAAGAAAACCTGAAAAATATTCATGGAAGATGATTATCAAGAGCAATTATTTTTCAAGTTTAAACTTCAAATAACACTGCAGTGGCTGTTATTGCTATTATAGATATTAAAGCACCAATGAGACATGTCACGACTAATTTGAAATTATTAAATATATAATTATCAAAATGTTTGACAATATTCCACAAAAATTTCAGAAGTTCATTTTCTGAATTCCTTAGATGTCCTTGATAACAGAGATCTACAAACCTGGATCATTCCAGGATGATCTCTAGTATTGTTCCCAGGCCATGGTGTGCCATCCTGCATGATCCACCCTTCGTCGGGAACTTTTTGTGCTTTTGCAACAAGTCCATTGATACGAATTTTAAATTCTTCATATTCCCTCTGTATTGAAGATTTTTTGGTTAGAAGGCATAAAGAATTAGAGAATAAGTCAGTTAAAAGATATACAAGACCATACCTTCATTGCTCTGCGATCTTTCACAAATGAAGGTTGAACCTTATCCTTGAGGTAATCAATCTTCTGTGAGAAGTACCATTCAGGAGCCCGAGGCTCAATACTGTATTTCTTACAGAAAGGGACCCATTTTCTTGCAAACTCTGATGTTTCAGATAGTGCTTCAAATGTGAGCATAGCAGCACCATCATCAGAGACATAGCAAGAAACCTTATCGACAGGGTAGTCTACAGCAAGGATTGATAACACAGTGTTGGCTGTGACTAGAGGAGGCTCTTTCAAAGGATCAACAGTACTGACAAAAATGTCAACAGCAGCCAGCTCAGATGGTTCTCCTTCTCTATCATATCTGTTTTATATGCGAACAATTAGTCAATAACTGCTCTGAGCAATTAGATTACACAGAGTTTAGAACAAGATAAATATTTTTAAAAAAAGGACTAGTTACCTTATTGCTAATCTGTCCAGATAAGTTTCACGGTTTATAGGAAACCACTTGGGGAACTGATCCAATATCCAAGACATGGCAAACCATATCTCACATATTACAGATAATAACCATAAAGCATAAGCATTGCGAACAGGATTTGTGATACGATAGTGGAGGAAAATACAGAGGATAACAAGACGTAACATGATAACCATTCTGTATGGATTTATCTTGGAAGATGAAATTGGCACTTTCCTAGAAAGTGGCTGGCGGGCTTCATCATTCCTGCATTACAGAATTTGCTAACAATTAAATGAGAATAAGTACAATTTAACCTAAGAAACAGAGTGAAGAAAATTTTGAATGGTTGTACATTTGACATGGTGCCTAGAAGATCTAAAGAGATATGATAGATGTGAAAAGCTTAAAGTATAATTTGAAGTAGTGAAGGAAGAAATATAAGTTATTTAACTTTTTAAGACAAGAAAACAGCTACTTCATTCCAACGTGTTTGGACAGATTTACAATGATTTCCCATGTAAACATTTTAGTTTTTTACAATACAAAGAAGACGGACATGTATAACGAAGTGGTCGTCTGCTAAGCATTAGACAGTACAGCCAACACGTTCAAAAATATGCCCCTTAAACATATTGTAGTTGAATGAAAATTAGAATGTCAAGATAGAAAAAAACTATTCCATCAATCTTGTGACTATATATAAACATGATTAGTAAGGCAAAATGACCTTGTGATGAATCAAATAAATTTAAGATCACAAGACTCTAGGATCTTGCCAGAAGCTAAGACTGAATTATATTTTTGATGAAAAATTCATGCACTTAAAAATCAGTAAAGAACCACATGTATTTCCATACAACATGTAGATAAATTGAATGTATGTTGGTCATAGTAAAACCTATGTTAGGTAATTAGGCAATCATGTCGTCTTCAGAGACAACAAGGAAAATGATCGTTCAAGTGAATTATCGATATTACACTAGATAAAAAGGAATACTTTGCCTTTAACCTTGATATCATTATGCATTGATGACAACAAAAACTTAAAAAATGAATAGAAATTTTCTACCATGCAAAATGTACTTATAATCAACAAGAAACAACAACAGACTGAAGTTAACCAGGTTAAACATTTTGATCTTTGAGTGTTTCTACTGATTCTTACTAAGAAATCAAAGGAATGAAAAAACAACATACCACTAGTAAGTCTACTGCAAGAGAGGAAAACTCATAAAATGTTTTAACTGAAGAAACATTAAAATGAAAATAACTCACAGTAAAGCATCATCCATATTATAATCAGTCGTTGCATCTATATCACCAACTCCCCTGCCTTCAGAAGGAGGATGACTAGTACCATTGGTCATCGGCACATTTTTGTCCTGCTTCATCTTCCATCCATCAACTCTCTCTTTCCAAGCTACATTGCCAAATTCTCTGGATGTGTTAGCTGATCAGGAGAAAAGGACAACAATTAGAACTTATTGATCAACAATAAAATATACAGTATCA
>JAGFNQ010004577.1:145141-407245 GCA_024364735.1 Boesenbergia rotunda | reverse complement strand
TTCCATTAATTTCTCTTGTTCTTTTAGTTGTGCCTTCGAGAATCTAGTAGTTCTCGTCGGCACAAAACTCGTGACTTTGCAAAGTCATCCCGAAGAGAACTCAGCGTGGACGCGAATAGAGGCGGAGCTTCCAAGGGACGCTACGGTTGGATCTCGTCCTTTTTCCGACTTACGAGAGGTATAAAGTAAATTAGTTTACTTTTCCGCAATGTTTTATTTTATGATTATGTCAATACACCATAAGGTTGCATGCTATATACATGGTTAAAATAATTTAGGAAATTATTTTGTGCTAATTTTTCCGCTGCACGTAAAAATTTTTGAATTTTACAAACCCGTATCCTTGTCGACATGCACCCGGTCCCAACAGTGGTATCAGAGCCGGTTTGTGTTCGACATAATCATATAATTGTTTTGCGGAACACTTTGTCATGATCTCAATTTTGGAAAATTTTTCAATTATGGAAACTTTCCAATTATAATAAATTTTAGATTTAGGAATTTCAAAGTTTGGAAATCCTCATGAAATTTCGCAAACTTTTGAAATTTTCTAATTTCTGAAATTTTATAATAATTGTGAAAACTTCCCATCTTTGGAAACTTTCCAATTTTGAAAATTTTTCTAATTTAGAAATTTTCCAATTTTGGAAATATGTAAGTTTTCTTTGTAACAGAAACTTACAATTATTCTGAAAACCAATTTATGAAATCTCGCAATTTTGGGCACTTTCTTTTAAGAAAGTCTAGACAAATTCATGGACAGTTAATTGACAATTAAATTTGAATTGGTCTTTAAATTGACAACAAAATTCTTTATTTTGGATTGAGCCTCGGGGAGCCGTCCAATTTAAAGCTAGTTGTTGTAATTTAATTTCCCAATTTTTAATTGAAATTGTCATGTTTGATTTGGATTGAGCCTCGGGGAGCCGTCCAATTGGATTTACAACAAATTATTTTTCTTTGGGTATCTGAGCCTCGGGGAGCCACCCTTAGAAAACGATTTGTTGTAATTAATTAAATCCATGAATAAAATATGATTTAAGAGGTGATGCTCTTACATATTGTTGTCTCCAAAATTAATTAGGAAATGGTTTCCTATAGAGTTTTCTTAAATGAGATTTTCATGAAAATAATATGTCGTTGAATTAAGGGAATTGCCTCTTAATTTAATAAGATTTGATTTAGAGAAATCAAAGTCTTAAACATATTATTTCCGAAATTGATTATGACAATTTAGGAAATTGTTTCCCAAAACAATTCCTTTAATAAAGTATGAAATTAGAATGAGGAAAATCGGTTCCTAATTCAATTCATGAGACTTGATAAATTAAGTCACATACATACTTTATTAAGGAAATCGTTAGTCATGACATAATCATATGTCATGAATGTGCTTAGAAAAGATGAGACCCAAAACCCCTTACAAAATATTAAGGCTAACACCTTCCATTAATGTGGTTAGAACCGGAGTTTTGTTTCTCGTTTGGGTTGATGGACACATCCATGCCCGACTTGAACCTCAACATGTTCAAACCATGGAATTAGTTTATGAATAATATAGTTGGAGTCAGAGGTCAATCCTTAGTTTTGGTTGTTGGACACATCCAAGCCTGACTAAACGGTTGAATGAGCTCTAACCATATTAAAACTATTTCTTGATTAATGGGTCAGCCTTAAGCTTGGAGCATCGATTTGTTGTGCCACGGCCAAGGTCGATGCAAAGAGAGGTGCAATTGGGTGCTATGTATAATGTCGCATACTTGTTAATGAGTTAACAACCCAATGATTTATGCAAACATTCAATTAGTTGATAGCATAAAGTGATAGTTACATATATGTGATATGTAATTGGTATAATTACCTACCTTCATAGCTAAGAATAACTTGATGGCTACAGCCATGGTGGTTCTTATCTATGGTTGGATATCAACCTATTTGGAGATGTTCCTACGATCTCCCGAATTGATAAAAAGGGTTATTCAATTTGAAAAATAAATAGGATTTTATTTATGTATGTTGATACATTCTTTAATCATTCTTCTCACATAAACTCAATTTGTATTTCTAGGATAATCACTCGATCATGTCTTCTCTAAACTTGCGTTCCATTTTGGACACCAATAAACTGACTGGGCCGAACTACATGGACTGGCTTCGAAACCTAAGGATAGTCCTTAAGGCAGAGAAGCTTGCTTATGTCCTTGAAGATCAACTTCCCACCCATCCTCCAGAGAATGCAACTCCAGACCAATTGTTGGCCTATCAGAAACATGTGACCGATTCTGAACTTGCGAGTTGCATCATGCCAACCTCTATGGTACCTGAGCTGCAAAAGCAGCATGAGCATATGGATGCTTATACCATCATCTTCCATCTTCATGAGTTGTTTGAAGAGCAGGCGAGATCCGAAAGGTTCGAAGTCTCCAGACACCTCTTCACCACTAAGATGCAGGAAGGCACTTCTGCCTCGCAGTTTGTGTTAAAGATGTTGGGGTACATTGAGCGACTGAGCGCACTCGGTTTTGCAATGGATCATGAACTAAGTATTGACTTAATTCTGAGTTGTTTGCCCAAGAGTTATTCACAATTTGTGATGAACTATCGGATGAACAAACTAGAGACTATCATTCCTGAGTTGCTCAACCTGCTGAAGACTGTAGAGCCTTCTGTAAAGCCGGATCAAAAGGCGGTACTGTTAGTTGGTTCCTCGAAGAAAGGTTCTAAGAGGAAGGCCAAGGAACAGAACAAAGGGAAGAAGAAAAAGGCCAAGAAGACTGAAAAGAAACCAAAAGGAACCTGTCATCATTGTGGCAAGGAGGGTCACTGGCGAAAAAACTGCAAGGTTTATCTTGAGTCCTTGAAGAAGAAGGCATCCGATGCCCCATCCTCTTCAGGTATCTTCGTTATTGAATGTCACTCTATTTCCTCAGATACCTGGGTACTTGATACTGGGTGTAGCTCACATATATGTAATGACATACAGGGGCTAAGGAATAGAAGAAGACTTGTCAAGGGAGAAGCGAATTTACGGGTTGGAAATGGAGCAAGGATTGCTGCTGTTGCCATCGGAACATATTTGCTAAAGCTCCCAACTGGACGTGTCTTAGAATTGGATAATTGTTATTTCGTTCCTTCATTAATAAAGAACATTGTATCTATTTCATGTTTGAATGAAAAAGGTTATCATTTAACTTTTAGTAATAATTGTTGTTACATAACTTTAAATGGCGTTCTTTATGGGAATGGAACTTTGTGCAATGGCATCTACACGTTAGATTTATCCAGTGACGTTTTCAATATCGAAGTTAGCAACAAACGTGCTCGAATAGATAATCGAATAGACTCCTACACGTGGCACTGTCGTCTTGGCCATATAAGTAAGAAACGCATGACCGAATTACACCGATGTGGAATTTTGGAATCATTTGAACCCGGTTCATTTGATACATGCGAATCATGCTTAAGAGGCAAGATGACCAAATTACCCTTTTCCGGAAAAGGTAATCCAGTGGGATAATTGTTTGGTCTAATACATACTGATGTATGTGGACCAATGTCAACTCTTGCACAAGGAGGCTATAGCTACTTCATTACCTTTATCGATGATCACTCACGATTCAGGTATGTGTTCTTGATGAAACACAAATCTGAAGCTTTTGAGAAATTCAAAGAGTTCAGAAATGAAGTAGAGAAACAACTTGGCAAAAGTATTAAAATACTTCGATCCGATCGGGGTGGTGAATACTTGAGTCAAGAATTTCAAGATTATCTAAGGGACAATGGGATATTGTCTCAATGGACTCCGCCGTATACACCACAGCATAATGGTGTATCTGAGAGGCGTAACCGAACCTTGATGGACATGGTTAGGTCTATGATGAATCATGCAACTCTTCCAAAATCCTTTTGGGGTTATGCACTTAAGACAGCTGTTTACTTGCTAAACAGAGTCCCGACCAAGGTAGTCTCTACTACTCCATATGAGATATGGAATAGTAAGAAACCTCACTTAACTCACCTTAAGATATGGGGTTGTCCCACTTATGTGAAGCGGACTGTATCAGACAAATTGGATGCTAAGTCTGATAAATGTCTACTTATTGGATATCCTAAGGAAACGAAGGGTTACCAATTCTATCATCCCTTGGAACAAAAGGTGTTTGTTTCAAGGCATGCTGTATTTCTAGAAAAAGAATTTCATTTACAAGAAAACAGTGGGAGTGGCATTGAACTTGATGAAGTTCAAGAAACTCCAATAGACATTACAGAGACACCTAGTCTAGACCCACAACCAATACCTCATAATGATGAGCTATCAGTTGAACCTAAAATAACACCACCTCTTCGTAGGTCTGATAGGACACGTAATATTCCAGAGAGATACGGATTTCTCATAAGTGAATCGAACGACGTGCTACTCATAAGCGATGACGAACCTATCAGTTATGAAGATGTTTTGAAATGTTCTGAAAGGGACAAATGGCTTGAAGCCATGAAGTCGGAAATGGATTCCATGTATGAAAACCAAGTATGGGACTTGGTTAACCCACCTGAAGGGATTAAGCCCATAGGGTGCAAGTGGGTTTTCAAGAAGAAAACCGACATGGAAGGTAATGTAGTTACCTTTAAGGCTAGATTAGTGGCAAAAGGATATCGTCAAAAACAAGGAATTGATTATGACGAAACATACTCGCCAGTAGCTATGCTCAAATCCATTCGGATGCTCCTAGCCATAGTAGCTCATTATGATTATGAGATATGGCAAATGGATGTGAAAACAGCTTTCCTTAATGGAAACCTGCTTGAGGATGTATACATGATACAACCTGAAGGTTTCACATCGGTTGATAAAACCAAAGTATGCAAGCTTCGACGATCCATATATGGACTGAAGCAAGCATCTAGGAGCTGGAACATCTGTTTTGATGAGACAATCAAAAAGTTTGATTTCTCACAAAATCCTGACAAACCTTGTGTGTACAAAAAGGTTAGTGGGAGTGCAGTCGTATTCCTAGTATTATATGTCGATGACATATTACTCATAGGAAACGATATATCAGTCTTACAGACAGTTAAAATTTGGTTGTCCAAAACTTTCTCCATGAAAGACCTGGGAGAAGCAACCTATATCCTTGGGATTAGAATCTATAGAGATAGATCAAAACGGTTGCTTGGTCTTTCGCAGTCTACGTATATAGACCGAGTGCTAAAAAGGTTTAGCATGTCGGAATCCAAGAAAGGTTACCTTCCCATCAGGCATGGGATCAACCTTTCAAAGTCTATGTGTCCGCGCACAGAAGACGAGAGGATTTGCATGAATAAGATTCCCTATGCATCCGCAATAGGATCTATCATGTATGCTATGTTATGTACAAGGCCCGATGTATCGTATGCTTTGAGCGTCACAAGCAGATACCAGTCGGATCCGGGAATGGATCATTGGGCGGCTGTAAAGACAATCCTTAAGTACTTAAGAAGAACTAAGGATGTGTTCCTAATATATGGAGAAGGAGATATGGTAATACGTGGGCATACAGATGCCAGTTTCCAGACAGATAAGAATGACTTCAAATCGCAGTCTGGATACGTATTTACTTTGAATGGAGGCGCAGTAAGTTGGAAAAGTTCCAAACAAGACACCGTAGCAGATTCTACCACGGAAGCGGAATATATCGCAGCTTCGGAAGCAGCAAAGGAAGCAGTTTGGATCAAGAAGTTTGTCTCAAAACTTGGCGTGGTTCCAACCATTGAAGAAGCAGTGCCGGTTTACTGCGACAACAATGGAGCCATTGCACAAGCGAAGGAACCAAGGTCTCATCAGCGATCCAAACACGTGCGACGCTATCATCTGATCAGAGAGATTATAAGTAGGAATGACATACAAATTGAGAGGGTTCCCACTGAAAGGAATATAGCGGATCCTTTAACTAAAGCCTTGCCTCAAAGCAAGTTTGAGGGACATGTTAGAGCCTGTGGTATTAGATACCGTAGCGATTGGCATTAGGCCAAGTGGGAGTTTGTTAGTAATATGAGAGAAGTGTCCTAAGGCAATCGCCTTATAATGTAAACATTTATATTAATAAATGATAATTCACTATTTGAGTATACATGTTTTGTGTATTTGATTAGGATCTTAAACTCATCTACTGAATGTCCGCAATACAACTCACAGCATAAGAGAATTTGTGATGGGATCACAACTAGTGATTATCTCTAATGTGCAATTGTGAAGTATTGAAATTATCCCTAGTCGATGAATTGATAAAAACGGACACTATCAATTCTGTTGAGACTAGCATGGGTTATTCTCTAATCAGCTGATTCTCACTGGCTGGTGACATTGGGATGTCCGGAGATAAACATGGATGCTAGTTAAGGGAACTAGTTCATTGGAGTAACTAGCTGTAAAACTTCATATGGTTATCTACATAGATATGTCAATGAAGTTCTTACTGCAGCTTAAGTGCGATATTCCTTTGACTTGCGGTGTTCAAGTCATCTTGGTCATGGAGACTTATACTTTAACATCTTAAGCAAGCATCTCCAAGGAGGTGTGGACCCAGGATGATTGGGTATGAGCCGAAGTGCCCGAAGATGTTTGAACAGCCTACAAAGGATTCACCACTCCTTGCGAGGAGATGTATACCCAGGCCTATCGTCGGATTGTTACTCAAAACCTCTGGCCAGAGTATATCATGTTAAGAGTGCGAGTCTCTTAAATACATGAGAGTAATTAGAAATCCAAAGGACGAGAAAGACATTACTTGGGCTAGGTGTGACGTAGTCAGCCTAGTGGGGACTGACACAAATAGACCGTGTCCTGAACAAAGTGGGTATAAGATGGTGAAAGGAATGGGGCACGATTCATTAGAGCTGCTGAAGGGTTTCAGAATAATTTCTTCTGAGGTCAAACCGTTGATCTTTCGATTAATTGGGGATCATGATGTACTACTAGGTGCCACTCATGATCGTTCTATAATTGGTTAATTATAGACGGCCAACATAAATCGAAAGCCTATTTAGTCACACGCACTACGAGTAATCCGAGGGATTTAAAACGAGTTGAAATTTTGATTTTTCGATCAAGAGAAATAAGTCGAATCTGAGTTGATCAGAGGCGCAACGGAAACTTAAAATGGCTAAGTCTTTTGAAGGCTTATTGGGCGAATTAAATGAGTTTAATTCGCGATCGGTTCGGGTTGTTTTGGCCGACCAAAGAGGGTGCCCACCCTCTTGGTTTGGCCGGCCAATGAAAGGGGGATAAACCAATTTAATTGGTTTAATTAATAAAATAAATCTAGCATGATTTATTTTATAAATTATGGATAAATAAATTGATATATAAAGAAATTTATATAAAGAGATTTATAAATAAATTTATAGAAATTTATTCTTTTTATGGAAATTAAAATGAACCATGAATTGGTTTTATTTTAATTTATAAAATCAATTATGAATTGATTTATCCATAATAAGAAAATTTGTATACAAATGATATTCCATAATTAAAAGAGAGAAGTAATTGTTTTATTATAAAATTAGTTATAATAAAACTTGGTTTAAACGGAATAATTCATAAAAGAATTTATAGGATAAATTTGTTATGAAAAATTCCGTTAAGAGGGAGACTTGGCAAGGGAGAAGCAACTATATAAGGAACCAAAAGGAAGCCTTTAATTGCTAATGAATAATTGATAGAGATTAATTAATCTCTCCCTCTCTCTCTCTTAATCTCTTTTCCTCCTCTTCTCCTTCCCATTAGGGCCGGCGCCCTCCTTGTGCTTTAGGGCCGGCGCCTCCCTTTCCCACCCTAGGGCCGGCGCACCCTAGGGTTGCCGTGGACCAAGAACACCAAGGAGAAGCCAAGAAGAAGAAGAAGAAGCGAATAGCAACTCCTCTCTTCCCGGAATTTCGATTCCGTTTCTCGGTGGTACGTTTCCATTAATTTCTCTTGTTCTTTTAGTTGTGCCTTCCGAGAATCTAGTAGTTTTCGTCGGCACAAAACTCGTGACTTTGTGAAGTCATCCCGAAGAGAACTCGGCGTGGACGCGAATAGAGGCGGAGCTTCCAAGGGACGCTACGGTTGGATCTCGTCCTTTTTCCGACTTACGAGAGGTATAAAGTAAATTAGTTTACTTTTCCGCAATGTTTTATTTTATGATTATGTCAATACACCATAAGGTTGCATGCTAGATACGTGGTTAAAATAATTTAGGAAATTATTTTGTGCTAATTCTTCCGCTGCACGTAAAAATTTTTGAATTTTACGAACCCGTATCCTTGTCGACATGCACCCGGTCCCAACACCTTTCTAACATGCAAAGTGTTTCAGCAATATTCTCTTCGAGTTGTTCTAAACGGTTCCTGTCTAACACTCTTTGACATAATTCATTGTAAAATGCACACAAAAGAAATAGTGCATTGCGTGGACCTTTTGGCAAAAGACATCTCAATGCAACTGATAGCAATTGTTGCATTAGGACATGACAATCATGAGATTTCAACCCAATAAGCTTACAGTCTTCTAAAGATATACAAATGCCAATATTTGAGCTGTAGCCATCTGGTAATTTTATCTTCTTCAACCTGGAGCAAAATATATTCATTTCCTTTTTAGACAACGTGTAAGGTGCAGCTGGTAGGTGATACATATTTTCTCCTTTTTGTTGAGGATGTAATTCTTCTCTAATTTGTAAATGCATCAAATCTTTGCGGGCATTTACACCATCTTTGGTTTTTTTTCTTTATATTTAACAATGTGCCTATGATATTCTCACATATATTCTTTTCAACATGCATCACATCTAAGTTATGATGTAATAAGAGCCCCTACAAGTAATCATCAAGACATTTCAAAGTATAATTAGTTCATTAATATAACAAATTAAATTTATTAAAAGATGAATAATATAGAGTTAAATAACTTACACTCCAATATGACAATTTGAAAAAAATTGACTTTTTCTTCCATAATTTAACTGGTTGTTGTACATTTACTGAACTATCTTGCCCTTTCCTCTTTTTCTTTGCAGTCTTGATAGTCTCACCTTTTTGTTTTTTACCCCAGTTATTTTCAATGTCTTTAACTACATTGAGTATTTCTAACCCATTCAAAGGTCTAGGTTTTCCTTTTCTCTCTTTTTTCCCATTAAACCACTTCTTTTTTTGACGATATGGATGATCAGGAGCAAGGAATCTCCTGTGGCCCAAGTATGCAAACTTTCTACTGTATTTAAGCCACATAGAACATATGTCTTCACCACATATTGGACAACCAAATTTACCTTTCGTGACACATCCAGATAGGTTTCCATAAGCTGGAAAATCATTGATTGTCCATATCAAAATAGCCTTCAGATTAAACATTGACTTACTAAATGCATCATACGCATCCACACCTGTGTACCACAACTCATTCAATTCCTCCACTAGGGGTTCTAATTATACATCTATATCATTTCCTGGTTGCTTTGGGCCTGGAATCAGTAATGTCAGCATAAGATTTTCTTTTGCCATGCACATCAATGGAGGAAGATTGTAATTAACCAAAATAACAGGCCAACAACTATATCTGGAACTAAGGTCACCAAAAGGATTGAATCCATCCGTTGTAAGACCAAGCCGTAGATTTCTAGGATCCAATGCAAAAGTTGGCCACTTATGATTTATTGTATCCCAAGCTACTGAATCAACTGGATGACGCATCATATGATCTTGACTTTTGTACGTGGAGTGCCAAAACAAGTCTTCAGCCATTTCTTCTAACTTAAACATCCTTTTCAATCTAGGTATTATGGGAAAATATCGTAGCACCTTTTCTGGTACTCCATTACGAACATTAGTAGTGATTTTGTCCACCTTCCATCTTGAGGAACCACACTTTGGGCATGAGTCCAAATCTTTAAATTCTTTTCTAAATAGACAACAATCATTTGGGCTAACATGGATCTTCTCATATCCTAAATCAAAAGATTTCAACAACTTCTTCACTGAGTAAATATTTTTTGGAAGTGTGTTTTTTTCTGGAAGCATGTCACCTAAGATTGTTAAAAGCTCATTGAAACTCATGTCGGTGTGACAATTAGTAGACTTATAATTGTACAAGGTGACAACTGCTGATAACTTTGTATAAGTTGTACAACCAGGAAATAGAGGAGTTTCTGCATCTTCTAATAAATCAACAAACTCATAGTCTCTTGTCTCATTCATAGTGTGTCCAACCTCTTCTTCCGCCACAAAGCCATCTCTATATAAGTGATATGTCTCTCTATTGTCATGCTCCTCTTCAAGAATTCTTTTTGAACCACCTTCACTTTGAAATTGTGAGGTATAACTTTCACCGTGGAAGACCTAAATAGTCTAAGAAGGATCAATCCCCTTCATAATTAAGTGCTCGTACACTTGGTCAAATTTCATATACTTCTTATTTTTACAATGCTTGCAAGGACATAAGATCACTTTACGTGTTTTGCCATAGTTTCTAGCTTGTGCAAGAAATTTTTGAACCCCTTCTTCGTACTCTGGTACAAGCCTTGAAGGCAAATGCATCCACTCCTTATCCATTACGTCAATGATCAAAACCCTAAAATAGAAATTACAACCCATTGCTAAAATACATAAAATAGAAGTTACAATCCATTGCTAAAAATAATGTACTAAAGGTGAATGATGTGTATACATAAAGAAAGAGCTATGCACATCTAATTGTTAAATTTCAACATAGTTAACAAACTATTTAATAACTACCAAACAAAGCAATTTCAAAACAGGAAGGTGGACAAATATGCATTATTTGGTAGCTACTAAAGAAGAAACTAGAGTAGGCTTAAAAATATGGATGATTGTTCAGATTCATGAACATTAATAATGTGAGAATATGACAGCAAATATGACACCAAAATAGAACAGTTTATAATAGCAAATATGACACCGCTAGAGAGACACTTCAAATTGCTCAATATTACAGCATATATAACATTAAAATTGGATGCTATATATAAATATAGCAAACACCGTTGGTATTAGTTCAGCAGCAAGCACATGATAGAGAATAAGTTTGAAATTCAAAGCTCAAAGTGTAGCCTTCTCTCTGTGAGTAGAAAAAATATCGTTCAAAGCTTAATGTGAGCTCTTAGTTCCCTAGCTAACTTAATAGTAATTACAAAGTACAAACAAATAAAACTTCATCCATAACTATATAAATATTAACTTCTTGGCACACCTAAATAGCTGGATGAAAAACTGTAATGAAATAAACTGTGCCAAGAAGGATTTTTAATCTACTAAATATTTAGGATCATTGATAAACTGAGAGCTCCTACATAGCATCTGGCAATCAATTAGATATTTAAGGAAAACCCACCAAGAAGAAGAACAAATTATAATACTAATATCACTACCTATACCACCACTAGCAACCTAATTTTACAACAAATTATATCAATTAATACTAATATCACTGACATGAATATAAAAACATTGCTAAAAACATTGTACTAAAGGTGAATGATATGTATACATAAAGAAATAGCTATGCACATCTAGTGTGGATGGTCAGCACGCCAACAAGGTTGGGTGTGGATGGTCAGTACGTTGTTGTTCACAAGAAAACAATATAGTGTGTTTCTTTATTTTTCCATGATATGATGAAAGAAGAATTGAAATTATCGGCTTTTGGCACATGAGCATCATTTTATTGACAGCGAGTGCTTTGTCTTGGCAGTATGTGGAAGTTCCTATTTGAATCATTAGAGTAGAGCATTCTTCTAAATAACCAAAAAACTGGTACATGTTGTGTTACTCATGATCATGAAAACCAAAAACTGGTGCTAAGGTTTCATTCTCTCCCCCCAAAAAAATTAGATTCAAGTCTTTTTGTTTAATTTACATAGTGATCATTACCTGCTATGCTAGTAGTCAGTACAAGCTTAAACTGGCTTCTAAAATCTGTATACCTCTGGTTACTTTCATTGTTAAATTTCAACATAGTTAACATTATTGAATGGATACCAACTACATATTTATATCAATTTAACCAACACTTTGTCCCTATACAAGGTTTCAGGGTTTCACCAACACTTTGTCCCTTTACACTTTGCCCATTCTTTTTTTTAACCAACACGGCATGGGAATTCAAATTAAATAGCAACAAGGAAAAAATCAGAAGTTAACAAGGAATTCAAATTAAATAATCAGAAAGAAATGGAGATGAACACTACAAAAAATCCACAATAGCAACAAGGAAAAAAGAAAGCAAAGGAAATCTACTGCGGGGAAAAAAATAATCACCTGAAATCAAGCCCTAGCGCAGCCCAGAGAAGCTACCGTGGGGCGGAAGTCTACGGGCTATTAGGCGAGCAAGCGAGGAGAGGCAGCGTCTGTGAGGAGGAGATGAAGATGGCGTCTGTGAGGAGGAGATGAAGATGGCGCTGAGGAGGCGAAGGGTTGAGCGATGAGAAGCTGCAAGGAGGCGGCGGAAACTCGAGAGGGCGATCGAAGGAAGAAGGTTTGGGAAGGAAGAAGGGAGTCGGTCGGATAACTTGAGGCGCGCGCGAGGGTTTTAGGAAGGAAGAAGGGAGTCGGTCGGATATATTGGCAGGGCGAGGTTTTTGGAAAAAAAATAGAAATAAGGGAAAAGAAAAAATAAGGGAAAAAATTAAGGAAAAAAATAAGAAAAAAAAAGAAAATAAGGAAAATAAAAAATAAAAAAAATAAAACAGTGATTATTTGTAATTTTATTTGTAGTATATCACATATAATAAATAGATGTATTAGCAGCGTACCAAATTTTGCATGCTGTCGTTGTTATTATTTATTCACAGCGTATGTTAATATGCTGTTAATAATAGCATTAACAGCTTGCTTTTAATGTATGCCGTTGATGTTTCTTCTTTTAAAAAAATTTATAGTATTAACAGCACACATCAATATGCATGCTGTTAATAATACTATTAACGCGCTGCGGAAAAGTAATTTTCTTGTAGTGTATGTCAAACTAATAATATACAACTAGTATGATCCGTATTAGTTTTTGCTTATAGATGATTTATGATTGACCAATTTAAGAAACAATTTTGTACATTATGTTTGAAGTGTACCAAGTCATATGAGCCAAGTGGTTGAATGTTAGAAATAATTTTTACTTCTTATTAATGACCCACATGTATGAATTTATTTTATTAGCTCATATTTCTTGAATTTATTATGATTAAATAGCAACAATTAAGATTAATGGCTACATTAATATTGGTCAACGAACAGATAATTAGCATACTTATACAATATGAGAATGAATAATCCAATACAAAAAATGGACAACAAAATTGGAAAATTAGCAACGGTCGATAATGTAATTATAAAAGTACAACTAATAAAATCAGTCAAAGTTAACTGCTCCTAAAACCATTTCAATTGATTTTTTTTAAGGTTGTGAAAATGTTGTTGGACACATATAGAAGCGGTTGGTGAAACTGATTCTGTAAGTTACTTTTAGGAGTAGATTAAGGTCATTGGTCGCATAAATGAGAGAGTGAAAGTAAAATGAATGATGTGGTATTTTACATATATTTTTCATTGAATTTTTTCACTGAGTATATTATAGCTCTTTTAAATTATGTCAATATCATATTATGTACTTCACTTTTGTCTATAAAATATTTGACAATTTTATAGACTTTAAATTTATGTGAAATGAATATCATTGTATGCCAATCGTTAGTTTATTGAACAACATGTGAAAAATTAATATCTTTTTAATAAAATTTAGAGTATATTGTACCAATAAGAATTTTGTAAGTTACATGCATCTTTCTTAAATTGTACATAAATTTTTCACATAATTTAACAATGTTGATTTAGTTAAAATATTAATTAAAGTTAAATATTTTTATCATATTTTTATAGAGTATTATATTTATGTAATTGAAAATAAATAAAATAAATATTTTTAAAACAAAAATAAATTTGTTATAAGTTTATTGATCAACATTAACAACCATTCGGACTTATTTATTTAATATATTTTATTTTTTAAAAGAAAATAAAAAATAATGAAATACTTCATATTGAAATGATAAACCACGATTACTAGATGCCGCTGCTCGTCATGGCGACGTTATTGCTTTCACGTTAATAATGAACACTTAGGTCAAACTGGTGATGTCTAAGGCGAGGACGCAGAGCTGCCGCTGCTCGTCGTCCTCCGCCACCAACGGTGACGTGGCGCCGGTGTCGTCGAACCCCTGCTCGCAGTCGCCGGGCGCGTCCACGCTTGCGCTCAGGTATGTCATGGCGTCATCCTTCCGGCTCTCTTTGATGGCGCTCAGCGTCGAGTCGAGGTTGCCGATCAGATTGCTGTACAGTTCGTCGCACGTCGACAGGCTCTCCTTCTCCTCCTTGTCCTGCGAGCTCTTCAACAGCTCCTTGATCTTGCCGGCGATCTCTGTCGCCTTCTTCGACGACAGATTGGTGGCGATGATGGCGAGGCCACGCACGTCGGCGGTGGCGCTGCCAGGGTCCGATTTCAACGTCTTCACGCAGAAATCGTACTTGACGTCAGATATGGACTTGCAGGTTGACTCCACGGTGGCGTGCGCCGCCGGCGAGAGGATGAGAAGGGCGGCGAGAACGAATGCAGGGGCTTGCCTCATCATCATTTTCAACTACTAGCTGTTTAATTCCCTTCAAATTAAATTGTGCAAATTTATAGTGTTATTGCCACAAATTTTGCATAAAATTTAATTCAATTGAAATGGAAGCATATCTGTGCACTTATTGTAAGAATCAATTAAATATCATTTGTTTTTATTAATTTTAGCAAGCAATTATTGCGACTATGGATTTGTTTTTAACTTACTAAGTAATTTTATTGTTTCAATTAATATTTGATAGAAGAAAATGTGTATTATTGTAATTATTGGGTTTCCATTTGACCCTAAAGTTGAGTGCAGATGGCATTATAGACAGAGAACGCCATCTAAAATATACTGAGCTTCGGACATTCCAAGATGATATTGTAGGATGAGGGAGCATCTAAGATCAGGAAAGGAGTCCTCCTAGTCCTCTCCAGAGTATTCTTACCCAACGACAACGATAGGGTAATCTGCCCTATTGGTTGGACTCGGTATCCGACAAAACCGAAGAGCAGAGTCGAAATCGGAAACAGTTCATCCTCATCAATCTGTATTTGATCCAGAGCAGCCTTGTACAAGATGTTCACAGAGCTACCTGTATCCACGAAGACACGCTTGACCTCATGATTTGCGACACACGCATACCAGGGCACCCTCGTGAGGGGCTATTGCATCCTCCAGATCTTCTGGGCTAAAGGAGATTATGAGATAGTTCGCACGGTTGGGGTCCCATCCGGTAGGACCTCCGAAGATCACTGGGATCTCCTCTTGCCCAGAAGCCCCTCACCGTGAAGCGACTGGCTCTATTTGTTGCTATTGGAGTGCCCATTTGATGGCGTTGACCACCAAACGATCTAGTTTCTCTTTCGTCAGGACGATGGATTGTCCCGTCGGCTTTGCCATTGGTGCTCCTTCTGGTGCTTTACTGGTTTCCCATAGACGGCGACAAACTTGTTCCGGAAGGAATCGACATCGATGACCCATCACCAGAGTTCAATCCACTGGGATGCCGACGAGAGAGGAAAATCTCGCCTACGCAGATGCTGACGCTAGGGGAAGAACTTCTGTCCTACGAGATTAACATGAGCGTTAATGTGAATACGCCGGAGGTTGTCCGGCGGAGTCCACTCCAACGCTCAATTCAGTGCCTCAGTATAGGAGATGGAAGAAAACAAGGAGAATGTATAAGTTAGAGAGTACGTAACCCCTTTACCGGAGGGGTTGGAGTACCTTTTATACCTGAGGTGCAGCCACACATGTCCCCACGTTCTACTCCATGTCCCCCCATCTTCGGTTACTGGATAACTCTTGTAACAGCCGTCGCAACCATTAAATCGAGACCGTTGCGATGATGAAGGCGTTAATGGCCGTGTATTACGGGTCATGATTATCCCGTAATTATTGGTAATTATTATCCATAGATCCGAAGAGAAAGGGACCGTTACTTGAGACCGAGTGCTACTTGGGCTCCGCTACCCCGAGATGATCTCGGGGTCTTTTGGCCCGGGAGGGGGGGGGAGGTCCCGGGTGCTTACACTCTCGAAGTGATCTCAGGTGTGTGTCATTCTCGAGCGATCATCAGGGTATTCCTGACCCGAGGTGATCTCGGGAAGCCACCTTCTCGAGGCGGTCTCGAGAGTCAAGGAGAAAGAGTCGTCCAGACTCGATAAATCATGTCACATAGCTTTTTCAGTCTACGTATCAGTCACGGGATGTTCAACCTCATCAATTGTGTTATTGCCACAAATTTTGCATAAAATTTAATTCAATTGAAATGGAAGCATATCTGTGCACTTATTGTAAGAATCAATTAAATATCATTAGTTTTTATTAATTTTAGCAAGCAATTATTGCGACTATGGATTTGTTTTTAACTTGACAGAGTAATTTTATTGTTTCAATTAATATTTGATAAAAGAAAATGTGTATTATTGTAATTATTGGGTTTCCATTTGGCCCTAAAGTCGAGTGCAGATTTTAGAAAGAAATTTTCTAATAAATATTTAAATTATATTTGTGGAAAGGAATTTATACACTTTAGTAAGTTGTAATTTAATTGTTGAAAATAATATTTTATTGAAGGAAACATGTGTACTTATTATAAGATATTTTACTGAATCGCATATGTAGATTTATGATTTTTAAAATTCCCTTACCAAATTTCATAATACCTAAATGCTATAGTATATTTCCGAAATGCCTCTCCTTTTTCTTTCACACTATCTAACTTGATAGAGTTGAATAAGTCCGTGGTGGGCACGTAAGATAAAGAAGCTGCGAGGGACTTGCCCGGGAGGGTCGGCCAGAATGATCCCGAGCCCGGACAAAGAATGAGGAAGCTGCGCGACACCGACACCACAGCGGCGGGAGGAGATGACTTTCCTTTCGGAGTCCCCGAGATTCCATGAGGATGGCACGCCCAGGAAGGATAGCTGGAGACCCCTCTCAGGAGCACCCTGAGAGGTTAGGCCTCGAGACTGTTGGATCGAGAAAACCGATAGAGGGGGGGTGAATATCGGAAATCGTTTTTCGGAAAATTTAGAGCAAGTACGCAGCGGAAATTAAAAATCACAACACAGAGACACAGTCGATTTTACTTGGTTCGGAGCCTGTGTCGACTCCTACTCCAAGGCCCACGATCGTTGACCATTTACTTTGGGCAATTCTATATACGGCGTAAACAGTTTACAAAATTTAATTACAAAATAAGTGCAGTAAATAATAATAAAAAAACGCTCTTCATTACTGACGTCCGGAGTAGATCGACTTTTTCGGAGCAGCGGGACGTCGTCGGCTCGAGTTGGAAGGTTTCCGGAGCAAGGCGCGAGAGCAGAAGAGCTTTGAGACATTGAGTGAATTGATGTTCTGAAGCCTTGGTCGAGGGCCCTTTATATAGGGCCTGGGGGCGCCCGGGACGTCGGGGGCGCCCCCCCACGTGGCCTTTGATCCGCCAAAGTCTCGGTCAGCGTCTGATCCCTTTATCTTCGGGATCAGCTTTGACCGGGACGCCCGGAGCGCTCGGGGCGCCCGGATTGACCGGGTCAAAGTGTTATCTGGCTTCGAAGAGAGCTGCTTCGACAGTTGGTGCTGGGGGCGCCCGCAGCGCAGGGGGCGCCCGCAACGCAGGGGGCGCCCGGGAGTTGTACTGTTTGAAGCTGCTTTTTACTTGTGTGTTTTGTGTTCACCTTGGGGGCGCCAGGGACACTCCGGGCGCCCTGGTCAGCTGTTGCCTCACTCCTTTGAGGCTCTCTGAGTTGCAGACACTCGTTCCTTCGGTCCTGCATCCAGGGTTAGTCCAAAACACAACAAGACATTAAGTGGTTAGTTTATACAGCCTTAGCTGTCTTGGTTCTGACTTTGGGTCTCCAAAATGGAACCCTAGGTCGAACCGACGCCTACTGTTCCCTCGACGGGGAACGCATCCTCACCTACTCCTCTCGGGAGAATTTACCTGATGCCAACCGTTCCTCTGGTTGGACTTTTGCCTGACGGTCCTTTGTCAGGTCTTGGATGCCGAGCTGCCCTTCGCCCGGTGCCTAGCATTCCTTCGCTAGGGCTTCAGTCCTAGGCTGTCCTTCGCCTGGCGCCTAGCAGTCCTTCGCTAGGGCTTTTGACTCTGGCATTCCTTCGCCAGTGCCTAGCAGTCCTTCGCTAGGGCTTTTTACCCTGGCATTCCTTCGCCAGCGCCTAGCAGTCCTTCGCTAGGACTTTTCCTGCACACTAGAGTAACTTGTTAGAAAACAAGTAAGACTTAACTTTTGACCTCTGTTGCCATTATCAAAACACAGGTTTGACTTGGGTGCATTCTGCACCAACAATCTCCCCCTTTTTGATTTATGGCAACCCTAGTTCAAAAAGTTAAGTTTAAGCAAGCATGAAAAGGTTAAATTTTGTTCCCTCCCCCTGGAAGGAATCTCCCCCTAGATTTTTTCAAAAATTCGTGGGGTTAAAAAACTTTACTTGTACTTTGAAAACTTAAGTTTTAGGTACTTAGAAATCTTTTAATAACTTAAGTTAAAAGTACATAGGAGAGTTTTTGAAGCATGATTTTAGAGTACTTAAAAAGTTTGAAGCTTTAAGTTTTAAGGTACTCAAAAGTTTTGAAAGTGTTAGCTTATGTACTTAGTAAACTTTGAAACACTTTAGTACATTTGGAAAACTTAAGTACTTAATAAATTTGAAAAGCCTAAGTACTTAGTAACATTGTACTTATACAGTTTTGAAAAAAACTTAAGCTTAAAGTACTTATAGAAGTTAAAAAATTTTGACAAGCTTAAGTAAGAAAATTTTGAAGGGCTTGAGTACTTAGCAAAATTTTGAAAGCTTAAGTAAAAATTTTGAAAGCTTTAAGAACTTAAGTACTTTAGTCAACTTTGAAAAGCATAAGTATTTTTGAAAATTTTTGAATAAAGGATAAGAAAATTTTTGACAACTTCTTGAATAAAGGATAAGAAATTTTTTGAAATTTTTTTTTGAATAAAGGATAAGAAAATTTTTGAAAACTTTTTTGAATAAAGGATAAGAAAATTTTGAAAACTTTTTTGAATAAAGGATAAGAAAATTTTTGAAAACTTTTTTTGAATAAAGAAAATTTCTTTTTGAATAAAGAAAATTAATTTTACTCTCTCCTTTCCTATCTCTCCCCCTTTGCCATATATCAAAATAGATAAATATAGCAAAAATAAGATTGCATAAAGGAAATAAGTAAGATTTTGCTTTACTGAACCAATTCATAATTAGACTTAAACTAAATCAGTCAATTTTCTCTATAGGGACCTGTCTAACCCAATTAGCTACTTACTAACTGTTAGAAACAGTAGTTTTTGCTAGGGTTAGTCAAGTTAAGTGTTTCTGTTCAAGTTAGATTTTCTAAACTTGACACTCAACTTGATTGCTGTGTAAGTTGTATTTAGTGCCCTAATTGCTGCAGATGCACTGACTTAAAGCATCTTGAATTAAGGCAAAGACCTAAGCATCTCAACCCTTTCTAGGTTATCAATCAAAAGTACCCTAAGGTGCTTGTGAGATGCTGGCTTCTAAGTCTATAGGTGCATGCAGTTCTAGGGTTAGGGCCTAGGCTAAGTCCATTTTCGAAAAAGCCCTAGTTTTGAAAGGGGGTAGTTTTGAAATAAAAATAAAACTAAGTCGAAAATGAAAACTGATTTTGAAATTAAGTAAAACAGTTTTTCAAATTCTATTTTTAGAAACAAATTTTTAAATCAAGTAGAGCAGTAAAAAAATAAAGTTAATCTATTCTACAGAGCACAATCCTAACTGCCTTCTTAGTGAACTGAACTCAGATTCAGGTTAGGGTTTTGTGAATATATCAGTTAAGTTGGATTTAGAGTCAATATGCTTAAGTACTATTTCACCCCTGACTACATGGTCTCTTACAAAATGATGTTTGACTTCTATATGTTTGGTTCTGGAATGTTGGATTGGGTTCTTAGTTAAATTAATTGAACTTATATTGTCAATAAATACTTGAGTTTGGGTGTAGTTGAGCTGGAAGTCCTTAAGTGTGTGCATCATCCATAAAAGTTGAGCAACACACTCTCCTAAGGCCACATACTCAGCTTCAATTGTGGATAGAGCTACACAGTGTTGTTTTCTGCTGCACCAACTAACTAGACTCTGACCTAACAGTTGACAGCTTCCACTTGTGCTCTTTCTATCTAATTTACAGCCAGCATAGTCAGAATCTGAGTATCCTATCAAATCAAAAGTTGAGGTCCTAGGATACCAAATTCCTACATTTAGGGTGCCCTTTACATATCTTAGTATTCTTTTTAGGGCTGCTAAGTGTGTTTCCTTATCACAAGTTTGGTATCTAGCACACATTCCTACAGCAAAAAGAATATCAGGTCTACTGGCTGTAAGGTACAGTAGGCTACCTATCATACTCCTATAGAGTTTAAGGTCCACTGGTTTACCATCAGGGTCACTATCTATTTTTACATTAGTGGCCATGGGAGTACTTATGCTTTTAGAGTTATCCATTTTAAATTTCTTTATTAACTCTTTAGCATATTTGAATTGATGAACGTAGTTACCATCCCTAGTTTGTTTGATTTGTAGTCCTAGGAAAAAGGTAAGCTCACCAACTAGGCTCATTTCAAATTCATCTTCCATTATTTTGACAAACTCTTTTAGGAAGTTTGTATTGGTGGATCCAAAGATTATGTCATCTACGTAAATTTGGGCAATAAATATATCTTTTTCTAGGGTTTTAATAAATAAAGTTGAGTCAATTTGGCCTTGATTAAATTCTTTAGAAGTTAAATAGGTTGATAACCGTTCATACCAGGCCCTAGGTGCTTGTTTTAGCCCATATAATGCTTTGGTTAGTTTGTAAATGTGGTTAGGTTTGTCTAAGCCTTCAAACCCTGGGGGTTGTCCTACATAAACTTCTTCTTTAATGAATCCATTTAAAAAGGCTGACTTTACATCCATTTGATATAATTTAAATCCTTTATGGGATGCAAAGGCTAACAACATTCTAATGGACTCAAGTCTAGCTACTGGGGCATATGTTTCATCGTAGTCTAATCCCTCTACTTGGCCGAAACCCTTTGCTACTAAGCGGGCTTTATTTCTGACTATTTCTCCTTGATTATTCAGCTTATTCCTAAAGACCCACTTAGTGTCAATGACGGATTTGCTCTCAGGTTTAGGCACTAGTTCCCAGACTTGGTTCCTCTCAAATTGGGCTAACTCTTCTTGCATAGCTATGATCCAATCAGGATCAGGTAGAGCTTCATCTATAGTTTTAGGTTCTATTTTCGATATCATAGCTATTTGACTAAGGTTTCTATAGGAGGATCTAGTCCTGACTCCTAGAGTTGGATCACCCACAATTTGATCGGTTGGGTGACTGAGTCTGGGTTTCTTGGTTCTTCTAGAGCTTGGTTCAGCCTCAGGTCCGGCTGGTCGGTTTGGTTCACTATTTGATTCGACTCTTTGGGCTGGTTCATTTGTTGGTTCGAGACTTGGTTCAGTTGACTCATTAATTGGTTCAATGGTTAGTTCGTTTAAGGGTTCAATTAAGGGTTCAATAGTTTGTTCATTATTTTCTTGGTCAGAGTTTGATAAAGTTAAATCTGGATTATTAGATGTTGAGTTGATTTCTTCATCAAAAATTAAGTTTGTTGTTTCTTCAATTTTCTTAGTTTGTTTGTTGTAAACTCTATAGGCTCTACTTGTGGTTGAGTATCCTAGGAAGATACCTGGGTTTGACTTGGACTGAAATTTTCCTAAATAGTCTTTGGTGTTTAGGATATGGACTTTGCATCCAAAGACCCTTAGGTAGTGTAGGTTTGGGAGTCTATGGTAGTACAGTTCATAGGGGGTTTTGTTGTGTCGCTTGTTAATCAAAACCCTATTTTGGATATAACAAGCCGTACTAATCGCTTCTGCCCAAAATTGGTTTGCTAGATTAAATTCGTTGAGCATAGCCCTAGCGGCTTCTTGTAATGTTCTATTCCTTCGCTCGACTATCCCATTTTGTTGGGGGGGTTTTAGGACATGAAAATTCATGTAAGTACCCATTTACCTTACAGAATTCCTCGAATCGTTGATTTTCAAACTCTCCCTCGTGATCACTCCTAAGTCTTTTAATTTTAGTGTCATTTTGATTTTCAATTAGTTTACAGAATTCATTAAATAGGTTTAGGGTTTCATCTTTGGTTTTTAGAAACCTAACCCAGGTAAACCTAGAGTAATCATCAACTATTACTAAGCAGTATCGGTTCCCGCTTAGTGACTTGGCTCCATGTGAATCAAATAGGTCAAGGTGTAGGAGCTTAAGTGTAGTTTGAGTTAAATCAGATTGGGTTAGTTTGTGATTTGATTTGGTTTGTTTACCTTGATTACATGATTCACATACTAGGTTTTCATTATTTTTAATTTTGGGGATACCTTTGATTAAGCCAAGTTGGGTAATTTTTGAGATAGTTCTCAGATTGGTATGACCTAATCTCCTATGCCAGAGGTTTGATTGTTCTAATTGTGTTAACATACATTTGGGTACAAGGGGAAGGTTTATAGTGTATACATTATTTTTCCTAATGCCCTTAAGCATGATTTCTGAGTGTTGTACATTTCTAATCAGGCAGTTAGAATTGTTGAAAGTAACTATATAACCAGAATCACATAACTAACTTATGCTAAGCAAGTTAAAATTAAAGTTTTCAACCAATAGAACTTTCTTAATAATGAAATCGGATTTAAATTCAATATTACCTGACCCAATTACCTTGAGTGTAGCATTATTGCCAAATGCCACTGAGCCTAGGTATTTGAACTTGAGCTTGGTGAACTTCAATTTATCTCCAGTCATGTGTCTGGAGCAACCGCTATCCAACATCCATTGGTCCAAATCTTTATGTTCCTACACATAAAGAGTTTTCTTGATTTGGATCCAATTAGAGTCAGGAATAGCTTAAATTGAGTTTCACTGCCTAGTCTGTCTCACCCAAATCTAGGGTTTTCAATCACGTTAGCCTTATATGTTTCGTGAGACAGGATTTAATAGTTATGACTATTTTGAAAATTTTGATTAATTTTGAAAACAATTAAAATTTGAAAACTTAATTAATTTTGAAATTTTTGAAAAGATGTTTAAATCTACAAATAACTGAAATTTTGTGTTAGATTCGAATTTAGAAAAAAATAATTTGAATTTGAATTTCAAAAATTGGCTTCCAGGTCTTGGCGAGGCACTAGGCCTTCTTTGGCCGTAGCCTTATGGGATCATCCACCCTTTCCTTGACAAAGCCTTTTATTGAAATTTCATTTTCAAAATTATTCTTTGAAAAATTTCTGGTCTAACTAGTTTGGGTCTTGGATCGGTAGCTTCGGCTAGTTCCGCCAAATTGGCTTCCCTAACGTACTATCATCTCACCTCCACCCAATACTATATTGTCAAGTTTCAGTTAAGTTTGTTCAGTCCTTATACTAACCATTCCTAAATCTAAGCATGGTAAATTGCAGGAATTTTAAATAAACAATCAATCAAGCAATTGCAATCATGAATTAAATTCTTATCTAATAATGAATATTGTTTTCAGTTTGGCTCCCCCTGGACTAAAGCCACGGTGATGGTTAGGCAAGATGTGAATCTTGTCCTTGGGGATCCAATACTGATTTCATCCAGTTGGTTTGTTCAGGTATAGTTTAGGTACCCATGCCTGAATTTTACCTCTGGACTGATTCAGTACAGCAAAGAAAGATCTTTGTCGGGATTTGGTTCTATAGCCAAGTCCGGATCGATTTAGAACTGATTTCTGTTTTCCAAGGATCATGTCAAGACCCTTGGAACCAGATGTAAATCGTTCTAACGCTGATCTAAGATCCTTGACCTGAGTTTTCAGGGAGGAGTTCTCCTTTTCAAGTTTTTCAACTTGAGTAGGAGTTCCTTCCTGAACCTTCTCGGTTAAGGGTTTAGAGTCAGCTCCCTCTTTCAGGAGTTTTACTTCCTGTCGGAGGGATTCGACTCGGAGTTTGGCTTTTGCCAAATCTCGAGAAAGAAATGAAATTAGTTCACTTAATTGACATCTATTGAAACCAGTTACCTTAATTTCGCCGTCTTCTGTAAAGGTCAGCTCGCCGTCGTCCTGTTCTGATTCTGACTCAGTCTCGACTTTTTCTGAGGCGGTCAGAGCTAGTAGGTTTGATTGGGGTGCTTCTTCTTCTTCTTCTGAGGAAGATTCGTCCCAGGTTGCTTGGAGCGCTTTCTTTCTTCTTGTCTTTTTGATTTCCTTTAAGTTTGGACATTCTGTCTTGTAGTGGGCCTTCTTCTTGCACTCGTAGCAGGTTACGTTGGGCTTGTTTTTATCATTCGCGGGTTCAGCTGGTTCGTCCTTTCTTCGGCTGATTTTCCGTTTGTTGGTTCGGTTCTTCAGCTCCTTGTAGTAGCTTCGGGCTAGTCGGACCAGCTTAGTTTGATCTCCTTCTTCGTCTTCTGAGTCTGAGTCTGAGTTAGACTCGGGTTCAGGTTCAGGCTTCTTCTTTGTTGTCCTTCCAGTTTTACCTGCAACGAAAGCAATACCTTTCTCGACCATATTGGTGTTAGTTTGTTCGTGCAGTTCTAGTTCGGAAAACAATTCGTCTAATTTTATTTTTGAAAGATCCCTTGAGACCTTGTATGCATCTACTATAGATGCCCACAAGGTGTTTCTAGGGAAAGCGTTTAAGGCATACCTTATTAAGTCACGGTTTTCAACCTTGTGACCTATAGTGTGAAGACCGTTCATCAACTCTTGGATTCGTGCGTGGAGCTGGGCTGCTGTTTCGTTGTCGGCCATCTTGATGGTGTAGAGTTTGTTCAGGAACAAATCCCTTTTACTGATCCGAGTATCTGATGTCCCTTCGTGCAGCTCGATCAATTTTGCCCACAGCTCCTTGGCACTGTTGAAGGGGCCCACGCGGTTCAGCTCCTCTTTCGTCAATCCGCATTGAAGAGTCTGAGTCGCTTTAGCGTCGGCTTCGATTTTTCGTTTCAGAGCGGTGTCCCACTCTGTGTAGCTTTGAGGAAGTCCATCAGCATTTTTGGGTATCTCCAGTCCGGACTGGATGATGATCCACATGTCCACCTGAGTTTTCAAGTGGACCTCCATTCGACTTTTCCAGTAAGAAAAGTCTTCTCCACTGAAAAGTGGAGGTCTGGCGGTGCTGAATCCCTCTTGTTTGGCCATTTGATCTGTAAAAGAAAACTAACAAAAAAATATCCCAAGAGTTGGTCTTGGATTAGTAGTGCGGGATAAGGATAATAAAATATTAAATTTTTTTTAGTTAAAAAAAAATTCGAATGAGAAAAAGAAATAAAAATTCGAAAAAATTTTCAAACTGGTGGTTGCACCAAGTTTGAACTTCCCCGCTCTGATACCACTTGTTGGATCGAGAAAACCGATAGAGGGGGGGGGTGAATATCGAAAATCGTTTTTCGGAAATTTTAGAGCAAGTACGCAGCGGAAATTAAAAATCACAACACAGAGACACAGTCGATTTTACTTGGTTCGGAGCCTGTGTCGACTCCTACTCCAAGGCCCACGGTCGTTGACCGTTTACTTTGGGCAATTCTATATACGGCGTAAACAGTTTACAAAATTTGATTACAAAATAAGTGCAGTAAATAATAATAAAAAAACGCTCTTCTTTACCGACGTCCGGAGTAGATCGACTTTTTCGGAGCAGCGGGACGTCGTCGGCTCGAGTTGGAAGGTTTCCGGAGCAAGGCGCGAGAGCAGAAGAGCTTTGAGACGTTGAGTGAATTGATGTTCTGAAGCCTTGGTCGAGGGCCCTTTATATAGGGCCTGGGGGCGCCCGGGACGTCGGGGACGCCCCCCACGTGCCCTTTGATCCGCCAAAGTCTCGGTCAGCGTCTGATCCCTTTATCTTCGGGATCAGCTTTGACCGGGGCTCCCGGAGCGCTCGGGGCGCCCGGATTGACTGCGTCAAAGTGTTATCTGGCTTCGAAGAGAGCTGCTTCGATAGTTGGTGCTGGGGGCGCCCGCAGCGCAGGGGGCGCCTGGGAGTTGTACTGTTTGAAGCTGCTTTTTACTTGTGTGTTTTGTGTTCACCTTGGGGGCGCCCGGGACACTCCGGCCGCCCTGGTCAGCTGTTGCCTCACTCCTTTGAGGCTCTCTGAGTTGCAGACACTCGTTCCTTCGGTCCTGCATCCAGGGTTAGTCCAAAACACAACAAGACATTAAGTGGTTAGTTTATACAGCCTTAGCTGTCTTGGTTCTGACTTTGGGTCTCCAAAATGGAACCCTAGGTCGAACCGACGCCTACTGTTCCCTCGATGGGGAACGCGTCCTCACCTACTCCTCTCGGGAGAATTTACCTAATGCCAACCGTTCCTCTGGTTGGACTTTTGCCTGACGGTCCTTTGTCAGGTCTTGGATGCCGAGCTGCCCTTCGCCCGGTGCCTAGCATTCCTTCGCTAGGGCTTCAGTCCTAGGCTGTCCTTCGCCTGGCGCCTAGTAGTCCTTCGCTAGGGCTTTTGACTCTGGCGTTCTTCGCCAGTGCCTAGCAGTCCTTCGCTATGGCTTTTTACCCTGGCATTCCTTCTCCAGCGCCTAGCAGTCCTTCGCTAGGACTTTTCCTGCACACTAGAGTAACTTGTTAGAAAACAAGTAAGACTTAACTTTTGACCTCTGTTGCCATTATCAAAACACAGGTTTGACTTGGGTGCATTCTGCACCAACAGAGACTCCCCGAGAGCACCCAGAAAGCTAGGGCGCCTGAGGACCCAGAGCCCACCTCGGGAGGCGGAGTCCCCGTCGTAACCGACCTCAGACTCGGACCCCCCTCATGATACGGATAAGTGCCCCCGTTAGAATAGTTCTTCACGACTCCCAAGGGTCGCCATGGGCAGAACGGGATAACGGCGCAGACCATTTCAAAGGGTATCCTGTTACCACCGAAGAAGGGGGGAACGTGACTCAAGAACCGGAGATGTGGTACCTATCGAAGGGTCATGTCTAGTCTGTCACTCTCGGTATAAAAGGTAGTTCAACCCCCCCCCCGGTAGGGGGAGCTTTCTCAACTCTACGTACTTTTCTATTATCCTACTACCTTCACGCTTTGGGCGATAGACTGACTTGAGCGTCGGAGTGGACTCCGCCGGACCCCTGCCGGCGTGTAGCCCCTAACGCTCGTGTTGATCTTGCAGGAATCTAAGTTCCTCCTTGGCCCGGCACCTTCCGCGTGGGTAGAACCTCGGTGACTGGCTATCGTCGTCGACTCCTTCCGGAACAAATTTGACGACATCTATAGGAACCTTGCAAAACACTCGAAGGAGCACCGATGGCAGGATCAGAGGAACAACCCCTCACCTCATAGGGAAAGACCTGGCTCTGCGGGAGGCCTTGCTAGAAGACTTCGCCAACCCGCGAGAAGATGGAGGGCCCAAGGAAGAGCGGAGAGAAGTGGAGAGTGAGGAGGTACAGATTCACCCCCAACGGGGAGGGGGAAGTACACTCATCGTGTAGGATGTGTATACTGAAAGACATGACTTTTATTATATAAACATCTTTATTATTATGAAAAGAGAATCACGACTACACTAGATGTTTGTTTATAATAGTACATACATGAAGTCCAATTGCTTTGCATTGTAGATTATTGATGCAGTTTGGCCCTGATTGTTGTTTTGGTGTTGACACCGATTTTAGTTTAGGTGGATGATTATTGATTATGATTAAGTCCTGATCGGGGATTAGGTATGGTATGGAAAATCCTAGCTTGGAGGGCTAGGTGTTGGAAAATCCCAACCTGGAGGGTTAGGTGTTGAAAATCCTAGCTTGGAGGGCTAGGTGTGTGAAAAGTCCTAATTCGGAAGAGATGGGTGAAAAGTCCTAGCTTGGAGGGCTATGTGAAAAGTCCTAACTTGGAGGGTTAGGTGCAAATTCCCATCTTGGAGAATTAGGTGAAAAAGTCCTGGCTTGGAGGGTCAGGTCCTAGCTTGGAGGGCTAGGTTTGGAAAGTCCTAATCCGGAAGAGTTGGGTGAAAAGTCCTAGCTTGGAGGGCTAGGTGAAAAGTCCTAACTTGGAGGGTTAGGTGCAAATTCCCAACTTGGAGGGTTAGGTGAAAAATCCTTAGCTTGGAGGGCTAAGGTGGATGAAACCCTAGCTTGGAGGGCTAGGTTGGAGCCCTTGGATCGGTCAGGTGACCGATCAGGGAGTTGGCACGGTGCTCCTTCGTGGATCGGTCTGGTGACCGATCCAGCGATGACTGATCGGTCTGGTGACCGATCAGGGAGTATGCGTTTCACCCACTGCTTGGCTCCTGATCGGTCTGGTGACCGATCAGGGAGCAAACAGTGAGGTTGAGTTCCCTTGCTGAACTGCTCCTGATCGGTCTGGTGACCGATCAGGATCACTGTGCAGATCATTCTGGAGAACGATCCAGCATCGCAGGTTCCTCTCTATGATCGATCAGGACGGAGCCTGATCGGTCTGGACCGAGCCTGATCGGTCTGGTGACCGATCAGAAGGTTTCCTGATCGGTCCGGTGATCGATCAGGAGGTCTGGACTGCGAAGCTCAGAAATCACCCTATAAAGGGGTGGATTGGTCGGGTGATCAATCCACAACCTGGGATCGGTCTGATGATCGATCCAGGAGAGCCCAAAAAAATCGCGATTTCTAATCGAGCGTTGGGGACCGATCAGGATGGAGCCTGATCGGTCTGGACCCAGCCTGATCGGTCTGGTGACCGATCAGGATGTTCTCCGATCGGTCCGGTGACCGATCACCTTAATTCAAATTCCACTGTCAGACGCTCTGATCGCTCCTGACCGTATCCGATTCTCTGCTGCTTACCTCTGATATTTGATTTACTGTGTGATATGCTGCTCTAACACTCTGATTAAGCTGCAGGTGACAGGGGAGGATTCAAACACTCAAGGAGAAGTCAATGGAGGCTTTCCTTGGAGCATGTTTGTCCGTTTTCCATCTCAGGTTGCAACGACCGGAGCTGCAGACTGGAGCGGCTGACTGGAACTTGGCTGAGGGGAGCTCAGGAAGTCCTGGAAGGGCTCAGTGGTAGCTGGCATTAGCAGGGAAGCAGCTGGAGGCTGCAGGAGATGCTGTCACCTGGTGCTGAGTGGAGAAACAAAAGGGCGGAAGAAGGCTTCGATGAAGCAGAGTTCTAGAGTTCGCGAACTATGTTCTTGCTGCGCCTGTGTGTTCTCCACATCTAGCTTGTGCGTTCTGAAGTTTTCATCACCTTGAGCAAGCTACTGCAATCGAGAAGCAATCATCCATTACTTGAGTGCTTGAAGGAGAGAGCAAGAGGCTTGGAGTCCGACAGCGGGAAAACACGATGAAGGGTTTCTTGCGTGAGATCGCCGCTGGGTGGAGCTCAGGAAAGCTTGCTGTGTTCTTGTCCTTGCTAAGTGTTTGAGTAAGATCCTTCTTGTTGTTTCTTTGTGCTTAAACTTAAATCTGTGATTGAAACGATGTGGAGAGGTTTCTCCACCGAGAAGGAGGTTGCTTTCTATCCGGTGATAACCGGGGCTTGATCTGCCGACGATCAAGGGATCGCCCACCTTAAGGGCACGCCAAGGAGTAGGGGCAAGTTATCCCCGAACCTTGTAAACCCTCCTTGTTAGCGATCTTGCTAGTGTGTCTACTTTGTTTTCGTTTTCTGTTTTCTGCTTACTCTGTGATTATTTATTCACCCCCCCCTCTCTAGCCATCCGGGTTCCAACAAGTGGTATCAGAGCTTGGGGCTTTGTTTACGGCTTTACATTCGAGAGTTATCAACAAGATGGCGTTGAGAGAAGGCTTTTCCACCACCCGACCTCCTTTCTTTGATGGCGCTGATTTTCAATATTGGAGATCAAAGATGGAATATTACTTGAAGATGGACATCAATACTTGGTTCGCGGTGAAGGAGGGATTCACCCCTCCTAAGGATGATGAAGGCAAAGAACTCGAATCATGGCGGTGGACTGCCGAACAAACTCGGAAGAGTGAAGCCGACGCGAAGGCGGTTGTCACTCTACAATACGGCATGAACAAAGACCAACTCATCAAGGTTGGTCCTTTCACAAGTGCAAAGGACTTGTGGAACAAACTCATTGAACTTCACGAGGGCACCCGAGACTCAAGAATCGCAAAGAGGGACTTGTTCCACAACCAACTCCAAAATCTCTCCATGAAGGAGAATGAAACGGTAAGTAAGCTTCATAGCCGGTTCAAGGAAGTCCTCAATGGGCTTCATTCGATTGATGAAAAGGTCAAGAATCGCGACCTTGTGAGGTATGTCTTGAAAGCCTTTCCAAGGAATGCTTTGTGGTCATCCATGGTGGATGCCTACAAAGTTTCCAAGGATCTATCCATTGTAAAGTTAGATGATCTATTTTGTGAGATGGAATTGTATAAAATGGCTAACAAAGGCCCCAAGGAGAAGGGGATTGCCTTAGTTGCAGGGGACCGATCCAACAAGAAGAAGAAGGAGAAGAAGAAGGAGAAGGAGGTCTCTTCATCTTCATCCTCTTCCTAATCCGAGTCCGATTCCGAAGAAGATGGCAGCGGCTCCTCATCCTCCGAGATGGCAAACTTTGTGAGAAGGATGATGAGAAGGGGTCGACGCTTCAAGAGTAGAGGTAACTCTAGTGAAGCTAAACTTGATAAGACTAATGCCTCTTGCTTTGAGTGTGGTAGGAAAGGGCATTTCAAGAATGAGTGCCTGAAGCTAAAGAAGAAGGAGGAGAAATCGAAAAAGAAAGAAGAAAAATTCAAGAAGAAGAAGAAGGCCTTGAAGGCCACTTGGGATGAATCATCCTCAAGCTCATCCGATGAAGAGAAGGAGGAGAAGAGCACAAGGCATGTGACACTCATGGCATTGGGAGATCAAGAGAGCAGTGATGAATCTTCCAACTCATCAAACGTGACTTCATCATCTTCGGATGATGAAGAGGTAACTTCTCCCGAGCTTGAAAAGTGTTATAGAGCAATTGCATGTTTAACTAGTATGCTTAAGAAGTCAAAAAATAAGGTTAAAGCTTTGCAATTAGAAATTGATCAATTGAGATTATCTAGAGATGATAACATTGATGACTTGCATGTTGAATTGTTAGAAGATGAAATTAAATCATTGAAACTTGAAGTTGAAAACTTGAAATCCTCTAGGGTTGAGGAAGTAGATGATTTGCATGATGAGTTACTAGTAGAAGAAAACCAATCATTAAAGAGTGAAGTTGAGAGACTCAAGAATATTCTTGAGAAGTTCTCAACTAGCTCTAAAACCCTAGATATGATCTTGAATGCCCAAAGGGCGGTCTACAATAGGGCCGGTATTGGTTATCGACCCAAAGAACCCTCATTCGTGTCCTTGATGTCTAGGACTGATATGAGACAATCTAGGACACCCAAGGTTCAAAAGAAAGTTGTCAAGGCATGGGTGCCTAAGTCATGTTTAGTTGATGCTTTAGGTCCCAAGGTTTGGGTACCTAAAACTTCTATTTTTCGAATTGTGTAGGTTATGATTGAGGGGGAGCATCTATCAACTTGGTTCGTTGATAGTGGATGCTCCAAACACATGACCGGGGATAGATCATTGTTTACCATACTTCACAAGAAAAGTAGAGGTAATGTTTCATTTGGTAACAATGGTAGTCTTAAGGTCATAGGAATAGGAGACATTCAAATATCCGAATGTCTTAGAATTTCAAATGTCCTTCTAGTCAAGGGGATGAAATTTAATCTCCTAAGTGTGAGTCAATTGTGTGACACGGGTTACACAATTGATTTCCAACCAAGTCAATGTCTAGTTAGACAACATGACACCTTGGACACGGTACTAGTAGGAATAAGAGTAGACAATATTTATCAAGTTTCATTTAAAAGTGCTACTAATGTTTCTGCTAAGTGTTTCATGTTGAAAGAAGAAGAGTCCACCCTTTGGCACTGGAGGCTAGCACATGTGAACATGAAGAACATCCGAAAGTTGGCCAACAAGGGATTGGTTCGTGGCTTACCAAGCATCAAGTATGAGAAAGATAAACTTTGTGATGCATGTCAAATGGGTAAGCAAACAAAATCTGCACATAAAGGTAAAAGCACTGTAAGTACTTCTACTGCATTAGATTTACTTCACATGGATCTATTTGATTGTAGTACTATCATATCATTGAATGGAAGTAGATATTGCTTTGTGATCATTGATGACTTCACTAGATATACATGGACTTACTTTTTAAAATATAAGGACCAAACCTTAGATGTTTTCATTTCTTTTTGTAGAAGAGTTGAAAATGAGAAATCATTAACTATTAAGACAATAAGAAGTGATCATGGA
This sequence comes from Boesenbergia rotunda, assembly GCA_024364735.1. Taxonomy (NCBI): domain Eukaryota; kingdom Viridiplantae; phylum Streptophyta; class Magnoliopsida; order Zingiberales; family Zingiberaceae; genus Boesenbergia; species Boesenbergia rotunda. The sequence goes on along the minus strand of JAGFNQ010004577.1, from coordinate 374,804 downwards.
GGTGAATTTCAAAATCAAAAGTTTTTAGAATTTTGTCAAGATAGGGGTTATAGACATGAGTTCTCTACTCCTAGAACACCACAATAAAATGATGTTGTAGAGAGGAAGAACCGTGTTCTACAAGAGGCTGCACGAAGCATGCTTAATGAGTACTCACTCCCGAGTTACTTTGTGGGCCGAAGCTGTAAATACAGCTTGCTATGTGCAAAATCGGGTCCTCATTCATAGGTTTTTAGGGAAGACTCCCCATGAGCTTTGGTTTGGGAAACCACCCATAGTTATACACCTTCGGGTGTTTGGTTGTAAGGTGTTCATCCTAAACACCAAGGATCATCTTGGAAAGTTCACAGCAAAGGCTGATGAAGGGATACTAGTCAGGTACTCCCTCGTTAGCAAAGCCTATTGAGTCTACAATAAGAAGTCTAGACTGGTTGAGGAATCTTCTGATGTTGTCTTTGAAGAGATTCCAAAAGTCAATGGTCAACCAGAAGATGAAGTCCAATTCGAACTTAGAAGACTAAGTTTGAATGAAAGTCCAAATGTTGTTGATGGTGATGAATCCGATGACGGTGAGCCTAGACAATCCATAGATCAGCCGGATCCTGAGGCTGAACTTGTGTCTAGTGAGCCCATTCAAGAAGCACCACCAACACCAAGGCAAACTAGATTAGCCTCTAGTCATCCCCAAGACCAAATTGTTGGAGACATCCATCATGGGGTTAGAACTAGATCATTCTTCCGGAATGAGGCTAATGAAGTTGCCCTAATTTCAGAAATTGAACCTAGAAAAATTGATGAAGCATTAAATGATCCCGATTGGATCATTGCAATGCAAGATGAACTAGGTCAATTTGAAAGAAGTCAAGTTTGGGACTTAGTCCCTAGACCCAAGAAGACCACCATCATTGGAACCAAATGGGTCTTCAAGAACAAATTGAACCATAAGGGAGAAATCATTAGAAACAAGGCACGCTTGGTAGCCAAGGGCTATAGTCAAGTTGAAGGCCTTGATTATGATGAGACCTATGCTCCCGTGGCACGATTAGAGTCCATTCGATTGATGCTTGCATTTGCAGCACATCGTGGCTTCAAATTATACCAAATGGATGTCAAATCGGCCTTTCTAAATGGTTTGATTAGAGAAGAGGTCTACGTCGAACAACCTCCGGGGTTTGAGAATTCCGAATTTCCAAACCACGTGTTCAAGCTCAAAAAGGCACTTTATGGCCTTAAACAAGCACCCCGGGCTTGGTATGAGCGGTTGTCGACATTCTTAATTGAGAAGGGCTTCGTTAGAGACCAAATAGACCCTACACTATTTCTACGAAGAGATGGTGACGATATTTTTGTAGCCCAAGTATATGTCGATGACATAATTTGTGGCTCAAACAATAAGGGCTATTTAAATGAATTCATTGGACACATGGAGAGTGAATTTGAAATGAGTCTAGTGGGAGAGTTGACTTTCTTCCTTGGACTTGAAATCAAGCAAACTCGCGATGGTATCCATGTGCACCAATCAAAGTATACACAAGAAATGCTTCGAAAATTCAATATGAGTGATTCAAAAGAGGTAACCACTCCCATGACCACAAACACAAGATTAGACAATGATGAGAGTGGTAAACCCGTTGATTTGGCTCAATATCGAAGCATGATAGGTAGTTTGCTATACCTCACAGCTAGTCGACCGGATATTCTTTTTGCTGTGGGTATGTATGCTAGGTACAAAGTTTGTGCCAAGGAATCTCACTTAATTGCTGTTAAGTGAATTTTGAGGCATCTCAAAGGCACAATTGGAGTCGGTCTATGGTACCCCCGTACCGAATCATTTGATTTAATTGGCTATACGGATTCTGACTACGCTGGATGTAAGTTGGACCGGAAGAGCACAAGTGGGGGTTGCCAATGCTTAGGTTCGTCTTTAGTAAGTTGGTCAAGTCGGAAGCAACATTGTGTTGCTCTCTCCACGACCGAGGCAGAATATATTGCTATGGGAGAGAGAGTATCATAATTGTTGTGGATGATACATACTTTAGAGGACTATGGATTGAGTTACAAGGGTGTGCAAGTGTTATGTGATAACATTAGCACAATTAACCTAACTAAAAATCCAGTCCATCATTCTAGGACCAAACACATTGAGGTGCGTCACCACTTCATTAGGGATCATGTAGCTAGGGGAGATATTGTACTCTCGCATGTAGAGTCCAAATCAAACCTAGCTGACATTTTCACTAAACCACTCCCCGAAAATGAATTTAGTTTCCTAAGACGGGAGTTGGGAATGTGTCGCACTTCATGAATTTCAAAATGCATTCAAAACCCTCTATGACTACTTCGAAATTGTTGGGAAACAATTGGGCAACTTTGGGGACATCTCACACAAACTATAAGGTTTAACAAAACGTTTTTGTTTGCTAGATATGGGGTGAGATGTTAGGATCAACTAAATTTCTCAAAATGTCAATGCATCCCTTGAGAAATTAAGTTGACGAGATAATAATCACTTCGGTGACCAAGTGTGGGGAAAACCAATGCATAACACATGTGTATTTGGCTCCATGATCATACTTGGACATTCCAATCAAGGCAACTTGATTGGAAACTTGAATTTGGAACAAAACTTGATTGAATTTGCTTGAATGATTGTTGATTGAGTTTGACTCCACTTGGGTGGAGCAAAGTGATTGTTGAACCTATAAGGACCTTTGATCCTTGTTTAGGGATCAATCTTAGTCATGAGATCATGTCCAAGCTCGATAAACTAGATCTCGTTGGAAAGATTTAGAAAATCTGAAACTGAATGTTTCAGATCGTATCAGGGAGTATCAGGAACCCTGATCGGTCACCGGACCGATCAGGCATAAGGCTGATCGGTCCCCGGACCGATCTGGCTCCACCCTGTAATGATCGGTCCACAGACCGATTAGAGGGGCATTAATGACTTTACGAAATTCTGATCAACCTTACTGAGCCAGCCTGGATCGATCCACCGACCGATCTGGCACCCTATGGTGATCGGTCCACAGACTGATCAGGGGGTTCATAGTAAGCCTCCCGAGCCCTACTGATCGTGTCCTGATCGATCACCCGACCGATCAGGCCTTGGTTCAGTCGTTCAGGCCGTCACCTGATCGGTCTGGGCGCTAACAGATCGAACGGTGATCCGTTCCATAGCATTAAATTACGGTTGGTGGACCGANGATCGGCCGCTGTGGCCTGCTGCTTGCCTCTGTGGCGGGCCGACGACTCTGAGATCTGGGCGTTTCCGAGATGGAATTTTCCAATTCCGGACAACAGCTTCATCCTCCTATTCCAGATAGCTTTGGTTGATTTCCTATGTGTTGGAGAGTTGAATAACTTGCTGGACACCTGAAAGGTATGCTCATTGAATAAGTTGCTGGACATTAGATTTTGCTATTCTGAAGTTCTATATATTGCCATTGGCTTTAACTGTTTTGTGCTCTGCTGGGATTAGAATACCACCCGCAGCTAAACTCCAGTTGTAAAGAGGCATTTGGAATAGTTGCCCATGAATTTGATTGATAAGCTGATTGATTACCTAATTCAGCTTATCGAGGCCAAGTGTCGATCAGGACCGCAGAGGCCATATCGAGGCGGCCGTCAGACTCATACGTCATTCCGACCGCAGCAGACAGGACGTCAACAGGCAGTTCCACCACCAGCTCAGATGTATAGTATGGCTGGGCATGAGTACTCCTCACCAGTGGGGTCTCAATATTCTGGGACAACATCATACTATCAGCAGCCACGTCCAGCATACCAGCCTGCAGTTTATCAGCATCAGTCATCGGCTGGAGCTTCAGGTTACCAATCTCAGCAGTCGGTTGGGCCTTCTGGATATCAGCCCCAGCTGACTGCTGGACCTTCATCTTCTCAGCCACAACCGATTTTAGCGTTGCCACCTTCAGCTACAGAGACAAGTCGAGTTTATGCAGTCACCAGAGAGGAGGCACAGCGGGCCAATGGATCGGTCTTTCGTGGTATGATTTCAGTTTACGCATTTCTTGTTGAATTACTTGTTGATACTGGTAGTTCTAGTTCTTTTATATCACGACTGTTTATAGGAAAAATTAGTAGAGTGCCTACCCTTAGATCACAACGTTTATCAGTGTCTCTACCATCCGGTGAGGTATTGAATATCACGCAGGAAGTCAAGGCGTGTCCATTGGACTTTGACAATTATACCCTCACCGTGGATCTGTCAGTACTTGAGATGGTATAGTTCGATATTATTCTGGGCATGGACTCGCTGGCAGCTTATCATGCTACAGTTGATTGCCAAGCGAGGGTGGTCACGTTTCGGCCTCCGAACCAACCCTCGTGGGAATTTATTGGCACCAGAGATGATGGGATTTCTATTATCTCTGCACTTCAAGCCCAGAAGCTTATATTGCACGGATGTCAGGGTTTTCTATTATCATTGATCAGCACTGATGGTAGCAGTAGCCCTCAGCTTTCGGGTGTTCCAATGGTCTAAAAATTTCCAGATGTATTTCCAGAGGAGCTACCTGGTTTGCCTCTCAGAAGGCAAGTTGAATTTGTGATCGAGTTGATTCCGGCGACTGTGCCGGCATCAAAGGCTCTGTATCGTATGACGCTTAAGGAGTTGGATGAGCTAAAGATTCATCTTCAAGAGTTGCTTGACAGAGGATTTATTCGTCCTAGTGTATCTCCATGGGGTTCACCAGTTTTATTCGTCAAGAAGAAGGATGGTTCTATGAGGTTATGCATCGACTACAGGCAGTTGAATGCTGTGACTATCAAGAATAAGTATCCCCTACCTCGTATTGAAGATTTGTTTGATCAGTTGAAGGATATTTGATAAGTGCCATTTTATTGATTATTTTAGATGTCAAAATTCATGTTTGACCCATATTTTTTTTGCTTAATTGTGAATTTACCCTAGGGTTTAGAACTTATCTTTATTTTGGACTTAATTGCAAATCTTGATATATTTAGATTATTTGACCACTAAATTTTTGATCTATTTTTGTAGGCATGAAAGGTTCATGAACCTAGGGCATACTGGGTCAAACTTGAGTCGGAAGTGGACCCGGATAGAGTTATCACGTTTCGGATTAATCCGGGCCGTCCGATTCAAAAGCGGCTAGATCTGAGCCATCCGGGACTATCTGAAGCCATCCAAGCTAGGGTTAGGGCTGATCAAGTACTCTGATCAAGATCTGAAGGGTTCATCCAAATCAGAGCTCATTCAACCGTTGGATCAAGCTCAGAGGGTTCTAGATCGTCCATTCAAAGATTAGGTTGATCTGGACCATTCGTTGCACATCTGGAGGATCCGAGCTACCACGAGGCAGATCCTGACCCCTGATCATCATCATCAAAGTTTGGATTAAATCAGAGCAAGATCAGCCGTTGGATTGATGTAAAGAAATCTGGGTCGTCCATTGCTAACTATTTAATCAAAAATTGGCCGCAGCTTCTCGTCGCGTCTTTGCCTCAACAGTGCCTTCTTCATCGAGTTCTTCGTTTTCTTTGTAATTTTCTTAGTTTTGAAGGCGTGACCACCTCAATCTCTACCTTGGATCGAAATCTGAGTCATTGGGGATAGTTTCCTTGGAGAATTCAGCTCAAATTGCGCCGGAAAAGGGCTGTTTGAGGGTTTCGGCAGCTCAGCAATCCAGTCACTTGTATCTCTTCCGTGAGCCATTTTCGATCATCTGAGCCGGCTGTAGGGGTTCTCAGGTGAGCTCAGATGATTCTCGAATCATCATAGCAACCCCCATCAACTGAGGCCGAGGAGATTGGATTGAATTTCCAGCTACGTGCGTTTTGAGCAGAGTTGATCGATTGAAGCTGCTCTCCACTGATTTGCTGAGCCTAGGGGTTCGAGGCCAGCCTTTGCTTGACGAACAAGGAGATCTTGATGCTAGGGAAGGAAAGAGGAGTAGTTTAATCAGTTAATTTCAGTGTTTTAGTTGTAAATTCATTTCTGCCACTTCATTTCTGAAATTCTGAGTAAAATTCTGTAGTGTTTCGGTTCTGAATAGTTTTTGCTTCAATTAGAGTTTTAATTCAGTGTTTCTATTAGCTAGATTGTTTGTGTAACGAACAAGTGCATTTAGATCAGTTTATTTTGCTGCAATTCATTTCTGAATTTAGTTTCAAGCTTGCGTGCCATTTCATTGTTGCATATCAGCACTTTTTTCTGCAACTTTCTTAGTTCTGAATCCCTTAATCTATTTTCAATCCAATTCGTGTCTATTTTAATTCCTGCAATTGAAGACAACCTTGGGTGTGTTGATGTATTAGATCTGCGTTGGTTTCCAGTCAATTCCATTTCTGAACTCTTAGCTGAGTTTGTATGCATATCAAACCCCAATTTCTGCAATTCTAGTTCCATTTCTGCAAGAATTGATTGATAAATGTCTACATCGAGTGTTGGTGTACATTAGCTCTTCAAGATCAATTTTGCAAGGTTTCATTTTGTGCCTCTTCAATCCGAATTTGGCTTGTTTGTTTTTGTTCTGATCTGTAGCTGAATTTCTGCACTTTTGCCCTGCTTTTCGACATTCATTACAGCTCTGTGATAGGACAATCTGAGTGAGCAGTTTTTGGCCTGGATTCCTTCATCTACTCTAGCAAATTTATTCACTGATAGACTAGCCTTCTAGCTGATCCGATCAGTATAGTTTTAAGCTGTCAGTGACAGATTTGCCATTTAGCATAGGTTTCTTTTGGCACATTCAGATTTCCTCTTCTTTGGTATCAAGTTAAGTTCAATTTTGGCACTTTGTATCAAGCAAGGTCTCGGTACTAATTGGTATCAAGTTATAAGGTAGTTTTAGTGTGCTATGGTTATTGAAATTAACTAGAATTGAATTCGCCCATTTCTGAAATCTCTTTGTATTTGCTTGCTTCTAAAAATTGTATCTAGTGTGTTAAGCTTGTTTGTTTCCGAAACTGCATTTATCTATTTGCTTAGCCTCTGTTTGCATTTGAATTTAGATTTGTTTTTCAAATTGGTTAAGTACTTTGTTTGATTCGATTTACCATTAGTTGAGTCCTTTAGTGCCAACTTCTTGATTAGTTCATTGGGTTAAGTTTTTCTCATTTCCATTGTGATTGCATTTCTGTTTACAATCCAAACCCACATTTTATTTGAAACCCCAAAAATATTAGCGACACATAAATACAAGCATCAAATTACACAATTTCAACTAGCCCTAGGAAAATACGACCTGTGGCCCCTTTACTACATTTTCATATTTTAATTGTAAAAAGGGTTTCTAGCTGTTTATAAATATCTAAATTTTAGACTTACATCCGTGACAGCTCATTTTGGATCCATCAAATTTTTGGCGCCGTTGTCGGGGATCTACTAGTTGATTTGTTTGATTTTTGTTTGTGCATTTATTTCATATCTTTCTTGATTTATTTTGTGCTTATTGCTATATCTGGTGATCTGATTTTACTTGTTTCATCTTTTTATCTACTTTTACTGCGATTTATTTTGGTTTTATGACCAGGTTTACAGGTGGTGATCTTGAAGAATTTGACCCTGAGATTGAGAGGACTTTTAGAGCCAGGAGGAGCCAGGGTATTCTTTCAGAGACTTCAGATATTCCTCCTATTCAGATTATTCCCACTCACTCAGGCAGTATCATGGCAGACCACCAGAAGACTATGAAGGAACTCGCAGTACCAGATGCTTCATTTCAGTATTCCAGCATTGCTTATCCAGAGCTGGCTGGAGATTTTGAGCTCAGATCTGGACTCATTCATTTGCTTCCTAGGTTTCAAGGATTATCTGGAGAGGATCCAAATAGACACCTGCACGAATTTCATGTTGTATGCTCTACTATGAAGCCTCAGGGCATTTCTGAAGAAGATATCAAGCTGAGAGCTTTCCCTTTTACACTGACAGGAGCAGCAAAAGATTGGTTTTACTATCTACCCACAGGACATGTGTCTAGTTGGATCTCTATAAAAAAAGCATTTTTGGAGAAATATTTTCCAGCCACAAGAACAGCAATCATCAGAAAAAGCATCTACGGTATTCAGCAAGTAGTGAGGGACACACTTTATGATTACTGGGAAAGATTCAACAAATTGTGTTCTAGTTGCCCCCAGCATCAGATCAGCGAGTAACTTCTGATTCAGTATTTTTATGAGGGCTTATTGCAGATGGACAGAATTATGATAGATGCTGTAGCTGGAGGAGCCCTAGTGAACAAAACGCCAGATCAAGCTAGGGAGCTCATTTCTAATATGGCTGAGAATTCATAACAGTTTGGGAGCAGAGCACTGACCACTAGAGGAGTTAATGAAGTCCAGATGTTTTCAAATTAACAGAAAGAAATGAAGGATGCAATGGTGGAATTCACATCAGTGATGAAGCAATTGTCTGTTAATAATGCAATTCAAAATTCAAATCTTTTAGCAACTCCACAAGCTAATCAAGTGATGAGGGTCTGCAGCATTTGCTCTAGTCAAGAGCACAACTCAGATTCATGTCACACCCTCCAACAAGATGAGACTGTCGCGGCATTGGTTAGGGGGCAATTTTCATCTCGGAATAACCCCTATTCTTCTACTTATAACCCAGGTTGGAGGGATCATCCAAATCTGAGGTACGGGAATCATCCACTAGAGGAGTTAATGAAGTCCAGATGTTTTCAAATTAACAGAAAGAAATGAAGGATGCAATGGTGGAATTCACATCAGTGATGAAGCAATTGTCTGTTAATAATGCAATTCAAAATTCAAATCTTTCAGCAACTCCACAAGCTAATCAAGTGATGAGGGTCTGCAGCATTTGCTCTAGTCAAGAGCACAACTCAGATTCATGTCCCACCCTCCAACAAAATGAGACTGTCGCGGCATTGGTTAGGGGGCAATTTTCATCTCGGAATATCTCCTATTCTTCTACTTATAACCCAGGTTGGAGGGATCATCCAAATCTGAGGTACGGGAATTCTTTCTACCAACAGAACCCTCAGCAACCACAATTCCAGACTCCATCATAGCAGCCCCAACAAACACCGCAAAATCAACAAGTCTTTCAGCCTTCAAATCCGATTTTTCAGCCTAATTTTCAGCAAACTCAGTAGCAATATCAGCCTCAATTTCAGCCATTCCAACCTCAATTCCTGTCATATCAGCAAGGGCAGCAAGGTTGTCAACCATTTTTCCAACCCTCACAGCCCTATAATCAGAATTTCCAGCCCTACAATCAAGGGTTTCAAAATCAGAATTTTCAGTCCTCATCACCGAATTTTCCACTTCAAAATTAGAACTTTTAAGGCTACAACTCACAGCAAGGTTTCCAAGCATGTCAGCCCTCTAATCAGCCCTATCAACAGCAAATTCCACCCTCCTATCAGCCCCAACAGTCACTTTTTCAAGGATCTCAGCAAGTGCAACAATTTCAGCCTACTACCTCATCATTTCAAGGTTAGTCAAGGAACTATGCTAACCAAGGAGGCTATGGGAGCTCAAGTGGAGGAAATGCGCAGCAACAACAAATGATGGAGATTTTACAGCAACTACAACAACAACATCAAAACATTGAGAGGCAAATGGGGCAATTGGCTAGTGGGATTAATCAAAGTCAAGCTCAAGGATCAAATTAACTCCCTTCCCAAACTGTTCCTAATCCTAAAGGAAACGTGAGTGCTATTTATTTGAGGAGTGGGAAGGTTACTTCATCTCCAAATGGTCCAAGAGCTGAAATTTCAGAAAACCTGACAGCACCTAGGGCTGCAATCGAACCGAGCCGAGCCGAATACCTGAAAGTTTGAGTTTGGCTCGTTTATTATCGAGCCGAGCTCGAGCTTAATTTATCGAATATAGTGATGGCTCGCGAGCATATTCGAGCCTAATCGAGCCCTAAACAAACTTACCAAATATAAATTATTAATTAAATTATTCATCAATCTATTAAAAAAATAAATTATATATTCTAAAAAATATAAAATATTTACTAAAATCTATGATTTTATTCATACAAATGAGTTTTATTGGATATTTTATATTTATTAAATGTAAAAGTGTCAAAATTATATATTTAATGTTAAATATTAATTTTATATTTTACGAACTAGCTCACGAGCTTATTAACGAGCCTGTTCACGAGCTAACGAGCCGAATACTGCTGAGTTTGAGTTTGGCTCGTTAATATTAACGAGCTTTATTAAACGAGTTCGAACGAGCTTTTATCGAACCGAGACCCGAATAGCTCACGAGCGGCTTGGCTCGTTTACACCCCTAACAACACCTTCAATTCCAGCTCAAAACAGCCATGAAACAACTTCAAATTCAGCTGATTCCACCCCTAGTCCATTCCCAACTCCCTTCTCAAGCAATCCTCCAATTTTGGTGAAAAACGGAGAAGAAATCAGTGCCGAAGCAGATTTTACAGCCACCACACCGCAAGGGACAGCCACTAAAATTTCAGCCTCTCCACTTCCGGCCAAAGAAGATGAAATGAGGGTTCCTTTACCCTTTCCACAGCGAAAAACACAAGCTAAAAGGCAAGTGGAGGAGGAGAAGGCTAAGGAATTTAATGAGCTAGTGGAACTTTTCAGTAAAGTAGAGATCAATGTATCTTTGTTGACCATGATCAAACAAATTTCAAAGTATGCTAAGTTTTTGAAAGATCTTTGTGTTCACAAAAAGAAACTTAAGGAAAATGAGATGGTCAGCTTTGGGAAGAATATTTCAGCACTTATCCACTCCATACCTCAGAAGTGTGAAGACCCAGGGGTATTTATTGTTTCTTGTGAGATAGAGAGCATTATATTCCATGATGCTATGCTTGATTTAGGAGCTTCCATTAATGTGACGCCCAGGTAGTCTTCCAGATGCTTGGCATAGACCCTTTACAACCCATTGGTGTGGTGATACAACTAGCAGACAGGAGCCAGACCCACCCAGCAGGTATGATTGAAGATATTTTGGTGAAGGTAAAGGAGCTAATATTTCCTGCAGATTTTTATATTTTGGATATGGAGGGCGATTATCTGGCACACCGTTCTCCGTTTATTTTAGGAAGACCATTTCTGAACACTGCTAGAACCAAAATTGATGTATATGCCGGTACACTTTCCATGGAGATCGGAGACACGGTGGTTCAGTTTAGCCTTTTTGATGCTATGAAGCATCCGAGAGAGGATCACTCCATCATGAGCATGGACATTCTTGAGGAGCTGGAGCAGACAGAGTTAGAGGCTGAGGGATTTTTACCTGATTTTTCTAGAGGAGCTATGTATTCAGAGGAGGCTGAGAGATTATTTATTGCTGAGACTGAGGATTTTTCAGACGATATTTCAGATGCACTTCCAGCTGAAGAGGTTTTTCTAGGTGTAGGGGATTGCACAGAGCCCCAAGGATCACCTATTTTTCTTGAGATTCAAAGTGTAGGGGATTGCACAGAGCCCCAAGGATCACTTATTTCTACTGAGGAAGACCAGAGTGAATTGAAGTCATTACTAGGCCATTTGATGTGTGCATATCTAGGAGAGGAGCAGACTTTTCCTGTGATTATTGCACAGCATTTGGAGTCAGAATAAGAAAAAAAATTATTGCAAGTCCTGAGGCACTACAAAAAGGCAATTGGGTGGACTTTATCAGATATTCTAGGTATCAGCCCAGCTATCTGCATGCACAGGATATTTTTGGAAGATAATGTCAAATCTGTGAGGCAACCACAAAGGAGACTCAATCCACTTATTTTGGATGTTGTAAAGAAAGAGGTGACTAGACTTCTATAGGCAGGTATCATTTACCCTATTTCTGACAGTCAGTGGGTTAGTCCTATTCATGTGGTGCCCAAGAAATCTGGAGTGACCGTGGTGGCGGATGAAAGCAATGAACTAGTGCCCACCAGAGTTAAGAATTCTTGGAGAGTCTGCATTGATTATAGGAAGCTCAACAAGGTCACAAGGAAAGATCGCTTCTCTTTACCCTTCATTGATCAGATGCTTGAGAGATTGGCAGGGAAGTCGCATTATTGTTTCTTGGATGGATTTTCAGGTTATTTTCAGATTTGCATAGATCCAGAGGACCAAGAGAAGACTACCTTCACTTGCCCCTTTGGCACATTTGCCTACAGACGTATGCCCTTCGGACTCTGCAACGCACCCGGTACATTTCAGAGATGCATAGTAAGTATATTCGGTGAGTTGCTAGAGGACTATATGGAGATATTCATGGATGATTTTTCAGTTTATGACACGTCTTTTGATTCATGCTTAGATAATTTGTCTAGGGTTTTACATTGTTGCATTGAAACTAACCTTGTTCTTAATTTTAAGAAATGCCACTTTATGGTAGAGCATGGGATTGTACTTGGACACATAGTCTCTCGGAAAGGTATTGAGGTAGATCCTGCGAAAATCAGTGTTATTTCTTCTTTTTCTTACCCCGTATGCGTACGGGATGTTCGGGCTTTTCTTGGGCATGTAGGTTTCTACCGCAGATTTATTAGAGATTTCAGCTTGATTGCTCGACCCTTGACACGACTTTTGCAGAAAGATGTTGAGTTTCATTTTGATGAAAAATGCAAGGAAGCTTTTCATAGACTCAGGAAGGCTCTTACCTCAGCTCCTATTATTACATCACCTGACTGGATTCTACCATTTGAATTAATGTGTGATGCTTCTAATTTTGCAGTGGGAGTTGTTCTAGCACAGAGGGTAGATGGAGCACCACATGTCATTTGCTACGCCTCCAAACCCCTAGATGCCGCCCAAGCCAACTACACCACGACTGAAAAGGAGCTTCTTGCCATTGTTTTTGCTTTAGATAGATTCAGATCTTATTTATTGTGCTCACATGTTATTATTTTTTTCTGATCATGCAGCTCTCAAATACTTGTTGAAAAAGCCTGATGCAATACCTAGATTGATCAGATGGATGCTCCTACTCCAAGAATTTGACCTGGAAATCAAGGATAGAAGTGGAAAAGAGAACTTAGTTGCAGATCATTTGAGCAGACTTGAAGGAGATAGATCTCCTACCACCATTGATGATGATTTCAGAGATGAGCACTTGATCATAGTGCATGGTGAGACCCAGTGGTATGCAGACCTAGTTAACTTTCTTGTTGCACATATATTTCCCACTCAATTTTCTAAGGCTCAAAAAGATAAATTAAAAAGTGATGCAAAGTTTTATGTGTGGGATGATCCTTATTTGTGGAAATTTTGTAATGACCAAATAATTAGGAGATGCATACCAGATCATGAGTTTTCTTCTGTCCTTACTTTTTGCCATTCATCAGCCTGTGGGAGGCATTTTGGACCCCAGAGGACTGTCAGGAAAGTACCAGAGTGTGGATTATACTGGCCCACCCTTTTTCATGATTCATATGTCTTTTATAAAAACTGTGATAGATGTCAGCGAACTGGGAACATAGGAGCGAGACATGAGATGCCCCAAAACACTATGCTTTACTGTGAGATTTTTGATGTTTGGGGGATAGATTTTATAGGACATTTTCCTGCATCTTATGGTTATCTGTATATTTTACTTGCTGTGGATTATGTTTTAAAATGGGTGGAGGCCATTCCCTCCAAGACTGATGATTCTTCTGTTGTTTGTAGTTTTGTTAGGTCACACATTTTCTGCAGGTTTGGAATTCCAAGAGTAATAATTAGTGACCAAGGATCTCATTTCTGCAACAAACACATGAAGGCAATGCTGAGTAAATATGAGGTTGTACATAAAGTCTCTACATCCTATCATCCCCAAACAAATGGACAGGCTGAGATTTCAAACAGAGAGATCAAATTCATTTTAGAGAAGACAGTTGGGCCCACTAGAAAAGACTGGAGCAAAAGGTTAGATGACGCACTCTGGGCTTACAGAATAGCATATAAGACACCGATTGACATGTCACCCTACCGCTTGGTTTATGGTAAGGCTTGTCACCTCCCCGTGGAAATAGAGCACAAGGCATATTGGGCGGTGAAAGCTTGTAATTTCAATGCTACCAAGGCGGGAGAAGAGAGAAAATTACAACTCCAAGAACTTAGAAATTCGGCTAGAAGCATTTGAGAATTCAAGGATCTACAAGGAGAAGACCAAGAACTTCCATGACAAATACATTGTGAAGAAAGATTTCCAAATTGGTGACAAGGTATTATTGTACAAATCAAGGCTCAAATTGATAAAAGGAAAATTAAGATCAAGGTGGGATAGTCCATTTATTGTAACTAATATTTTTCCCTATGGTGTTGTGGAAATTCGAGATGCATCTAATGGCTTTATTTGGAAAGTCAATGGTCACCAGCTCAAAAGGTACTTTGAAGAACTAAAGGAGCTAGAGGTGGATGGTTTGGACACGAACGAAGCTATCTACCCAACTTAAGGGGAGTTCACTTTCTCTACACTTCATTTCATTGTACATATCATTTTGATGTTTCTAGGATTAAATTTCTCTCTTTTTGAAGTGAATAGTTGATAATAAATTCTTAGGAAACATAACATGAATAAAAGTCATTGTAAAAATCATGTCTTTTCTTTTAGTACTTTTTCTTGCATGATTAGGAATAAATATATCCCTCTAGGTTATCTCCATAGCATTTTAGAGTCTTTTAAAAATAAATTAAATTTGGTTGTCAAAACTTAAGGTTGGAGCTAATGGATGAAATCTTGGATGCTTGAGTACTACTTTGCTTTAGATTCTTAATTGAGGACTTGAGATGAATTATTTTTGCCTAGTGAGAATTAGCCTTACTTTTGTAACACACATATGTTATTACACTCTAGAACTTGCTTAGGTTCTTTCAAAATCATATTTCAATGATTGGATCACATCTATGGAGGTTAATTAATTTGTTTCCCTTTTCCATATTATTCTTAGCAATGATCATACTTGATACATACTCTTTTCAATTTTCCTTTCTATTTTCCTACTCTTAACCCCATTTTTCTATGAATTTGTTTGCTTGGGATGTTTTCTTGATGCTACTTTGTCCGAGACGGACAAAGATTTAAGTGTGGGAGAGGTGACTAATGTTTTGGAGTTGTTTTGTATCAAGGAGACATTTTGTGTCAAAAAGAAAAAAAAATTTCTGCAATTGGAAGGATCAAAGTAAATTAAATTTTATATCAAGATCAAGTGGGAAGAAGTGAGCAAGGATTGAAAACAATTGAAGACTCTTGATCATCATTTGAAGACCCAAGGAAGTGAACCTCAAGTTGAATTCGGCTGGAAGTTGAAAGGAAAATAGATGACACAAAAATAGAAAAAAAACAGAGAAAAGAAGTTGTGCCAAAGAAAAAAAATCTGCTATTTTGGATAGGAAATGGGTTGGATAAAAAAACTGGAAAGTTGGAATTATGGAAATCAAGATCAGCAACACCTTGTTAGGATCTGAATTGAAGTTGTACACATCTGAATCTATGAAGAAAGCTGTGCTAAGCTGTGCCGAAAACAGAAGAAAATAAGATCCAATGCAGCATTTTTGTGCCAAAATAGAAAATTTTCGTGCAGGTAGTAAATGTGTGATGCTAACTGATGTGAAGGAAGTAGAGGCTGCAAGGATGAAGAACCTAACTATTCTAGAGTTTTAAATTGAAGCCGGGTAGCTGCTGAAATCTGAAGCAGCAAAAACAGAAGAAAAATTCCGAAACAATGGCAGCAAAATCTGTGCCAAACGGAGAAAAATCTGTGAGTTGAATCTGCAATGGAGAAGAAACTGATCTTTGCTATAGAAATCAGAAATAATCTGCTAGAAGCTGAAATGCAGCTGTTCTTTGCTGTAAAAATCAGAAATATTTGGGGAGAAGATGAATTGCAGCTGAACAAATCAATTTGGATGTTGCTGAAATGATACAAGCTGAATTGATATTATTATTTTGAATTGCAACTGTATAGATCAGTGATTTGAGTGTAGCTAAATTAATCTGGAATGAATTGTAGAGGACTTCTGACCAAACATCAGAATTTCTGAGAAGGGCAGCAGGTTCTCTGAATTAAAGTGCCGAAACCATTAAATGGGAGAAGAGCATTTGGTAGCTGAGTTTTTGGGAAATCTTGGACCTTTAAACTTGATCGAATGGAAGCTGAGAAGCCAAAAAGTGATGAGCACACCCATTACTGATCAGAAGGAGGTGACTGATGGAATACCCAAAGAAAAAAAAAGAAATTGCAGTGATGTGTAGGGATGGAAATAGGCCAGGCGGTCTGTCAGGGGCCTGTGGTCTGGCCTGTATTTGGCCTGGCCTGGCCTGGCCTGTTAAAAATTAAAATAATAAACAGGCTTTTTTGAAAGCCTGATTTTCTTATCAGGCCAGGCCCAGGCTCAATATAAAGCCTATAAGGCCTGACAGGCCGGCCTGGGCCTGCTAAACATGTATTCTATAAATTACCAAATGTCAAAATATAATGTAAATGTAGAGTTTCCATCCCTGGCCTCCTGCCCAAGCCAATACTTATCTGCACCCACCTAACCAACAAATCATATTTGTTTTGATTAATATTGCTAGCTTCAAATCTATATCTATCATGTTTTCGAATTAAATTATAGGCTCTGTAAATAGGCCACAGGCCAGGCCAGGCTATCGAACAGGCCAGACTCAGGCCTAAAATAAAGCCTGTAACAGGCCACAGGCCAGGCTCAGGCCTGTTTGCTATTATATAGGCCTGGCCTGTTAAGGTGAAAGCCTGACCTGGCCTGGCCTGGCCTGTTTCCATCCCTAGTGAAGTGTCGTGGCTAAGGGGAAATGGGATGTATCAATTCATTAAGTGAAGCACTGAAATTTTCCTTTATGATGTGATGCCAATTATTTGAGAAATCAGATTCTTGGTTCTGAAAATGAATTGCCGTGGAGCTGGGATCTGGAAAAAGAAAAAAAGAGGGAAAGTGAATGAGTGTGCCCATTAGAGAAAGTGAAGTGTATAAAGAGTGAGTTGCAAGGGTTGTTGAGTGGAAATTTTATGTTGACTATCTATTTTACTTGATATCAGATGTTCTCTGATACAATTCTGATATGAAATGCTCCATTAGAAGACTTGAAAAAAAAACAGTTCGAGAAAAAAGAAAAAAAAGAGAGAAGAAGAGAAGGAAGAAGTAAAATGGCACAAAAATTGGGATTTTGGCTCCATGAGATCAGTGAAGTTTCTCTCATTCAAATCAAAAGCTTTGCACCACAACAAGTCTGACCTTGCTAGAGGATTAAAGAAAAAAAAATCAGAAAAGAGAATAAAGAAACAAAGTTGGCACGCAAGGTGGAAGTTGGCACATTGAGATCAATAGGGTTTTCTTCATCCAAATCAAAGGCATTATCCAAGTTTTACTCCATCACACTTTTGATATCACTAGAGGATTGTAAAGATGGGGCAAAGCACATTGGAAACATTCTTGAGCAACCAAGTCTCCCACTTTATTAATTTTTCCATTTTCTTGATTTTTATTCCACTCCTTACCATTCTCTATGTTTTAATTTGTTTTTGTAGATGTTGATCCTAATCATGAATAATGGTGGAGATTAGATAACAAGCAAGCCTATGGTAGTGCAAGAAGCATGTGTGTTTGAGTGAGCTCCACTTCCATTATCAACTTAGAACTTAAGGAGAGAGCCACCAAAATTTTCCTTGAAAGGCTAGTGAGTTAAATTCATCTCAATGAATCATGATGGATGAAAAGGCTATGTTGTTGATTTAAGGACGAGATACTAATCCGTAGAGCTTAGATTTTTGAGAATTGACAACCTTAGGTAATTTCTTTTCATTTGCTTCTAATTATGCTTTAGAAAACCTAAGGGATACATACTTAGTGGTTTCGCGAGACGCTCAAGTTTAAGTGTGGGGGAGTTGATAAGTACCATTTTATTGATTATTTTAGATGTCAAAATTCATGTTTGACCCATATTTTTTTTGCTTAATTGTGAATTTACCCTAGGTTTTAGAACTTATCTTTATTTTGGGCTTAATTGCAAATCTTGATATATTTGGATTATTTGACGACTAAATTTTTGATCTATTTTTGTAGGCATGAAAGGTTCATGGACCTAGGGCATACTGGGTCAAACTTGAGTCGGAAGTGGACCCGGATCGAGTTATCAAGTTTCGGATTAATCCGGGCCGTCCGATTCAAAAGCGGCTAGATCTGAGCCATCCGGGACTATCTGAAGCCATCCAAGCTAGGGTTAGGGTTGATCAAGTACTCTGATCAAGATCTGAAGGTTTCATCCAAATCAGAGCTCATTCAACCGTTGGATCAAGCTCAGAGGGTTCTAGATCGTCCATTCAAAGATTAGGTTGATCTGGACCATCCGTTGCACATCTGGAGGATCCGAGCTACCACGAGGCAGATCCTGACCCCTGATCATCATCATCAAAGTTTGGATTAAATCAGAGCAAGATCAGCCGTTGGATTGATGTAAAGAAATCTGGGTCGTCCATTGCTAACTAGTTAATCAAAAATTGGCCGCAGCTTCTCCTCGTCGCGTCTTCGCCTCAACAGTGCCTTCTTCATCGAGTTCTTCGTTTTCTTTGTAATTTTCTTAGTTTTGAAGGCGTGACCACCTCAATCTCTACCTTGGATCGAAATCTGAGTCATTGGGGATAGTTTCCTTGTAGAATTCAGCTCAAATTGCGCCGGAAAAGGGCTGTTTGAGGGTTTCGGCAGCTCAGCAATCCAGTCACTTGTATCTCTTCCGTGAGCCATTTCCGATCATCTGAGCCGGCTGTAGGGGTTCTCAGGTGAGCTTAGATGATCCTCGAATCATCATAGCAACCCCCATCAACTGAGGCCGAGGAGATTGGATTGAATTTCCAGCTACGTGTGTTTTGAGCAGAGCTGATCGATTGAAGCTGTTTTCCACTGATTTGCTGAGCCTAGGGGTTCGAGGCCAGCCTTTGCTTGACGAACAAGGAGATCTTGATGTTAGGGAAGGAAAGAGGAGTAGTTTAATCAGTTAATTTCAGTGTTTTAGTTGTAACTTCATTTCTGAAATTCTGAGTAAAATTCTGTAGTGTTTCGGTTCTGAATAGTTTTTGCTTCAATTAGAGTTTTAATTCAGTGTTTCTATTAGCTAGATTGTTTGTGTAACGAACAAGTGCATTTAGATCAGTTTATTTTGCTGCAATTCATTTCTGAATTTAGTTTCAAGCTTGCGTGCCATTTCATTGTTGCGTATCAGCACTTTTTTCTGCAACTTCCTTAGTTCTAAATCCCTTAATCTGTTTTCAATCCAATTCGTGTCTATTTTAATTCCTGCAATTGAAGACAACCTTGGGTGTGTTGATGTATTAGATCTGCGTTGATTTCCAGTCAATTCCATTTCTGAACTCTTAGCTGAGTTTGTATGCATATCAAACCCCAATTTCTGCAATTCTAGTTCCATTTCTGCAAGAATTGATTGATAAATGTCTACATCGAGTGTTCGTGTACATTAGCTCTTCAAGATCAATTTTGCAAGGTTTCATTTTGTGCCACTTCAATCCGAATTTGGCTTGTTTGTTTTTGCTCTGATCTGTAGCTGAATTTCTGTACTTTTGCCTTGCTTTTCGACATTCATTTCAGCTCTGTGATAGGACAATCTGAGTGAGCAATTTTTGTCCTGGATTCCTTCATCTACTCTAGCAAATTTATTCACTGATAGACTAGCCTTCTAGCTGATCCAATCAGTATAGTTTTAAGCTGTCAGTGACATATTTGCCATTTAGCATAGGTTTCTTTTGGCACATTCAGATTTTCTCTTCTTTGGTACCAAGTTAAGTTCAATTTTGGCTCTTTGTATCAAGCAAGGTCTCGGTACTAATTGGTATCAAGTTATAAGGTAGTTTAGTGTGCTATGGTTATTGAAATTAACTAGAATTGAATTCGCCCATTTCTGAAATCTCTTTGTATTTGCTTGCTTCCAAAAATTGTATCTAGTGTGTTAAGCTTGTTTGTTTCCAAAACTGCATTTATCTATTTGCTTAAGTACTTTGTTTGATTCGGTTTACCATTAGTTGAGTCCTTTAATGCCAACTTCTTGATTAGTTCATTGGGTTAAGTTTTTCTCATTTCCATTGTGATTGCATTTCTATTTACAATACAAACTCGCATTTTATTTGAAACCCCAAAAATATTAGCGACACATAAATATAAGCATCAAATCACACAATTTCAACTAGCCCTAGAAAAATACGACCTGTGGCCCCTTTACTACATTTTCATATTTTGATTGCAAAAAGGGTTTCCAGCTGTTTATAAATATCTAAATTTGAGACCCACATCCGTGATAGCTCATTTTGGGTCCATCAATACTCTAGTGTATTTTAAAATTAATTTGCGGTCCGGATATCATCAGTTGAGGGTTAGGGATTCGGATATCTAGAAGATAACTTTCCGCACTCTGTACGGACATTACGAGTTTTTGATAATGTCATTTGGGCTTAGCAATGCTCCTGCAGTATTTATGGATTTGATGAATCAGATTTTTATAGAGTATTTGGATCAGTTTGTTATTATTTTTATCGACGACATACTGATTTACTCCCGTTCCAAGAAGGAACATGCGCGCCACCTTCGCATCGTCCTAGAGACGCTCCGACGGGAGCAGTTGTATTCAAAGTTTAGCAAGTGTGCTTTTTGATTGTCTTCTATGGGTTTTCTCGGACATGTTGTTTCCAGTAGAGGTATCTCTGTAGATCCCCAGAAGATCGAGGTTGTCACTAGTTGGGAACAGTCTAACTCAGTTCAGGAGGTGCACAGTTTTCTCGGATTAGCTAGTTATTATCGTCGATTTATTGAGGGGTTTTCCAGCATCGCTTCACCGTTGACACGTCAGACCAGAAAAGGCATGAAATTTATTTGGACAGAAGCTTGCGAGACTAGTTTTCAAGAGCTCAAGCGACGATTGGTGTCTGCGCCTGTATTGGTGTTACCTTCAGGCGAGGACGGGTTTGTTCTTTACACGGACGCATCACATCAGGATTTGGGTGCAGTTTTGATGCAGCATGGACGGGTAGTCTCTTATTCTTCTCGTCAACTGAAGGAGCATGAGAAGAATTATCTAGTTCATGACTTAGAGCTTGCGGCCATTATTTTTGCCCTGAAGATATGGAGACATCATCTCTACGGCGTCACGTTTGAGATTTTCACGGATCACAAGAGCCTCAAGTATTTATTCACTCAGAAGGAGCTAAATCTTCGTCAGAGAAGATGGATGGAATTCTTGAAGGATTATGACTGTACTATTAGCTACCATCCAGGGAAAGCTAATATAGTTGCAGATGCACTCAGCAGAAAATCTCGGAGTGTTCTGGCTTGTCACCGGGTTATGACCACCAATTTAGTTCAGAGCTTCTCAGAGTTGGGACTGGAGGAGCAGGGTCAGACAGAGAAAGGGTTGCTGGTGACTATGGTTGCTTAGTCTTCGATCAGGACGAGGATCAGAGAGGCTCAGGCTAGTGATCAGCATCTGCAGTTCCTAGGCAGCTGGATAGCCTCAGAGCAGCAGACTGATTTTACACGAGATGACGAGGGTATTCTTTATTTCCGAGAGAGATTGTGTATACCTAAGTCATATCCGGTCGTGGAAGAGTTGCTTCAGGAGGCTCATCGATCTCGGTTTGCGATACGACCAGACGCGACTTCGGCCGGATAGCTTCAGAAGTCACACTTCGACCAGACGCGACTTATGAGGAGGTGCCTATGCGGATTCTGGACCGCAAAGAGCATCGATTGAGGAACAAGACAGTTTGGTTGGTCAAAGTTGGTTGGCAGCACCATTCTGATGAGGAAGTTACTTGGGAGCTCGAGGATACGATTAGAGCTCGCTATCCTCATCTATTTACTTGAGGTGTGTATGATTGTTTTTCATTCCGTATTCATATTATATCTAGGTTGTTGTTTTCTCTTGTTGTTGATCAGTACTCGTTGCGGTTTATGGTTTATGGTTGTGAACTAGTCTAGGTTGTTGATTTCTCTGGTTGTTGACTAGTATTTGTTGTGGGTCACTAGCTAAATTTGGGGATCAAATTTTTGTTAGTGGGGGAGAATGCTAACTACTAAGGGGGCGTTTGGTTTATTCCATTTTTCATTTTTATTTTCCAGAAAATCGCATTTTCTAGTTTTCTGGAAAATGATTTTTTTTTCATTTTCCAATTTTCCAGAAAATACTATGTTTTTTTTCTGAAAAACAAAGTTGGAAAATGCAAACCAAACATGTTTTCCAGAAAATCGCATTTTCTACAGAAAATGAAAATGAAAAACAGACTGGAAAATACAAACCAAATGCCCCCTAAATTTTTAGGGTTGAAAAGGTAAGTTTTTGAAAATAAAAGGCCTAGTTGGAAATTTTCAAACTTGGAAGGGCCTTTATGCAAAAAGTCAAAAACTATAATAAAGCCCTAAAAACCTCGTCTTGCAAATCAGTTTCCCCGATTTCTCTCTTCCTTCGCCACAGACACTCGACGCCAAAATCGTACGAGCGATTCTCTGCGCCGTGCCGACGCCGCCCTCTCTTCTTCTTCTTCCTCCTCGTCCGCGCACACCAAGCCAACGTCGCAGCCCTAGGTCGAGCGAGTGATTGCCTCTTTGCCCCGAGCTCTTGGTGGCGCGAACCTCACCTTTGCCGACTTTGATTCCACCGACTACTTCCATTTTCTAGGTGAGTGTCGATACTATTAGGGATTTTAATTGGGTGAATAATTAGTAGTTTAATTCGGGCGATTATGTAGATTAGATCAACTTGAATAGACTGATCAAGTTCATAGGTTTGTTATTGCGTTGATTTAGCATCAGATTTGTAGATTCGGATATTGATTCCCTATAATGAGTATTGTGTGCTACGTGCTCTATTTTATTGTGGTAAATCATCTTTGTTATTGCCAGTTACCTATTGAGAGTGGGTGTTACCTTTGTGCATCCCATTGTGCATGCTCCCCTAATTTAGGGCAGCGGTAGTAGAGGAGTTTGTTTTGTTCAGATTTGGTGTTGTCATGGGCTCTTAGAGGTTTTGTTGTGGGAAGGTTCCATTTAAAATATAGTAGCCAGACAGTGACGATAAATGTTCACTTCGCTACAGAGCTTTGTGGTCGCGTTCTTTGATCTTGTCTTAGTTTCGATCTTGGATAGTGTAGTTGTTTGGTTTTCCTCTCTAGCCACCAAGAGCCTTAGGTGATTCATTACCATGTGTGATTTTTTTTCCATTTGCTTGGGTTTAGTCATGGTAGGGTTGACCTTTCTAGGAGTAAACATTGACCTCTAATTCAAATTTCTATTGATATGGTGGGATTTTGATTTTGGAATCTTTTGTTCATTAGAGGCTACCGAGAGTTTTTGGTTGGGTTATTGAATGTTGTAATTAAGTTTAATAATAAGATTTAATTAAGTAGATGTATAATTATAATTATGCTTAATGTATAGTTTAGCTACTCTATGAAGGTAGAAATAGCTAAACTTTCACATTGATACAGGATCTTGATTCAGGCTTGTTCGGTTTATCGTGGAAGGTTCTCTTTTAGGGAATTCTGAAATTAAGGCGGGTACTTCTCCTTTGTACTCGAGTAGTTTCTTTTACCTTAAAACATGACTATTTTATGCCTTATAGGTTGTTTGACCTTATTCTTTGTTGTTTGATATTTTAACATCGCCGTTGATACTTATTCTGCGTTGATCTTCGAGTATTCCAAATTCGTATATGCACAGTCTTCTGTTGGTTTTCTGTTTTGTAAAGTGTCGTTTGTACGCGAGCACTTAAAAGTCCATTAAACACAGATAGATTTATTTGATATTAGAAATACCCTACCTAGTAGTGTAGGTGCATAATCGTTGGTTTTCGATTTCCGGTTGGATGTATTGATGTATCGTTTACTTGTTGGATTTTGGTTGCATCGTTGTTGTTAGGATCGATGGCTCGGCTTTTCACTACAATAGGGTTAGCACAATACAAAATGTAATGAAAACAATAGGATCCAATGTTAACTCACAGTACTTTTACTTGGTATCCACTCGACGGGTGACTAATCCAAGGATCCAGACGGTTGCACACTCTCCACTATGAAATCCTCCTTGAGAGGTGGAGAAACCTTTACAAACTTTGTCCTCTTCCTCTTTACAAGATCACGATGAAGACTAGAGGAAGAGTAGATCAGATTGAACACTAGCAGCACTTCGGTATAGTAGAGAACCGTACCTTCTTCGTGCAAAGAAGTCCCCTTTAAATAAGAGAACAAGACAGCTTTAACAAACTATCCAGACCCGCACCAGTCGACTGCCCCGAGGGCAGTCGACTGATCTAGCTTTAAATGCTAAGCCACCCTTCACGTGTGCCCTTGAAATCCACTTCCCGGCTTGCCCTTGGAGCTCTCCTCCCTCGGCTCTCGTCCCTCGGATGTGTTCTCCATGTGTGATTCTCTAAGTCCTGTAAACTTAATCACACATATCAAATACAACACAAAATCCTAACCTTAAACTTATTGGCATACACATCAAAACCATGATCTTCCCGATCATTCTTGGGCCGATTGCCTCAACAATCTCCCCCTTTTTGATGTGTGGCAACATATTTAAGTTAGAGATAAAATATACCAGTCAACAAGGTAAATAACAATTAGCAATTGAAAATATAAGGCATAGCAAAACCCTAAGAGGTAACCTCCCCCTTAATCAATGCCATTTTTAATTTTCCATCCTAATCCAATATTAAGTCTTAAAAATCGAACTTAAACTATCCATTCTCTCCCTTTGACACCATAAAAAAATGATTGCCTACAGCAATATTACCTATGGCATCAACTAAAGGAATAACTCATTTTAAAAAAATCAGAATTTGAAAACAGCAGTGCCAGTCGACTGCCACAAGGGCAGTCGACTGATACTCTGTCAGTCTGATATTTCAGCCTCTGAGTCGAATTTCAGAAATGTCTAAAAAAATTCCAGAAAATTTCAAAAAGTGTAAAACTTTACAAACATGTTTCATATAAGATACTCTATTAGGGAAAAATATCATTTCATGAAAAATTTTAACCATGCTTGACTTTTGACCAAAGTCCAAATTACTTGAAAAACACTAAACTTGTATCAAGTTTTCAATCTAAATATGCAACCATGCATGTTCCAAAGTCATGCCAACATAAATAAAACATGGAATGGTTCTCAAAACTTTAAAATGTCCAACCACGATCTTTGGGCAATGTATCCATTAATTAAACACATGTCTTCCCCATGATTGGTCTATTTTCAATCATTTTGATACATTTAATGATTCAACACTATGCCACAAGCACAAGAGAACCAATTGTATCATCCTAACATCCCATATGTATGGATACAATTATAAACTAAGTAATATGAGATGTTTTCCAAGGTAAACCTTATTTTAGCCCAATTTATCATAAATTTCTACTATGGGCACTAAATTCCCCCTCAATGTCTCAAGTCAACCAAATTCCAAAAA
Organism: Boesenbergia rotunda; assembly: GCA_024364735.1. Classification (NCBI taxonomy): domain Eukaryota; kingdom Viridiplantae; phylum Streptophyta; class Magnoliopsida; order Zingiberales; family Zingiberaceae; genus Boesenbergia; species Boesenbergia rotunda. The sequence continues at coordinate 349,412 of JAGFNQ010004577.1, read as the reverse complement.
TTTAAAATTTTAATACCATGGTTGACTTAACCCAAATCCTCTAACCCTTTAGGATTGACTTTGGTACCCAATAGAAATGTTTCCTAATTGGGTTAACCAAGTATTCCTTGGGGATTTATTTCTTTCTTATGGTTTTGGTCTTTGATTGTCCTCTAGTAATTAGGCAATGATATGTTCTTCCATTGCTAGACTTCCCAAACCCTAATCCTTCTTTCCTAAAGCTTGCTCTTTGGCTTCCAATGATCATATCTAATGTCTTTGAGCCAACTTCAAACTTCATAAGTGCTTGGGTAAGGCTATCTACCTTTTCCCTTAAGTCCTTATTTTCTTCTTCTAAAAATGAGTCATTTGAATTAGAAGAAGAAACATGCTCATTGTCCTTAATTTCAATTGATGCTAATTTATCCTTTAACATGCAATTTTCCCTTTTTAGGCACTTAATCTTCTTTTTAGCATCAACTAAGTCATCAATAGTACTAGAAATAATTTTAACAAGAATAGAAGTAGGTAAGTTATGCACCTCACTTACCGAGAAGCCCGATTCTGAAGTGGAGCCTCCCCCTTCACTAGAGCTCCCTTCATCTTCACTTGAACTCCTTTCTTCTTCAAATTCCGATGCCGTGGACGCGAGATCGTCGATTCCCATTAGTGCAAAGTGGGATACAAAATGTTCCTCCTCCGATGAAGATGGATCATCCCATGTGGCCTTCAAGTTTTGTATCTTCTTCTCCTTCTTTTTTGATTTCTTCTTTCCTTCTTTCTTCTTTTCTTTCTTCTTTTTCAAAAGAGGACACTCATCTCTCATGTGTCCTTCTCCTTGGCAGTTGTAGCAAATTATCTTTCTTGATTTTTGTTTGCTCCTTGATTCTTTCCTACCATGAGACTTGTTAGTAGAAAATTGTTTAAAAGTTTTTCTTACCTTTCTTACCATATAGGCTTCCGCATCACTACCAACGGAAGCACTCGATTCCTCCGAATCGGATGATGAGACCTCCTTCTTCTTACCTTTTCCCTTGTTTGCCACAAGGGCTATACTCTTTGGCTTGTAGTATGATTCTTCGATTGTTCCTCCAACTCGCGTCTCATGTAGCTCCATGGTTGAGAAAAACTCCTCTAGAGACGCTTTCTCTAGGTCCTTTGAGATGTAGTATGAATCCACCATTGAGCTCCAAGTTGAAGTTCTTGGGAAGACATTTAGGGCTTTCATCACAATGTCTCGATTGGATAATTGTTCCCCTACACTTGTTAGCTCAATAAGAATTTCTTTAAATATAGCATGTAGGCTTGTTACCTTCTCCCCTTTGTCAAGCTTGATATTATTGAGTTGGGATCGAAGGAGATCTCTTTTCGTCATTTTCGCCTCCGAAGTGCCTTCATGAAGTTCCACCAACTTGTCTCATAAGTCCTTGGCACTTGAGTAGTTTCCAATCCTTGTCACTTCTTGTTGGGAAGCACACTAAGTAGATGGTGCAAGGCTTTTGAATTTGCCAAGTGATCATCTTTTTACTTCTTGCTCCATCTTACCTTCTTGAGAAGCTTGTTCTCTTGATCCCTAGGAATCTCAAAACCATTCTCCATTATTAACGTAATATTGAAGTCGGAATTGAAAAATACCTCCATTCTCTTCTTCCACCAAGAAAACTCTTCCTCGAATTTTGGCGGTTGAATGTGTGAGCCGGCCATTTCAATGATTGCTCTTCTTGGCGGTTAGTCCGTTGAAGGCGTCCTTGTGCTCTGATACCACTTGTTAGGTCGATGGCTCGGCTTTTCTCTACAATAGGGTTAGCACAATACAAAATGTAATGAAAACAATAGGATCCAATGCTAACTCACAGTACTTTTACTTGGTATCTATCCGACGGGTGACTAATCCAAGGATCCACACGGTTGCACACTCTCCACTATGAAATCCTCCTTGAGAGGTGGAGAAACCTTTACAAACTTTGTCCTCTTCCTCTTTACAAGATCACGATGAAGACTAGAGGAAGAGTAGATCAGATTGAGCACTAGAAGCACTTCGGTACAGTAGAGAACCGTACCTTCTCCGTGCAAAGAAGTCCCCTTTAAATAAGAGAACAAGACAGCTTTAACAAACTGTCCAGACCCGCACCAGTCGACTGCCCCGAGGGCAGTCGACTGGTCTAGCTTTAAATGCTAGCCAATGGCTAGTTTTTCTGGGTTACCAATTGACTGCCCCTGAGGCAGTCGACTGGTAGAAGGCTGAAAACCTTCTGTGAGTTTTGGCAATCGACTGCCCTCTGGCCAGTCGACTGCCCAACCTCTCAACTCACTTACAATCACTCAAAACACTCTCCTTCACGTATGCCTTCAGGTATGCTCCCTTGGCTCGCCCTTTGAAGTCCACTTCCTGACTTGCCCTTGGAGCTCTCCTCCCTCGGCTCTCGTCCCTCGGATGTGTTCTCCATGTGTGATTCTCTAAGTCCTGCAAACTCAATCACACATATCAAATATAACACAAAACCCTAACCTTAAACTTATTGGCACACACATCAAAATCATGATCTTCCCGATCATTCTTGGGTCGATTGCCTCAACAGTTGTTTCTCCGGTTGTTCGTGCATCTTGTAGCATGCACCATATATGCACGTTCCATACTAACGACTGTTGGGCTTCCATATGGTTAAGCCGTCGTTAGTCATTTTGTTGCTCGATTCACTCAACCACTTGTTGCCATGGTAGTTGTTAGAGTGCGAGCAACTGTCCTGTTATGCCACACATATTGTAGCTGTAGGCAAACAGTGACACCCTCACCGTTGTTTTTCGAGGGATATTGTAGTTGTTGATAGCTCCCCCTATGTATCGGGGTTTGGAGTGTTGACTCCCCAACATCCTGTCCACTCAACCACACCTTCTGTGGTATTTGTTGTTCGAGTGCGTACAGTTGTCACAGCCCTACCCACTCGGTCACACACATGGAATGTGTTGACGGTTTGGCTGGCGTCAGGGGTGACACATGTCATTGCATCATATGCATACGTATTTCGTTTATGTATTTTTTTGTGATTGTTGCATTTATATGAGCTATGGTTGTTGCACTTAATTGACATGTATGTATATCTTGGTTTTATTATTGTTGTGTTGTTTTATACATGTTTAGTTGTCATTCGGATTTTATACCATGTCGTTTTATATATGTTATGCATGATTAGGTATTCTTATATTTCTTATGGGCTGTACTCTATTGATTCTGTACTTAGATATCCTTTATTATAACATGCTTATTGTCTAGTTATATACCCGCAGAGTCCGCCCGGACTTACCACCGCTACCTCCCATTTTTGTTTCAAGTAGCAGGTAGATATTTTGCTTGGAGCCAGGAAATGATCCAGTTGTTAGCCCCTCAGTCCCTCAGTTACATCGGGTTATTTTATTTGGAGTTGTTTCAGAGTTGGTTCTTTGTAGTTTCTTTGTTTCCGTATTTTATTTTACTTTCTAGTATGGTCTTGACAAATTTGTAGTCATGTCTTATTGGTCGGGTTTATTCGTTGTGGAGTTTCTTTTTAAGTTGTGGTTTCTTTTATGCCTAAGGTGGCTGAGCCACCCATTATTTCTTTTGTTGATATAAGAACTGCGTGGTTGTGTTTACTTCTATTTATTATGATGCTAGCTGCATGTGGTTAAGCTATATGGGTGAGAGTGTATGTATATTTGCCCCATATTGTCCGTCGTACAGGGGAGATGTTGCCCGATTTTCGAGGAAGTATGTGCTTCTGGGGTCGTGACAATTTTGGTATACCATATATACTATACTCATATGTATGGTATGACATAGCACAAGATTTGCTTTCAGACACACTTTCTTGAAGTTACTTCTCCAAAACTTCTCACTATCTAGGATTCCATCCCTTAGGTTTTTTTTTATTTATAGTTCACTCCTCCAAGACTTTTCATTACCTAGGGTTATCTTTCTCTATGATTTTCCTTTTGCCTAGAGTTCACTCTTCCAAAATTTCTTATCTACCTAACATTAGAACTAGTCATTTGATAGACTTCTCACCTACCTAACCTTTAGTTAGGAATTTCCTTTGCCTAACCTCCAGTTAAGGCTTTCCTTGCCTAACTTTCAGCAAGGACTTCTCATTTGCATAACCTCTAATTAGAACTAGTCACTCGGTAGCCTTCTCACCCTTGTCTAACCTCTAGTTAGAACTTTTCTTTTCTAGTCACCTGGTCAGCGTTGACCTGATTAGACTTCTTCTTGACTGGGTCAACCTTGACAAAATTCTATTGAATATATTGTCAAACAAATATAAAAACTCTGGAAGTCGATTGTAACAACAATTCATACTAAAAATTTTGATATATGAAAGTTTTCAATACGGTATTATACCTTATCAAATTTTTTAGTATTAGTATCGGTACGAGATTTATTATTTTTTGGTATAGTAAAATATCGATTAATTCTTTTATAAATTATTTAATGGTGTTGGATTTTGAAAATCAGGACCAGTGCTGGATTCGAAATTAAATCCACCACCACGATAATGTTGATTTTCAAAAACTAACAACAATAATACTTGATTTTGAGAACAATACTCATGTGGTGGTGTTGATTTTTGAAATATAGCACTCTTGTGCTGTTGAATTTCAAAATCTAGTACCACTATGACTTAGATAAATATATATTTTTTGCTTTTATAATTTTAAAATATCAAAAATAGCAAATTATCGAACAATTTTACTTTGAATAGTATGAAATTTAACCATAATAAAAATTCAGAATATTGATGTTTAGGTATACTAAAATTTTGGTACAGTATCCGTATATAATTTTCATTGCAGGTATATTATATGTAGTTAGCATTAAGATTTTAAGTTTTAAAGATTAAATTATAGTAGGTTTAGGTCAATAAAATTTTTCCTCTAGGATTTAGTCTTTTCTCTTGGGATATATAATATCAAAATAAAAAAATTCAAATGTTCACGAACTATATTATATGTATTTAGGATTTATACGAAGAAATATTAATTTTTAAAAAAATAAAAAATAAACTTATAACAATGGGAGATGCCTCCAATTGCATCATTCCACTAGAGGCACCTCCAATACAATTAGAGATACCTCGAGTCTCATCGTGCACAGGCTCGTGACGTACAGTCCATAGCAAGAAAAATTATATATATATATATATATATATATATATATATATATATATATATATATATATATATATATATATATATATATATATATATATATATCAATTTATTAAGTTTATTCATTTGAATTGACGTTGTATATGATAAATAAATTGTTACCAAATTTGAACATCAAATTCATTGACGAACATGAGTTATGTTACAACTCTAATGGAATATATCACTACACCTACTACATTTTAAGTACTCTGGAATGGAGAAACGGACAAGCAAATTTAATGAGTCATTTGATTTCCAACGACAGGGCTGGCTGAAGGCATAGGCCGCCCTAATAAAATTAGAGCCCATTATTAATAATGAAATTTTTTTTATATATCTACATCACTCACGCTTTACATCTTCCTCTCAATTGTTGCGCCATTTTCGCTGTTCCCGCTGCAGCAATCTGCACGCCAGCTTGATATTTTATTACTTTCATCACTAATTTTATTGTATTAAACAGCCTGTATACTATGGGATGGGATAATGATAATGACGTAATGTGCATGGGAAAGGAATCATCCATCAGAAATCGTTTCCAAAATTCACACCTACATGCATGGAAAAGTGATAGGATATTTAATAATTAAAAATATCAATCAAATAATAATTAATTTCATATTAATTATAATTATTATATTACCAAAAAATGTTATTTAAAACTATAATATGATTATGTATCCTATTTTATACTCATTGACTCAATCTTCTCGAGAGCCAACTAGCATTAATATTCAATACCGACTACTAAGTACCGTGTAGTTTTTTTTTTCTCATCAGTGACAGTGATTTTCTAAGAAGGCTTCCTTCTCCTCAGGGCTCAGTTTTCTCTCGTTTAATATTCGGTAATATTTTTTTCGCTCTCTTTTTTTCAATCTTCTTTAATATAATTTTTATTATTTGTATAAATAATAAATTCTAGTTGTCATGCATAGATTTTTTTCTTATTTTTTTATGCAAGTAAATTATTAAATCTGATTTATGCATTCAATATAGTTTCTTATTTTCTTATATTTTATTTATAATTATTATTTTAATTTGAATATGTCAACTAAAAAATATGATTCCAGTTATACAAAACGTATGAAGAAAAGAAAGATAAAAAAATTTATTCGATCTCAAAAAGGTGCACTCGATAGGTTTATTATTAATAATCAAAATCAAAATAATTTTAATTTTAATTAAAATTAAAATTAAAATTAAAATTAAAATTTTTAAAAAAATTTTAAAAAGGGTGAGGGAAATTTTAATTTTTCGGACTTGTCGGTCTCAAGTCCGAATGAAAAAGGGTGAGGGAAAATTTTAATTAAAAAAAATATTAAAAGTCTACAAAATAATTTAGCCTAGGGCCTTGTAGAACCTTGAGACGGCCCTGTCCAACGAGCTAACGTTGCTTCTTCATTTTGGCAATGGATATGATATGTTTAGGAAAGGATCAAAGAGGGATTCAAATGTAACATGGGCAATGGCAGGGCTATCAGCTTTTGAGTTGACAGGCGAATGAGAGATAATGGCGAACTGCTCATGGAACAAATTCTAGAACCGTGGGTGTTAGAACCAAAAGAAATTTAAATATCTTCATAATGATATGATATTGTCCATTTTGAAATTAAACCCTCGTGATTTTGCTCTTGGGCTCTCCCAAAATGCCTATATCATTATTCCTTATAAGTCTATGATCTTTTCCCATGTATTTAGATGTGGAATTATGTTTACAACCTTACAATCCCAACAGTGGGAATGACAACAACAGAGGCAACACACTATGGAAATGATATTTACACTGTAAAATCCAGTTAGTGATGAGACCTGGGTTGTAGAAGGTCTGTGCTGGTGATGAGACAAAAACAAGTTTAATTTCAAGAATGAGTAGAGCTGGAAGAACTCAATGAGAGGTCACAGAGTCTATTTTGTACGGGGTGTTGCACTTTTCTGTTTAATTTTGAACTTTTATTTACATTGAATCGTGTCGAGCAAGTTCTTTCATTGGGATAGTTAAAGCAAATATCTTGGTTATAATGGTTGGAGGAATGAGAATTTTGTAACTCGAGATGTTTTAAACACTACAGAAACAGGTGTAGAATAACCTTATTGCCATGATTGAACATGTTAATAATCAAAGAAATGATAAGAAATGTTGCAGGTCATGTAGATGGTATAGAAGATATAATCAATCATCTGACAAAGAAAACCATAGTTCTAATTTTGGGAGGATCATATAGTGCATGCCTTGCAAAATACTAAAGAGGATGGTGTACGAGTTCAAATTTCAGAATTTGATAGTGAAATGGAAGCAAATGACTATCAATTGGCTAGAGAGCATTAGTAGTTATTATTTGGAAAGAAGTGTGGGAAGAAAGGTAAGCAAAGCTCGTTGGAGCAAAATTGAGGGGATGAACCTCTACTTAATGGAAACATTAGTAAAATGATCAAGAAAGTAAGAAAGGATGGTGATTTGATATGAATGGCAATGACTTATGGTTGCACTATATATATTGAATCATGGATGGAAAGTCTAAAGATCGTTTGATCCAATTGATAGAAACTTATGGTGGCACAAAGAGATTGAAAGTTGATTGATCAAAACGATGGCTTGCTGTTGCCCCATACTAAGTCATGGACCGAGCGAGAGACTAGAGGTAATAGTATTCTCTAATTAAGTAGGGAGAGAAGTGGTCTAGTTTGTCTCAAGATTCGATACTTGACGGAGAAGGCAATAAATACCTCATTATGTTCATAGCGAAGATATATTGCTAGTGACGAAGGAGAACTAATTAATGAATTAAAAGATACAACCCCAAAATTTGAACAAGTTTTCGATCGATTCCCTGTGTGTGATGATGACCGAATGTGGCCATAAACTCCAAACCACATATGAATCTTTCTCTCCCTCCTACTTTGTTGCCACCACATAAACACACAATCAAAATGTGTGTGTGTGAGAGAGAGAAAGGCAGCCTTACTTTGCCCAGAGAGTGAGCTTAGCTTGCTTTCTTTTGTTGCCAAGTTTTAAGGAATCCAATGACAAAAGAAAGCAAGCAAACAACCGAGTTCGAGGGAAGAATGAACAACTTTAGACAAATGGAAAGAAAGCAAGAGAGAGAAAGAAAGCGGGAGGAATAGCTTTAAGTGCATGCATTCCCAACTCCACCATTACTTTTTGTAATAATGAGACTTGGCTCCCTTTGCTTCTCCCAAAAGGAGTTCATCATGCTTCCTCTATTTTTTTTCTTACTTTAATTTCTCTAAAGGCATAACCCTTTTGTTTGTTTGTTTTTCATCTTTCATGTCATATGCTATGCTTATAAAGGCGTTGGAGTCCAATTTTGCTCTGTTAGTGTGGGATATTCTTTTAACAAAGCTAATAATAAAAAGAAGAAAAAAAAACTGATCAAAGTGAGATGGTTGGAAAGGGACTTGGGAGAGAAGGACAAGGGGAAAGGAAGTGTGAAGGAAAGTCCACGTAACTAGAGCCCGAAAGCATTCACCAACTTCATCTGCCATGCACTTTGGCAAAGGAAAAAAGGGAAAGGGAGCCGTGAGCTTTTATGATATGATATGATCTACTGAGCTCATCATCATGGACCAACTCTTTAACTTCCTCCCCCTCCAATTTCTATGCTAACTGCTTCCGTCCCTCTATTGATGACCAATATCTGAATGACCTGATGTGTGCAGTTAAAAGACACTATTAAGTATTTAATTAAGATATCTCTTTCCTTTTTAATTTATTTTTCTTAATTACTTTTTGCGAAATCTCACTTGCAGAGTTTTTAAAATCGTTTGTCACTTTGCAATAGGTGAAATGATCCTATGTACAAGGAGCAATGGTAGAGTACAGATGGTCCTTACGGGTGCATGCCTAATTAATTACAGTAAAATAAGGATTAATTTTTGACAGATGCATATTCTCGGAGACAATATTTTTGTCACTCCCTAATTATGTACTTAGCGATCAGTTATAAATTGTCTCTGTGATTTACCTTTTTACACATAACTTGGAGACTGTAAGTATCCCAGGTAAGTTTTAATGTGATCTACCAAATCAAGTTAGGTTTTGTATATTTTTTATCCTTGTGTCTAAGTGTGCAAGAGCTTAAGAGCACAAGTAGTCGAGCAGAAGAGACAGTAGATGAGAAAGATGACACGGAGAAGGAAGTCGACAGGATGCAGAGGCTGCAAAAGAATACATCGGTGGACGAGAAGGGCGTGCGCGACATCAGAGGGACGAGAAATCGAGAAGGAAGCCCATTCGAGGAGAAGACCAGAGTTTGATTCGGGTGAGCTCAACTTTGGATGACCAAAAATCACTTAAGCGGTCGAAGATTGAAGAAGGTCAACTCCGGAGTTAACCTTGAAGGTCCGAGGCGTCTTAGAACTCTTTGAAGGCTCCTCAGATGTACAGAACAAGGAAACTAAGGCGCCTCCAGTTAAAATTGAGGCGCCTCAGATGCAGAATTATCGTTAGTGAACGTTGCTTGCATGGATAAAACTCTATCAATTTAAGTCGTCTCAAATCACAACTGAGGCGCTTCTAAGTCACGTCAGCACAACGGTAACTTCACTTTTTGAGCTATAAATAGCCATCTAAAGTTAGGATTAAAGTACAATAATTGTAATACTCTTTCCTAGTCTTTCTACGAGCTATTTAACATCTGTAAGAGATTTCTCCGCCTACACCAAAGGAGACATTTTTAGTGGAGCTTTTTCAACACATTGGATTAGCAACCACCTTGGTTGCAATCAAGTAAAAATTTTCTAATCTCTTATTGATTTTCTGTTTTTGTTATTTATGATTAAATTAATTACTTAACTAATCTTCTATCTTTGCTAAGAAATGGTAAAAGATCTAGTTTTATATTTGCAGGGCTATTCACCTCCCCCTCCCCCCTCTAGCCGGCTTGCACGAGACCTACAGGAACAAGTTGAGGTGTGATTGGGGTGAGTGTAATAAGCTTTTACTACAATGATAAAATACTAATATAAAGGATCCAAGTTTCTACCAAACATAACTTTTGACTTGAATATCAGAATGGGATGTACAACACGCCAAATCGAAGGTCGTTTAGAGTTTGATGATTGATTAATGAGTGGAACTCGTAACAACCCAATCTCAGGCCCAAAAATGCTGCTTAAGACTTTTTCGGAGACTCTAAAATTTTTTCCATTCTGTTGACATTTGTTTTCCATTTTTAACATTATAGGGGGTTTTTCTCATTCTGTTAGTTGATGTTAATTGTTAAGGATTATCTTTTGTTTTAAATCAAACTTTGTTTGATTAAATCTAGAGATGACGATTTCTCTTCGTTTGCCATTTTCTTAATTCTTGTTTAATTGAAATTTCTTAATGAAATCTAGCCTCCAAAATAATAGTTTTTGGATCATAAATCAAATCTCAAATGAAACTAATATCTAGGTCAATTTCTAAGTATACATAAGTTTATTCTGAATTTATATTGTTAAAATACAGAATGTTTAGGGGCCAAAAAGCAAGATAATCCAAATTTAGAGACCTTGGGGGGTTTGGGGCGAATAAGTAAAGTAAAAGGGGCTAAGTGCAAAAGGGTGAGTTTTATATACTAGCTGTACGTGAGCACAGGTCGGCCGAACCCCTGCCTTTTTCTTCTCCTCACATTAAATCCAATTCCTTTTCTTCTCCTCTCATTAAAGTCATTTCCTCTTCTCGCCGAAACCACGCTCGATTTCATCTTCTTTGCGCGACCAAGATCTGGAGCCGACGCCCTTGCCCTAGCGCAGCCAAGCGGAGTCTTCTTCGCCCTCGCGTGTCTGGATCGTAGCCAAGCCCTTTGCCCTGCGTGCCCTAGATCGCAGCCAAGGCCCTTCGCCTTTGCGTGCCCTAGATCGCAGACCAAGCGCTCTTTTCCTTCTCAGCCATCACGTGGAGGGAGTTCTTGGCTGATTGTGGCTGAATCGACGGAGTTAGAGCAAGGGGATGCCGGAAACTCTTGAGGTAAGATGTGATCCCTTTTGGGAGGTGTTGGATTCCTTCGGATGTTCTTGAAGCTCGTCCCCTTATTTGGTCGCGCTTGCGATTTAGAGGGTTATGTGTGTTCTGTGGTTGGGTTGTAGGGATGATCCACGCAGGTGGGTATTAGGAGGTAAGACCTTGGAGCTTCGGGCATGGATCTTGATTTCTCTGTTTGTTGTTATTCTGTGAACTTCGGTTGTTGATCTGGGAGGCTGCCGAGAGCTTGCGTGGTCATGAGTTTGGTTGTTGGCTGATGCGATTGTGTAGGAGGTGTTCTGCATTTTGGGCAGTTTGGTTCTGCCATTGATCATCTTGATCATCGGTTGGGGTTAATTGGTGTAACCGATTAGGTTGAGTTGAGTGGTTGAGGTTTAGGTTAGACCTAAACTAAACCCAATCTTGGATGATTGGATTAGGGTTAGGTCATTTAGAGAATAATACAATTAATCTAAATGGTATGTTTTGTTATGTCTTGTTGGAAATATTGAATTATATGTTATACTCTTTAATGCAGGGCGTTGATCTAGTTCCTTGTCGCGGATATTGTTTCTGTTTGACGGGTGGTTCTCGACGAATACGGACTTCTACTCCGGAGGCGGGTATCTCTGACTCTTCTTTTAGAATTGTCACAGATATATATATATTTGATATGCTGGTGTAGCAATAGAGTAATAGAATGGTGGCATGACTATTATATTTGTTTTGTCGATGCTGGTTGTGCCACAACTGATATGTGATACCTATACCTGTAGGATTTAGGATATGGTGCATGTTCCACGATCCTTGCATATCATGTTGATATAGGTGGACTAGATAGTGGATGCTATTTGACCGTTGTTATGTATCATACTGCACTGTGCATCACTGTCGAGCAGGGGCCCCTTTTGGGTGAGCTAGGTCGACAGTCATACTGACCTACCCATACGGCCACTCACGGGTTAGTGGTTGACGGAGTATGGGTAGAGTGCTCTGTGCTGCTCCGCTCATGCACTCATGGGGTAGTGAATCGGAGCGTGGTAGCAGGCAGATGTCCCTCCTTGAGTAGTCCATATACCAGGAGATGAGAGGGCGAGATCTCTCCCCCAGTTATATACATGGGGTAGGGGTAACACTCAGACAGAGATGTCCTCCACCGATGGCCTTAGGCTGATGGATTGCCTCGCTAGGATAGGCCATGGAGTAGGGGTGTTACACCGGCAGCATCCCGTCTACTCGATCGCTCAGGAGTAGTGATGGCAGAGTATGGACGGCAGTCACAGCCCTACGTCGGAGGGTGGCCTCCGTTCAGCTTCCTCCCGTACATAGGTGACGATGTCTGACCGACGGCAGGGGTGACCATGTCATTGCATCTTGTTTATTCGCTTATTATGTCCTTACTTGTGCTTGATTTCACTTGATGCTTCATATGATTGACATGTACTTACAGGAGACCCGCATGTCTGGTCTTGGCGACTTTGCTATGTTGGTATGGTAGTTCTTATTGTTCTTATGCAGTTGTTCTGATTACTGCCCATACTTGTTTATTTCGGTAGTCTATTATCCTGTTGCTATCTTAGAATATCTTGTATATATATGATGAGATATTCGCTGAGTTTTATTACTCATACCGTTAGCTCCTTGTTTTTATTTCAGGATGATTGACTGGAGCGTGCCCGACAGCCTGTCCCAGGTCACGTACTTGTCGAGATGTCTTCAGGATTCAGCGTCTAGTGTGTCGCTAGTATTTTCTATTATTTTCTTCCGTTGTTGCTTTTGTGTTGGATTTGGTCATACTATACGGCAGTATAGTTGTACGTTTGTGAGACCTTTATGCTTTGTGTTTTGTCGTAAGTCGGACCGGTCCACAGTCAGGTATATTTTATTCGGTTTTATTTTATGCTCTATCTTGATTTGAGGCCTGAGGCCATATAAATTGCGTGGTTGTGATTTATGATGTTGTATGTATGTGTAAGTTGTCCGCCGGACAGGGGAGGTGCTGTCCGATTTTCTATTGGACCAGCGGCTCTTGGGGTCTCGGGGCGTGACTATTTATTGCTAGGTGAGTTGGTTAAGGCTTACATGGTTGTACAAGAGGTCCAAGGTTCAATCCTTGGCTCATGCACCTTTATTTTTTATTGTAACGACCCGGCCCCTTGGCCCCTTGGGCGGCCCAACTGGCGGCCCACTAGGCGGCCCTCGGCCCCTTGGGCGGCCAAATCCCATTTGGCGGCCCCTTTGGCGACCTCTTGGCCGGTCGTTACTCACAAGTACTTCCCACCCCTGGCCAGTGGATTTTTGCCTTTCTCAGGATTCGAACTCTAGACCTCCAGGATAAGTACTAGAGTTTATGAATCCTGATACCAATTGAGCTATAGCTCAATTGGTATCAGGATTCATAAACTCTAGTACTTATCCTGGAGGTCTAGAGTTCGAATCCTGAGAAAGGCAAAAATCCACTGGCCAGGGGTGAGAAGTACTTGTGAGTAACGACCGGCCAAGAGGTCGCCAAAGGGGCCGCCAAATGGGATTTGGCCGCCCAAGGGGCCGAGGGCCGCCTAGTGGGCCGCCAGTTGGGCCGCCCAAGGGGCCAAGGGGCCGGGTCGTTACAACAAAAAGGCGCCTTTTTATTGTAACGACCCGACCCCTTGGCCCCTTGGGCGGCCCAACTGGCGGCCCACTTGGCGACCCTCGGCCCCTTGGGCGGCCAAATCCCATTTTGGCGGCCCCTTTGGCGACCTCTTGGGCGGTCGTTACTCACAAGAACTTTCCACCCCTGGCCAGTGGATTTTTACCTTCCCCAGGATTCGAACTCTAGACCTCCAGGCTAAGTACTAAAGTTCCTGAATCCTGGTACCAATTGAGCTATAGCCTGGAACTCTAGACCTCCAGGCTAAGCCTTAGCTCAATTGGTATCAGGATTCATAAACTCTAGTACTTAGCCTGGAGGTCTAGAATTCGAATCCTGAGGAAGGCAAAAATCCACTGGCCAGGGGTGGGAAGTTCTTGTGAGTAAGGACCGCCCAAGAGGTCGCCAAAGGGGCCGCCAAATGGGATTTGGCCGCCCAAGGGGCCGAGGGTCGCCAAGTGGGCCGCCAGTTGGGCTGCCCAAGGGGCCAAGGGGTCGGGTCGTTACAATAAAAAGACGCCTTTTTATTGTAACGACACAACCCCTCAACCCATTGGCGGCCAAATCAACATTTGGCGGCCCAACAACCTGGCCTCTCGGGTCCAACAACCTGGCGGCCAAATCAACATTTGGCGGCCCAACTATGTCGTCGACCAACAACCGATGTCGACGACCAACAACCGTGTCGTTACTCACTAGGTCTTTCCACCCCTGGCCAGTGAATTTTTGCCTTCCTCAGGATTCGAACTCTAGACCTCCAGGATAAGTACTAGAGTTTATGAATCCTGATACCAATTTTTGCCTTCCTCAGGATTCGGACTTAAGGTGAAATGATATGTTTCTCATGCTAATTGTACAATCCTACATGACCCACATGGACATTGCCTTAGCCAACTCTCTGTTGTATTTTCAATTGTCAAGTGCCCGATCAATTGTGAACTACATAGATCTCTTGCTATTTTTCTATTGGACTTCTGACCGTCAAGTGTCTGGTCAATCATGACCGACTTAGATTTCTCCACTATTAAGTATTCAGTCAATCTTGACATGACCTACTTGACTTTTCACTCAACCATTCTTATCCAATTCAATCTTGGCCAACTTTATTCGAAGTCTATTGCACCAACAATCTTTCTCTTCAACCAACTCCTCTTCTTCTTAACATCTCACTCTCATCGACAAACATATCAATCAAACTCGAGCTAACTCAAGCTTGGTTAACTAATTTGGGTCAACTTGGTCAATCATGACCAAAGGTCGATTGCACCAACACAATCGACTGATGTGGTTCATTATTCAATTGATGACACTATTGCAACGAATAGAAAGTTTCTTGATTGATTTGGGAACTCGACTAATTGTGATCAGTCAATTGATGGAGACAATCAATCGATTGATGGAGATGATTGATCGACTAAAGACACTGTTGGAGCAAATAGAATGTTTAGAACTAGGCTAATCAGCTTAACTGATTGTCATTACTCAACTGATGACATTGTTAGAGCAAACAGAATGTCTGAAACTAGACTAATCGCTTAACTGATTGTTATCAGTTGATTGATTGAAAGGATTAGTCGATTATTGTCTTCGATGTTGAGTTGGAAGATGCCATTAAGTGGTCAAAGTTCGGATAATGTTCAAATTTTTGTAGATCAATCGACTGATGGGATCTACTAGTCGACTGTTAAGTAGTTTTCAATTTTGACCTGAAACTTATAAAGGAAGATTTCGTGAAGGATTAATTTCGACGTCGAATATTGGGGGGTTTAAGAGAAAGTGCTATGCATTCTAAACCTTCAGGAGGCAAATCCAAAACAATCTAAACCGATCACAATGTGATTAAAGTTAATTTTTTTGTAAACTTATTTCATTTTGTTCTCTTTTGATATCATTTGTATATTTATATTTGACTTGTATTTTTTAAAAGAACAGGTTTGCAAGAGGTATCTCTATCTCCGAAAGATATTCGAGAATTAGAAAACATAGTAGTGCAATCACTACGATGCTAGATCATGGAGGAATCGAGTGTTTTGAACCACGTAAAAATTGATTTGTTATACTCGTGTTGCTTATGCTGTTTTTGTTTACGGCAATTTACTAAAAGGCGTACGTAACAATTGAAAATTACCAAAGGGCGTCCCATGGTTTGTATTTTATCAAAGGGCGCACTCATTATAGTGAACTTCCTCTTATACCCCTCCTGTTATCTATTGGCTTTCTCTTTCGCTCCCAGTAATAAATTCTGAGACGTCAGTACATGCAACGTGACTTAATTACTGGCTTTTATTTTAAAATAATATATTATGGAATCGGCGCTAAATTAAAAAAAGTAAGGTAAAAATTGAAAAAAAATATTTCACTTAAAAAATTTCTCATCCAACGTGATTTAAAAATATAAATAAATAATTTTTATTTTTGATTAATAGAAATTAATATATTAAATAATATTTAATAAATAAATTAATGTATAAAAATTTTTTTGAAACAAACTGTTGGATTTAAAAATATAAATAAATGATTTTTATATTTGATTTATAGGAATTAATATATTAAATAATATTTAATAAATATATTAATGAATAAAATTTTTTTTTGAAAAAAAACTGACCCTGGGCCTAAAATCTATTGATTACAGGCCCACGCTGGGCCTGAAATATTTTTATTTCAGGCCCAGCGTAAATATTTCAGGCCCAGCGTGGGCCTGAAATTTTTTATTTTAGATCCACGTTGGGCCTGAAATCTTTTGATTCAGGTCCGACGTGAACTCAAAATTTTTTTCTATTTTAAAAATATATTAATATATAAAAAAACCTATCAAAACACTTAATTTCAGATTCAAATTCAGGGCCTGAAGTCATCCCAGGAGGGTCTGAAGTCAAATAACTTCAGATCCTATAAATAATTAATTTAATAAATAATAATTAAACATAAAAAATATTGTTAATATTAAAAAATTTTCAGTGTCCTTTGGCCTGAAGTCATCCGACTTCAGGCCAGGCCCAAGGAGGGCCTGAAGTCTCATTAAATATAAAAAAAATTTATAATAAGTATAATATATAATTACATATTATTTATAATTTTTATAAAAAAGGTATAATATATAATTACATAATAATAAAATGCTACAGGAGTGGTTTAGGTATATCAGTGAGTTTTGAGCAAAACTCACTGATGGACCTACCATATTTGGAATTCTGAAAACTCTATATCAGTAGACAGGGTTGAGCTAGGAGATGAGATTTTGGGTGCCGAAACCTCTAATCTTGCTGTATCACCAATTCTATAGGAGTGGTTTAGGTATATCAGTGAGTTTTGAGCAAAACTCACTGAAGGACCTACCATATTTGGGATTCTGAAAACTCTATATCAGTAGACAGGGTTGAGCTAGGCGATGAGATTTTGGGTGCCGAAACCTCTAATCTTACTGTATCACCAATGTCATAGGAGTGGTTTAGGTATATCAGTGAGTTTTGTGCAAAACTCATTGATGGACCTACCATATTTGGAATTCTGAAAACCCTATATCAGTAGACAGGGTTGAGCTAGGAGATGAGATTTTAGGTGCCGAAACCTCTAATCTTGCTGTATCACCAATGATATAGGAGTGGTTTAGGTATATTAGTGAGTTTTGAGCAAAACTCACTGATAGACTTACCATATTTGGAATTCTGAAAACTCTATATCAGTAGACAGGGTTGAGCTAGGAGATGAGATTTTGGGTGCCGAAACCTCTAATCTTGTTGTATCACCAATGCTATAGGAGTGGTTTAGGTATATCAGCGAGTTTTGAGCTTGTTGTATCACCAAAGCTATAGGAGTGGTTTAGGTATATCAGTGAGTTTTGAGCAAAACTCACTGATGGACCTACCATTTTTGGAATTCTGAAAACCCTATATCAGTAGATAGGGTTGAGCTAGGAGATGAGATTTTGAATGCCGAAACCTCTAATCTTGCTGTATAACCAATGCTATAGGAGTGGTTTAGGTCTATCAGTGAGTTTTGCTCAAAACTCACTGATAGACCTAAACCACTCCTATTGTTAAATCCGAAACTTTTATTTCGCTCCGGAGAATTTCTCGGAAAAGGTCTTAGGGTTTTCGGGCTTCTAGATGAGGCTTAGGGGATTTAAAGGATTAAAAACTAAACCTTAAGGACGAGAATGCAAACTTCCCAAATATGAAGGACCAAAGTGTAAATGTTCGAAATATTGGACTAAACTGCAAAAAGCCACCTTAAGAGCCGATTAGGGCTCATTGCTTGGCCGCATTCGATTCCTCCACAGCCGCAACTCTTCATTCGCCACAACCGAGAGCCGACCTCCTCATTTCCTCCGCGTGCCCTAGCCGACGCCGAACTCCTTCTCGGCACAACTTCGACGTCCCTTCCACTGGGAAGATCAGACGAGAGGGAGTCCAGGTCGACGTGTCTATGATTGCTCTGGAGATGTTGGGTCCTCTTTGATAGCTCCCAAGCGTCGGCATCGAGCGAGTTTTGGGGGCACCGCTGTGGTCGAGTCGGTCGATGACACCCTCGCACGGTCAGAGATCCACAGGAGGTGAGCTAGGGTTCACTTAGCCGGGATCTCGAGAGTCGATACAATGCCGATCAGCTGTTGGTCTTGGTTCAAGGGAGCGACGCCGGTAGCCACTTGGGTAAGGTTTCCTCCAGCTGATACATTGTCGATCATGTATACCATCATTGGATCAGAGGTTGGGTATGAATCGAATCTTTGTGGGTGCTGGCAGATTGGATTCCGAAAATTTGAATTGGAACTTTGGCTCTAATCCCGCATCTCCTGCTGGCTGTGAGGGTCTGCAACTGGGATTTGAGGTAAGAGATGAGTTGATTGTTAACTCCTTATGTTGTCTCTAATTGGAACTTCTATTTCGTGAGGGATCAGGGAATTGGAATTGAATCAGGCAGTGGGGGAGCTGTAGAAGATCCCTGCCCAGTTTCATCACTGTTGGGTGTTGTGAAGGTCTGCAATTGGACTTGGGATACGTGGTAAGTTGATTGGATTAGTGGTTATGTTAGTTGCTGATAAATTTGGGGATTGACATTGGGTTTGATTAGAGTAGATTAGTTTGGATTTGTATTTGAATGGTTAACCCAGTGAGAAGTTTGAATCCATCTTGTAGCTTTAATTATGATCATGATTTGGATTTAAGATAGCAATTTGTGAGATTGTGAATAAACCTAGAATCTAACCTAATCTTAATTACACGGAGTAATTAGAAGCCTTTCATTTAACATGAGGTAATCAGATGGGAAGGAAATGATTAGGTTAACCCTAATATGATTTAGGGATTTGTTATCTAGCTACTACCTTTGTTATAGCTAATTAAATGCATCCTTGATACAGGGACTTGACTTGGATTTACTGTTGATTGGATTATTGACGGGTGGTTCTATCTCATTTGATACGGACTTCCACTCTTGGAGGCGGGTACTTCTTGCTTGTATTCTGTAGTCCATTTTATCTTTATGCATGGCTATATGATTATTTATGCAGTAGGCTGATATTGACCTTTATCTGCTACTGTTTTGTTATCCTGCTTGATACTTATGCTTGACCTTGGATATGATCTGCATTTATTTCTATACAGTCTCGTTTATTTGTTATCTGATTCTGTATAGCATTGGTATGAGCATGAGTATGTGGATATAGATTAGTATACCATTGTACGGTTGCACTGGTTGATTCTAGTCATACTTGCATGTGTGTCTAGATGTGGACTGATTGGGTTATTGTGGTATGTCACCTGATATCTGCATTGGTTGATTTTATTCATACTTGCACGTGTACCTGGATATAGGATTGATTGGGTTATGATGCATACATATGACCTGTGCATGATAGGTTGAGTTATGTGTCGATGACCTGGTAGGGGTTGCATGTGTTAGTCATGCACCATACCTGCACTGTTGCATGCCGACGATCAGCGACTCCCTTGTGGTTGAGCCTAATCGTCTTCCGGCACATGATATGCACACACGACCACTCATGGATTAGTGGATACCGCTGGGTGTGTGCATTTGCTCTGTAGTGCTCCGCTCGTCCGCTCAGGGGTAGTGGTTTCGGAGCGTGGTAGCACACAGAGATCCCTTCTCTTCCCATAGACCAGAGAAGATGAGAGAGATATCTCCCCCATCTATATATGGGGCGGAGCGATAGCTCCACCAGCATCCTGTCCTCTCGGTCACTCAGGAGCAGTGATGGCAGATGTGCGGACAGTGTCACCGCTCTACCCACTCTGCCGACACAGTATCACCTGTCTCGGTGGCTTGACTGGAGTTAGGGGGTGACCATGACATTGCATCATGTGCATATGATGCATTTGTGCATTGATTGTGTTTGCTGCATTTACTTGCTGCACTTGTTTGACATGCACATACAGGAGGTACATTTGGTATGGTATTGTTGGCCCTGCACTCGCTCGTATGGTACGAGTCCTATTATGATCATGATAGACTGATTTCTGGTATGTACAGTCCTTTATTATTTCAGTTATGCATGCTTCTGATATTATTATGGAGATTGTATCCTGTTGTTTCTATATAGCTGCTTTAGCTACTTTTCAGTCATGCATATCTTTCTATATACCCGTGAGTCCACTTGGACTCACCACCCGTCGTAATATTTTTGTTTCAGGTTGATAGCTCGCCGGAGGAGCCCAGTTGCCGGTCCTGGTCCTTACGACTCCGTTGATGGATGCTTCCGCGTGGTTTTCCTTTTTATAGCATTTCTTATGCGTTGTATTTCATTTGCTTATATGTCGTGGGCTTGTATTGGATTTATTCGTACGGTATT
This sequence comes from Boesenbergia rotunda, assembly GCA_024364735.1. Lineage (NCBI taxonomy): Eukaryota > Viridiplantae > Streptophyta > Magnoliopsida > Zingiberales > Zingiberaceae > Boesenbergia > Boesenbergia rotunda. Next base: position 328,847 of record JAGFNQ010004577.1, on the reverse strand, counting down.
GTATTTTTGAGTCCTCTGTTGGACTTTGTGTTTGTGGTTTTGCTTCGCACCTGCCCAGGGGGTAGCTCAGGTGAGTACTATGAGTTTTATTATTTCGATAGGCTCATTTTTATATATTATATATCTGATTTGAGGCCTGAGGCCAATTTATAAACTGCGTGTGTTATGTGTTTGTGTAAATTGTCCGTCGGACAGGGGAGGTGCTGTCCGATTTTATATTGGATCAGCGGCTCCAATGGTCTCGGGGCGTGACACCTATAGCATTGGTGATACAGCAAGATTAGAGGTTTCGGCATCCAAAATCTCATCTCCTAGCTCAACCCTGTCTACTGATATAGGGTTTTCATAATTCCAAAAATGGTAGGTTCATCAGTGAGTTTTACTCAAAACTCAATAATATACCTAAACCACTCCTATAGCATTTTATTATTATGCAATTATATATTATACCTTTTTATAAAAATTATAAATAATATGTAATTATATATTATACTTTTTATAAATTTTTTTTATATTTAATAATGGAGGGCCTGAAGTCATGAGACTTCAGGCCCTCCTTGGGCCTGAAGTCATCAGACTTCAGGCTCTCCTTAGGCCTGAAGTCGGATGACTTCAGACCAAAGGGCACTGAAATTTTTTTAATATTAACAATATTTTTTATGTTTAATTATTATTTATTAAATTAATTATTTATAGGATCTGAAGTTATTTCACTTCAGACCCTCCTGGGATGACTTCAGGCCCTGCATTTGAATCTGAAATTAAGTGTTTTGATAGGTTTTTTTATATATTAATATATTTTTAAAATAGAAAAAAAAATTTGAGTTCACGTTGGGCCTGAATCAAAAGATTTCAGGACCAACGTTGGCCTGAAATAAAAAATTTCAAGCCCACGGTCAATTTTTTTCAAAAAATTTTTTATACATTAATATATTTATTAAATATTATTTAATATATTAATTGCTATTAATCAAAGATAAAAATCATTTATTTATATTTTTAATGCTACTATCTTTATAAAAATCATTTATTTATATTTTTAATGCTACTATCATTATAGCAAAACTCACTGATAGACCTAAACTACTCCTATAGCATTGGTGATACAGCAAGATTAGAGGTTACGGCACCCAAAATCTCATCTCCTAGCTTAACCCTGCCTACTGATATAGAGTTTTCAGATTTCCAAATATGGTAGGTCCATTAGTGAGTTTTGCTCAAAACTCACTGATATACCTAAATCACTCCTATAGCATTGGTGATACAGCAAGATTAGAGATTTCGGCACCCAAAATCTCATCTCCTAGCTCAACCCTGTCTTCTGATATAGAGTTTTCAGAATTCCAAATTTGGTAGGTCTATCAGTGAGTTTTGCTCAAAACTCACTGATATACCTAAACCACTCCTATAGCATTGATGATATAGCAAGATTAGAAGTTTCGACACCCAAAATCTCATCTCCTAGCTCAACCCTGTCTACTGATATAGAGTTTTCAGAATTCCAAATATGGTAGGTCTATCAGTGAGTTTTGCTCAAAACTCACTGATATACCTAAACCACTCCTATAGCATTGGTGATACAGCAAGATTAGAGGTTTCGGCACCCAAAATCTCATCTCCTAGCTCAACCCTGTCTACTGATATAGTGTTTTCAGATTTCCAAATATGGTAGCTCCATTAGTGAGTTTTGCTCAAAACTCACTGATATACCTAAATCACTCCTATAGCATTGGTGATACAGCAAGATTAGAGATTTCGGCACCCAAAATCTCATCTCCTAGCTCAACCCTGTCTTCTGATATAGAGTTTTCAGAATTCCAAATATGGTAAGTCTATCAGTGAGTTTTGCTCAAAACTCACTGATATACCTAAACCACTCCTATAGCATTGGTGATATAGGAAGATTAGAGGTTTCGACACCCAAAATCTCATCTCCTAGCTCAACCCTGTCTACTGATATAGAGTTTTCAGAATTCCAAATATGGTAAGTCTATCAGTGAGTTTTGCTCAAAACTCACTGATATACCTAAACCACTCCTATAACATTGGTGATACAGCAATATTAGAAGTTTCGACACCTAAAATCTCATCTCTTAGCTCAACCCTGTCTATTGATATAGGGTTTTTAGAATTCCAAATATGGTAGGTGCATCAGTGAGTTTTGCTCAAAACTCACTCATATACCTAAACCACTCGTATAGCATTGGTGATACAGCAAGATTAGAGGTTTCGGCACCCAAAATCTCATCTCCTAGCTCAACCCTGTCTACTGATATAGAGTTTTCACAATTCCAAATATGATAAGTCCATCAGTGAGTTTTGCTCAAAACTCACTGATATACCTAAACAACTCCTATAGCATTGGTGATATAGCAAGATTAGAGGTTTCGGCACCTAAAATCTCATCTTCTAGCTCAACCCTGTCTACTGATATAGAGTTTTCAGAATTCCAAATATGGTAGGTCCATCAGTGAGTTTTGCTCAAAACTCACTGATATACCTAAACCACTCATATAGTTATTATTATGTAATTATATATTATACATTTTTATAAAAATTATAAATAATATATAATTATATATTATACTTTTTATAAATTTTTTTTATATTTAATAATGGAGGGCCTGAAGTCATCAAAGGGCACTAAATTTTTTTTAATATTAACAATATTTTTTATGTTTAATTATTATTTATTAAATTAATTATTTATAGGATCTGAAGTTATTTGACTTCAGGCTCTGCATTTGAATCTGAAATTAAGTATTTTGATAGGGTTTTTTTATATATTAATATATTTTTAAAATAGAAAAAAAAATTAAGTTCACGTCGGGCCTGAATCAAAAGATTTCAGACCCAATGTGGGCCGGAAATAAAAAATTTCAGGCCCACGCTGGGCCTGAAATATTTTTATTTCTGGCCCGGCGTGGACCTGAAATCAATAGATTTCAAGGCCATGGTCAGTTTTTTTTCAAAATATTTTTGATTCATTAATATATTTATTAAATATTATTTAATATATTAATTTCTATTAATCAAATATAAAAATCATTTATTTATAATTTTAAATCCAACCATTTGTTTCAAAAAACTTTTTATACATTAATTTATTTATTAAATATTATTTAATATATTAATTTCTATTAATTAAAAATAAAAATCATTTATTTATATTTTTAAATTACGTTGGATGAGAAATTTTTTAAGTGAAATATTTTTTGAATTTTTATCTTACGTTTTTTAATTTAGCGTCGATTCCATAATATATTTTTTTAAAATAAAAGTTAGTAATTAAGTCACGTTGCATGTGCTGACGTCTCTGAATTTATTACTGAGAGAGAAAGAGAAAGACAATAAATAACAGGAGGGGTATAAGAGGAAGTTCACTATAATGAGTACGTCCTTTGGTAAAATACAAATCATGGGACACCCTTTGGTAATTTCTAATTGTTACGTACACCTTTTGATAAATTACCGTTTTGTTTCTATTTCCACTGTATATTAATTGTTTGTACATTGGCACAATGAATGAAATCGAACGAATGAAATGAATTGCTATTCACCCCCTCGTCACCCGTCCCAACAGTGACACCTTGAATTGAGCCTTAAGCTGATCTCGAGCACATTGAATTCCTCCCTAAGCTCCAAAGCACCAACTCGATCTAACCTAAACTCTCAAACACGCCATTTCCATGATTGCAACATCCATGCACAACTTAATCTCATTGAACTCCGCACGTAAATATACGTAAATTATATCACCTGTATATTGAAATAATATATAGTTAAACCCAATCAGTTATTTCTCACCTAACAAAGAAGACCTTTTTGATGATTTTTTTTAAATGGGGAATTTCTTTAATAATTTCGAAAAAAATGGCACATTTTTTAATATTTTTCTAACACATAAACCATTTAATTATATTATAATCAAAATATATGTTTAATTAACAAGAGAACAACAATTTAATAAACCATGCATGTGGGTTTCTCGATCAAATAGTCATCCTACTTTTTAACTTACTAAATTATATATTAATTTTCTAAAATACGCCTAAGCCCTTAGGAGTTCGGCTTCCTTCGCCCCCTAGCTATTTGATAGGTTGTTGCTCGAATAGATGGCTGAGGCAGCCATGAAATCACGTTCAGGCCGGTGGTCGGTTGACCACATAGTCATAATTTTGCAACCAAGTGACTGAAACCATTTCTATAATTCTATAAATCTGTCATATAATAATCAACTCGGAATCTAAGACTGTCAGTCCGTAAAATCAAGACTAACTTGGCCACTTGGCCATCATTTTGTAGCCACTTTAGCCGCTTGTTCAAGTAGCCGCTATTTGGACTATGGGCGGAGGAAGGTAGATGATGAAGGGATAAGGGATATTTGAAAAACCTGCGTGTGATTTGGTCATTTGAAACCAAGGTAAACAAGTGTTTAAGAAACTTAGGTGCTTGCCGATAATAGGTAGAAAAGGTGATTCGCTCGCCTTCCTCGTTAATTCATCCTAGGATTAACATATAAAAGATAAATCATGAGATTACTAGTCCAAATATTATGGTTAGCACATAGAAAAGATGGAGCGCTTGCCCATAAGAGAAGGATGCATTCCCCTCTAAGACATCTTTGATTTCATTACATAGCAATTCATCTTTTATTATTACTAAATTTTATATAGAATTTATTTAGTTAAAATTTAAAATCTTAATTTTAAAAATTTTAAAATATAATTTCAAATTAAAATTTGAATTTTTTTAATTTGATAAATTATTTTCTAAAACTTTAATATTGGATTAAGATTTAAATTTTTTCACTTTTAAGATTTATAATTATAGTTTTATATTTTGATTTGTGTTGGTAAGATTTATGATTTTATTTTCAGAATTTGAAGGATAAGAAGTTGAAATTATTAATATGTAGCGATCTCGGCCTCTATGGTCCCCACAGGCAACCCTCTAGGCTCGAGACCCTACAGGTCTTCTCACCCCTGACCAGTGGACTTTTGCCTTCCCCAGGATTCGAACTCTAGACCTCCAGGCCGGCTAAGTACTAAAGTTCTTGAATCCTGGTACCAATTGAGCTATAGCTCACTTGGTATCAGGATTCATAAACTCTAGTACTTATCCTGGAGGTCTAGAGTTCGAATCCTGAGGAAGGCAAAAATCCACTGGCCAGGGGTGGAAAGACCTATTGAGTAACGACACGGTTGTTGGTCGTCGACATCGGTTGTTGGTCGTCGACATCGGTTGTTGGTCGACGACATAGTTGGGCCGCCAAATGTTGATTTGGCCGCCAAAGGGGTTAAGAGACCGTGTCGTTACAATAAAAAGACGCCTTTTTATGTAGCGGCACCGCCTCTATGGTCCCCGCAGGCAACCCTCTAGGCTCACTTGGTACCAGGATTCATAAACTTTAGTACTTAGCCTGGAGGTCTAGAGTTCGAATCCTGGGGAAGGCAAAATCCATTGGTCAGGGGTGGAAAGTACTTGTGAGTAATGCCACGGCCAATGGTCGTCGGTTGACGACATAAGGGGTCGCCAAATGGGCTACCAGTTGGGCCGCTAGTTGGGCCGCCCAAGGGGCCGAGGGGCTGGGTCGTTACAATAAAAAGACATCTTTTTATGTAGCGTCCCCGCCTCTATGGTCCTCGCAGGCAACCCTCTAGGCCGGCGACCCTACGGTCTTCCCACCCCTGGCAGTGGGTTTTTGCCTTCCCCAGGATTCGAACTCTAGACCTCCAGGCTAAGTACTAAAGTTCCTGAATCCTGGTACCAAGTGAGTGTACTCACTTGGTACCAGGATTCAGGAACTTTAGTACTTAGCCTGGAGGTCTAGAGTTCGAATCCTGGGGAAGGCAAAAACCCACTGCCAGGGGTGGGAAGACCGTAGGGTCGCCGGCCTAGAGGGTTGCCTGCGAGGACCATAGAGGCGGGGACGCTACATAATAAATCTTGAAACTCTTTTCGGTGTGAAAAGAAAAAAGAATATTAACGTAACTTAATTTCGGACTTTACCAAATCAATTAAAAGTTAGTTAATAAAGAGTGTTAAAATATGGAAAATTTGAGGGGCTAGAAGGTAAGTTTACCAAATTTAAGGGCTGTTGTGGGATTTGAGAAACTTGGAGGGGCAAATCGCAAAATGACAGCCCTTAAGTTTTCTCCTCCACGGCCGATTGCGATCGCAAACCAGATCTCGCGACTTCCCCACTTTCTTCTTCTTCATCTTCTTCTCTACTTCTTTTCTCCTTTTCTCCTTCCTTGATCTCGCCACAGCACCTCCACGAGTTCTCGCGTCTCCACAGATCGTGAATCCTCTCTTTTCCATTGTAGCGAAGCGCAACAAGGGAGTTCTGAGCTGCCGCCGATGATCCCTCACTTCCTCCGATCGGTAAAGGTGAATTAATGATCTTGATCGTGCTCTTCTTCCACGATTTTGATGCGATGGAAACGTCGACAACTTTGGATTTTGATTTCCTATCCTAATTGTCGGCTAATCTCTAGTTGAATCTGCGATTTTAGGGCTATTTGCGATTGATCTTTCTTCTCTACTTGTTCTCGACAGATTGGAGTGGGTAGCTGGGATTTGGGGTGGATCAGTCTATTGGGTTCCATTCGAAGTTGATCGGAGCAAGGGATGATCCACGCGCGTGTGTGTTAAGAGGTAAGATCTTGAAGCTATTGCTATAGATCTTGATTTCTCTATTCTTCTTCTTCTGTGGCTCTGTGAAAGGTGGGTTTTGGAGGTTTCAGTTTTTAGATAGATGATGATTTGAACTAGTTTTGTTGGATCTTGGAGCTTGTCGTAGGTTGATGTTTTGCATTGGTATAGAATTCGAAATACAGCATAGTGTGGATCAATTTGTATTGGGAAGAATTGGTACTTAGTGTGATATCTATTTAGTTGTAATGTGATGCAAGTTTAAAGATGTTCTTAGTTGGAGTTGTGGATCTTTGCTTCTGGGTTTGGGTACACTTTGCATGAGCTTGTGATGGTGATCAATTGATGAAGCTGGGAATCTGTGTATTGGATTGGTGTTGTTGTGATCAGTGGAGGATTGACCATGGTTTGATTTGGGTTAGTGGAGATCCTATGTGTGTGATCCGTTCTTGGTTCTGAATAGTTGTCCAGATTGGGTCAACTGAGAGGGGTGGTTTTCTGGGATGCTTGGTGTATAAGCTCTTTCAACCTAGCTCTAATTTTGGGTTAGGATTAGGGTTTGGAATTAAGTGGAGGTTAATCCTTAATTAAGACTAATTCTAATTGAATTTAGGATTATCCTAATGGTGTGGTTCAGTATTATCATGAACCACACTTAGGGTCGGTTTGGGTTAATCCCGATACGTTTTGGTATTCGGTCTAGTTAGTATCATTTGCGATGTTAACTTATACCATGTTCTTTGGTGCAGGGCATTGGACGGGGGATTCTCGTCGCACGGATTTCTTCATATCGAGGCGGGTACCTTTGACTTATCTTTATTAGATATAGTCACCTCTTATACATTGTTAGATATGGATAGCAGTAGGGATACATGATACTTCCATTTCTGTACTATTTCTTTCGGTATTTGTATCTGATTAGGTTTACTACTTACTGTTCCTTATTACTGTGTGGATTGGGTTTATGTATAGCTTACCTTATATCTTGCATTAGGATTTAGGCTATGGTGCATATCGATTATCTGGACAACTGCATATCATATAGATGACAGTAGGGTTAGATAGTGGGTGATGCATGAGATAGTGACATGCAGCATCGTTGCACGTAGCATAGGTGGGCGGCCTTTGACTCCCTGGAGGTTGAGATGGGTCGTCGGACGTGCTACTGGTGTAAGGGCATATGTAGGTGACCTTTGACTCCTTGAAGGTTGATGGGTCGTCAGACTTGCCACATTACCTGTCGTGTAATCCCAGTTCCACTCTTCATTAGTGGATTATAGACCACGGCGCTGCGACAGGTCCCCTACTCTATCCGGAGATAGATAGGGGTTTGTGAGCGTTTACTTTTCCCTAGGGTGAAGTACGTTCCGGTCCAAGACCCTTCTCATTTGGTTTCGCATGATGCGCGACGGTGGTCGTCTGAGTGGCGGGAGGACCTGGTCGGATCCCTACCCACTCGGTTTCGCATAGATGCGACGGTGGCCGACTGACATCAGGGGTGACCCATGTTGCATCATGAGCATGCTATGCATCTCTGCATTTGGTTGTGTTTGCTGCATTTAGTTGACATGCTTGCTACTGGGATTGGATCTGAACAGGTATGTACTTCCTTTTAGTGGTTCAGTTCTGCATTTCTTATTATTGCATCTTTCTTAGTTTGTGTTAGATGGTGACTTACTGCTAGTCTTCCTATGCATATCGGTCTGTATTGGCTGAGTTCTTTAGGCTCACCCCATTAGCCTTGTTTTTCCCCTTTCAGGATGATCGATTGGAGTGCCCAGCAGTCTATCCCAGTTTGTGTATTTCAAGACGATTTCGTGGTTGTTCTTGTATTTTGATGGTGGTATATGTTGGTACCCTTTTTCCGTTCATTCTATCTTTTCATTTCCGCTACTGTATTTGTGTTCTGTTGTGTCATTTTGTACGGTGGTATAGTTGTACTTTTGTGTTCCATGAAGATTTTTGTTTCATTTTATTTTATCATAAGTCATACCGGTACATAATTTTTATCGTCGTCTTCATTTCCTTTTCTTTCAGTGGCTTGTTCTAGCCCTATAAGCTACGATACAGGCGGGCTGAGAGAGTCGTAGAGATTAAGTTTCCGGATTGTCAGCTAGGTCGAGGAAGTAGCAGTCCGGTCAGTATCGGACGGGCAGCTCTTCGGAACGTGACAAAGAGTACATATTCTTAATTAAATAGTAAAATTATTATTGGATCATATGCTACCTGCTCGGTCAAAAACCTTAAATAATAAACACAAATTTTATACTATTAACATATAATAAATATTGTTAATTATACACAAAAATACCAATTAATTGCTGAAACATTCTAGATTTATACTCTATTGATAGAAAGAGGTTGGGTTTGTAATGGAAAGAGAATAGGCCGGTGGAGGTTTTTCAACAACAAATCAAAACTATGAGAAGAGGAAAAAGGGATTTAAAACTCCAAGGACGTTTAAAAGAGACAAGAAAACTCTTAGGGCAAAATAAAACATCCTCTAAAGATTAAAAAAAATAAAATATAAAGTAGTTGGAAAGTTCGGAAAAATATATGGAGAGACAAAATCACCCATTGTCATTTTCTCATGCATGTTTGTCTTTATTATTATGCATTTCCTATCATAAAAAATGAACATGCATAGAATAATTAGAAGTGGTTGATAAATCGGTTAAAAAAATATACTAACCTATTGGAGCGATTTTTACAAATCGTTCCTACAAACGATTCAGTTTGTATAACACCTCTAACAGGGGCGGATTTATACATGGGCTGGGGGGGGGGGCCATGGCCCCCCCAACCCATGTGTAAATTTTATTAATAATATTAATATTATTATTATTTATAAATAATAAATTAATTATTTAAGAAAGACAAAACCTAATTTGGGCGTAAGTGTGCAAGACGCGATTGCGGAAGTCGGTGACGGGCGACGGCGCTGCGATTACTCCTTCGCAGTTCGCAACTCCGGTGGTTCGTGTGGAGCTCTTGTGCAAAACTACGAATTTTTCAACTCTGATTCGAGAGAAAGGTACAATTTCTCTTCTCCTTATGCCGTATCTTAGTAAAATTTTCTCCCTCTGCCCTCTGGAATCTAGGCATCTAGGGTTCATTGTGGTTAGGGAGTCATTCTCATTTCTCTGGATTGACTAGGCACACAACACATTATTATTAAACAACGCAGTAAATTTTCCCTGTTTCAAATAAGAGCTTTGTAAAGAGATCCAATCAACACAGTTATGAACTTAGTGATTGGTGAAAACTGTCATTGTAATTTGTAAGGAAGATTGGAAGAACCTTCGTTTTGTCGAGTTCCCCGTTTTGCATGTGATTGCTCATGGCAGCTCCACTCGAGCCGATCCTGTAAAGTGTAAATCACGTTTTAAGCAAGCCCCATTTAGAACTAAGAATTCGATAAAAACGTAAAAGAGATAAAAGTAATTTTAACTTTATCGATTATGAGATCAAATATTCAAAGAGGTTTGTGCCTTTTTTTAAAGGTCTCAATATGTACAAGAACTAATCTATCTCCAAATTTCTGAGTAAACAAATAACTAACTATCAAAAGAATTTGATTTACTAATATAAATTTTACTACTTGGTCTTAACTAATTTTAAAATAAAAGTTCCAACTTAAATATATATACAAAATCTAAATAGAAAATTATAATATATCCTATTTGAAAAAATTGATACTTTAGTTAAAATAGAAGAAAGTTCTTTTCTTTATCAGTGAAACAATATTATAAATTCCTGATGGGTCTAGGTGAAACAATAATATATCCTATTTGAAAAAATTGATACTTTAGAAATTTGCTTCTTTAGGAATTATTTGGAAAATCTTTAGAAATATTTTTTTGGCTTTTTATCTGTGCTTCTTTAGAAATTTGCTTCCCTTATATGTATAACAATATGAATTGCCATGAATTCTTGAGCTAAGTTAGATGCATGCATGTTTTTCTTGTAAATGTTCAATAACAGATGTGAGACTAAATAAAATTTGTATAAAATTTACATCAATTTTGCAACTGTATAAGTTTGTTAATCCTTTCAATCTTTTATAAGTGACTTAATATTTGGTTTAATATTGTTTTATTAAATATTATTTACTTATTTGAAATGATTCAAGTTTTCCCTTGTTAAAGGTTTCATATAATTCCAATGAGAAAATCTATTACGATCGATAGATTTTTTCAAAAGAAGAGAGCAAATGAATTTGATTCAACTACTACTGTAACTCCTTCGACAAGCTCAAATGACAATGATCTTCCATCTGAAATTCCTCCTAAAAGATTTAAAACTATAGAAACTGAAGAGGTTGATCTCAATTCTTTAGAGCGTGATCCAGGATTGCGTCGACAAATTTGGGAATATCATCCTAACCAACAAGAGGAAATTCATCGAGCTTATTTGAATCTGAAAGCATATCAGCCAATTCTTCAACAATATCTATTAAATAAAAATATTAAGCATCCTCGAAGATTTCAGTCTACTTGGTATGATCAATTTCCTTGGTTAGAGTATTCACCATCTAAAGATAAAGCATATTGCTTTCCATGTTTTATCTTTAATAAGCCATCAGGAGGATGCTTAAATCAAACTACATTTACTGTTGCTGGATTTGATAAGTGGAAGAAAGTTCGAAATGGAAAAGATTGTGCTTTCCTAGGTCATATAGGAAAAGATAATGTATCTTCGCCCCATCGTAATGCTGAAAAGGCATGTGAGGATTTGATGAACCAAACACAACATATATCAAGGCGATTCGACAATTTTAATGATGAACAAGTTGCAACTAATCGTCTTCGATTAAAGGCTCACATACATGTGGTGTTGTTGCTTGCACTTCAAGGAATTCCGTTTAGAGGACATGATGAGAAATCTAGTTCATCTAATCGTGGCAATTTTCTTGAATTTTTGGATGTGCTGACCATGTACAATGATGAGCTTTCAAAGGCAATTGCGAAAGCTCCAAAAAATGCCAAGTATACAAGTCACGATATTCAAAAATAAATACTTCATGTGCTTTGGTGAGAGTGAAAAATGCAATTCGTGAAGAAATTGGAGTTGCCAAGTATTGCATAATTGTTGATGAAGCCCGAGATGAGTCAAAAAGAGAGCAAATGTCTATAGTATTGAGGTTTGTTGATACTCTTGGATTCATTCAAGAACGTTTTTTTAGGCTTATTCATGTATCTGATACTACAGCTTTGACTTTAAAGAATGCTATATATTCTGCTTTGACTCACTACAATTTGGATGTTCAAAATATTAGAGGTCAAGGCTATGATGGTTCTAGTAACATGAGGGGCGAGTTTAATGGATTGCAAGCTTTGATTATAAAAGATTGTGAAAGTGCTTATTATGTTCATTGTTTTGCTCATCGATTACAATTGGCTTTAGTAGCAGCATAAAAAAATGTGATACCTATTCATCAATTTTTTGATAGATTAACTTTTATAGTTAATATTGTTGGTTCTTCATGTAAGCGTAATGATGAATTGAAGAATACTCATGCGGATGATATTGCACATTTGATTGCTATTAATGAACTCGAGACAGGGCGTGGACTTAATCAGATAGGTACTTTACAACGAGCTGCTGATACACGCTGGAGTTCTCATTTGAGATCATTGAAAGGCTTAATTAAGATGTTTAGTGCATCGTGTACGGTATTACTCAAGGTTATGGATGATGGACTTCCTTCTCAACGAGCAGATGCAACATCAGTTTATGATGAAATGACTTCCTTTGATTTTGTATTCATCTTGCATCTTATGAAAGAGATTATGGGGATCACAGATATCCTTTGCCAGAGTTTACAAAGTAAGTCTCAGGATATTATAAATGCAATGGAGCTTGTATTATCTACTAAACATTTACTTCAACAGATGAGAGATAACAAGTGGGATGATTTGCTTGTAAAAGTGAAATCTTTTTGTGAACTTCGAAATATTGACATTCCTGATTTTAATGCTCAGTATATTAACAGACGAGGTCGAGCCCGTGCTCGTCAAGACAATTTCACAATTGAGCATCATTATTGGATAGACCTCTTTTATGCTTCAATAGATTCACAGTTGCAAGAAATTAATGGTCGCTTTAGTGCTGATGCTATGGAATTGCTTATTCTTAGTAATGCCTTAAATCCTCAAAATGCTGCGAAGTCTTTCAGAGTTATGGATATATGTAACTTAGTTGAAAAGTTTTATGCTCAAGATTTTACAAGAGATGAAAAAGAGCAATTGGAGATGCAATTGAAGCATTATGAGTATAATGTAGTCAAAGGGCCTGACTATAAAAATCTTTCAACCATTTCAGAATTATGTCAATGGTTAGTAAAGACTAACAAATCTGTTACATACAGCCTCATTTTTAGAGTGATCGTGCTTGTGCTTACTCTTCCAGTTTCCACTGCTACTTCAGAACGATCATTTTTTGCAATGAATATTGTGAAAACAAGGCTTCGGAGCAAAATAGAGGATGCTTTTCTCTCAGACGCGTTAATGGTATATATTGAGAGAGAAATTGCTAGAAATGTGAGCATAGAAGCCATCATTGAAGACTTCGAAAATTTAAAAGAACGTCGAATTCCTTTTAGTTAGAGAATTGTATTTGATACTTAATTACATGCACATTAACTTTATGTTTTTGAACCATGTTTTATCACAATACTGCCTATGATGCTTTTGGTTACCATTATATTTTTTATTGCATCATAATTATTATTGTTGCATCATATTCGTTGAATGCCTTAGCGATCCCAAAAATTATGATCAATAATTTTGATCGCTAGTTATGTTTTTTCTTGGAGTATGCGGCCCCCCCCCAATATAAAATCCTGGATCCGCCCCTGACCTCTAACAATTGTTAAGTATTTTTTGTTAAAAATCTATGGAAGTGGCTGTTGAACCGTTCCTATAGAGTGCTTATAGAAGCGATTATAACCGCTGTTAGAATTTTATAATTTGACTCTATGTAAGCGGTTCTAACGACGATGTTTTAAACAATAGAGCAAATTTAGGTATTATATTTCGTTTGGATATAATATTTCTAGGATTGGAGATTTCACCCTAGCATTATTTTGGCATTTCGGATTCATAAATTGCCAAATATTTTGTTTGTGGAGGTATGTAAATTATTTATGAAGTTTTTTCCAGTGTGAATGATTTTTCCGGATGAAATTATTGTGAAAGTTGTATCTTATTGTATCTTTTTTACCAAGTTGAATAACATTGAAGTTGAAATCAATTTTAGAAAAAGATATCTTATTGTACCTTTTTCCACTTCATATATTGCCAATGATTTTAATTTGTTGTGGGTTAAATATGAAATTTAAAAATTATTATATAGGGAATCATGGTGAAGGAATGGACGACTACCTCACATGAAAGTCTTGAGTTCGTACTAAGATTCTATATTTTTTACGTTATGTATCTAGTGATGCGACTCAAGAAGTTATACATATAGTGTTTCTTATTTTATATTAATTTAAAATATTTATTATTCAAATAAATTATAAAATCTTAATTTTATTTATATCCATTTTCATTTTTTTCTCAATTTATTTTTGTTAAAAAATATTGTTAATTTTATTTATACTAATTTTCATTCTTTTCTTATATTTATTTTTCGTACGTTTTTTCGCTTAATGTTTTTTATAATTTTCTCTAAATCCATAACTTTCGTTCCAAGCATCGCGTGCAATATTTGTGCCTTTGTTCTAGGCTTTAGAAAATAATTATAAATTAATTAATAAATAAATATCTCTCTTACTCTTCTCCTAATTATTAAGAATAATAATATAACAAAAAAATTATTGATTAGTAATTAAATAATTAACTAATATATAAACATATTAATAGTTATAGTCTAATTAGTTATGATATTAGATTTTAACTTAGGAGACCTAGGTTCAAGTCTTAGCACTAATAAATTTGTTTTAATACTTATACATCTATAAAAAAAATTTGATAATTTGGGTCAGAACTGGATTACCAGGTATATGATATGATTACGAGCCCAAGGTCAGGTCCGATTTAGACCCGGCCCAAGGCTCCTATGAATATAAGAGTAATTATAAATATAAGAATAATAGAAATGGATAAAAATCGATTTTATAGGATATAGGAGTGACAACAAAGGAGTTGTTCAAACAGGTGGTAATAAATATTCTAAATCATTAATATAAAATAATGCTAAAGCAAACAACAAAACAAGGGCTAATTATAAAAAATTAATATTAACCCAGCATTTTATGAAGAGCCTGATTAAACGTACGTGGTCATGCATTGATAGTGCAGTGACATCAATAATTAAAGCTGAACCATAAAGCCACATTCCTCTGGCCAAAAAGACCAAACTAAAGCTGATGGCAAAGCAATTAATAATTAATCAGCAAAATTAATTAACAAGCCATATATGGTAGCCTCACTCTTTTCATGAGGAACTGAAGAAGCTACGGCATCCGCCATGCATGCATGGTGCATGAGCCACTACGACTGAGACTGCAGCGCCTGGCTACTCGAGAAGCGTGCGGTAAAATCAAAGCAAAGAAAGAATGGCAAAGCATGCGAGCGTGCGATCTGTGCAGCGGAGAAAATAATGGCGTCCATCCTCCTAGCTAGCTCCTCCTTTGCAGTCCCACTTTATTTTATTGGCAGTCTTTTGGGGCCATGAATGCTGTAAGTTCTTTACAAGTATGTGAGACAGAGAGAGAAAAAGAAAGGGAGAAAGGCGATAAAGTTGTTTAAATATATATGTGATTTGGTTACGTTGAAAAGCGAAAGAGGAATTGGGGGGAAGCATGATGGAGTAGTTAGTTAGGGCCGAAAGTTATCTATCTACTGAAACCTGAAACATGAAACATGCTGCATGCATGTGTCTTCATGGATGAGCTAAAGGTGACGAAGAGGCAAAGATGTTTTCAGTTCATTACTCAAGCTGGACAAACATTGGTGTTGTTCTGGATAAGAGTTCAATATTGCGGTTCATGAGCATTATTTATGATGATTAATTATGATGATGCGTTGAAGTTGAAATGGAGTTATAATTATAGTTGGCGAGCCCCTGGCTATAGTGCAGTGGTAGGGCAATTAGTCGTTATCTTAGGTATCCACGGTTCAATCCTAAACTACAACATATTTGCAGGATTTTTTCTTCCAAATGAGGCATAAACTTTAGGACGCTGAGCTTCTAAACCGTCCACCGCGAATACTTCCCGATTTATCCTGGTAGCCGGTGGGAAATTTTTGTAAGACCGGACCGATCGCCCAATGTTGAAAAAATCCCGTTAATTATTTTTTTTAATAATTATAGTTGGCGAGATTAGGGTGCATGCCTTCTTAATTTCTGAATTGATGAGTTCCAACGGAAAGGCAAATATAAATATCTGGTGGATTTAAATTTGCTAGAGGCACTGTAAAACCAAACTTGGAATAAGCTTTTGCTTTAATATTCAGTTGGAGTGTCAAAGAAGCTTACAGTGTAGTTGTAATCTTAAAAAAAAAATCTTTGGGTTTTGATGTTTGCTCTCGACTTTATGTAATTAATTATATTTTAAAAAAAGAAATAATCAAATTAATATTTTTATTCAATTTAATCGAATTACAAATTTTAAAATCAAATCAAACCCAACTCAATTAATTGAAAACTGAACCGAATCGAATTTTTAAATTCAAACTAATGGATTTGACTAATTTGATTATACCAAATTTTTATTCATCCAACTTGAAATAAGCTTGTGCTTTAGTGTTCAGTTGGAGTGCCAAAGAAGTTTACAATGTAGTTGTAATCTAAAAAATATATTTTACTTTGTGTGTTTGATCTTTACTCCCGTTGAACTTTGTGATTTAAGCTATGTTTACTTCTAGGTGTGGAACGGAAAAGGAAAATAATTTTAGACGGGAAAAACTCATAGAAAGAAAAAAGAGAGATAAAAATAGAAAATACAATAAAAGGAAAGGATAAGAAAAGAATTTTTATACTACTAAATAAAAACTCGTAAATCATACTTCATCATTTAGATATATGAATTCTATCTAGATATATGAATTACAAGATTCATATTCCACTTGATTCATATACATCAAACATTTATTATGGTTTATGTATTCAAGTTTAATTTTAACTTCTAGCTAACACTCCCCTCTAAATTTTAACCTTCTTTACTCTGAACGTGAACTTTAGTCTTTGAAAATCATCAAATTTGAATGGTCTTTTCATACTTCAGTTCAATTTCTTTCTTTGTAATATATTCTAAAATAAAATGATATCTTATATTAATATGCTTATTGCGTGCATGAAACATCGAATTCTTTGACAAATTTTGAGCTAACTTATTATCAATCATGATCTTTGTAGCATATTCTTATTCTAAATGAAGTTCCTTTAATGGTCTTCCCCCCCCCCCCCTCTCCTCAGCGCCCTAACTCACACGACCAAACCCTAGCCGACTCTCCTCCCCCTTCCCTCCTGTCTTCTATATATATATTCCGCCCCCATGGGCTGGATTGGATGGTAAGGCGCTTGCTGCTTGAATCGGAGGTCTCAGGGTCGAGGGTCGCCAGTTACGCACAGTGATAAAACCCTGGTCTGCTGGCATTAAATTCCCTCGACCCTAGGCGCCTCACCACACCAGTGATAACCGTGATTTACCTCCTCCATGTTGGTCCTGGGGCGGGCTGGCGGGGGCGCTGGGGGCGAGCGTTTCGCCTTTTTGAATGGGATTCTATATATATATTCCACCTGCCCCCCCCCTAACTCACACGGCCAAACCCTCGCCAACTCTACTCCCCCTTCCCTCTGGTCTTCTGCGGCCGATCTCTCCCTCCCCCTTGCTCTCCTTTTTATCGGAGTCAATCAGCCCCTCAAGCACATGGCGATGTTGGTGATACGACGAAGGAAGCTGCCGAGCACACCCTCCTCTGTCGAGAATCCCTAATCGCATGCCTCCTCCCTTGTGATTTCTCTTCTACATGCAAGCGAAATCGGCGCCTTCTTCTTCCTAAAATTTGATGCAATTAGGCGGCGGCGCCCAAGCACCAATGTCGATAGTGCTCCACTGCCTCTCTACATCTCCCGATTGCCTCGATCATCACTCAATCTGTCGGCTTCTAGTTAGATATTCCAATTTAGCATCATCCCCGACCGATAATGCCATTGGTGACGATGATCTGAGACTGCGAGTTGAATACTTGCTGATCTTTGTGCTTTGCCTGGAAGTTCATTTCGTGCCCATGGGTACTATATTGAAACATCCTAGTTGATTGGGGCTCTTTCTATAAGTATCCATCCGGGAGTGCGATGAATGTGTATTTGGTTTTACTCCTGACCGTCCCATTGTAAATGTTCTTCTGGTTAGGGCTACAGAAGTGGGGAAGGTGTTTAATGGTTAGATAGGTTTGAATAAAATTGGTGAATTAATACATGATTGATTAATAAATTCTGGAAGGATGTTGATCAGTAGGTTAAGAATGAACTTATTACCTAGTTGATCATGTTAAGCATGCTTTCAATTATAAAAGATTGTCATGAGTTAATTGATTAACTCATAAAGGGGATTAGTTGTGAACGAAGTATGGGGATAATTGGATTGATTCAATTAGGGTCTCCTAATTGGATTTGCGGTTTGATTAACATTAATTGAGGATTTATTCCATTTGTATTTTCTTAATGGGATGAAGATTTGGTTCAGGAGATGGCGAAACCTAATTTAATCAAGGGATTGGATTAATCGAGCTTAATGGTTGGTTAGTCGAATTTGATTGAGGTTCACTAATTGGATTAGGATTTGCATCAATTAGGCTTTGGATTTTATTATCCGTTCTACGATAGATTTATGTGTGGATTGTGTTTACTTATTGCAGGTTTTGATATTTTGATACAAGATAAGAGTTCAGATAAGAGGACATTTAGCACTCTGCATTTAAGACGGGTACTTCTTATTTAATTCCTGTAGATTTGTTTACCTTAAATGCATGGTTGCTTTATTTTCTAAATAGGTTATTTTACCTTAAATTTATTCTCCTTATTTTTCCTGCTTGATATTTATTCTTGCTTGACCTTTGAGTAGTAAATTCAAATGTTCAATTATACAGTCTTGTTGGTGCCGGAAGCATTATATCGAACCTGGTATTGATAATGACAAAGGGTTTAAAGTTAAGTTTGTGTTGTTATCTAACAGATTTGCTAAGTGTGCAGGAAAGTCCTAGTTTACCTAGCCATAAAGTCTTGACATGCAGGGTTGAGCACGAAGTCTTGGACGAGGACTGGGCACGAAGTCCTGGTCGAGGACTGGGCACGAAGTCCTAGCTGAGGGCTGGGCACCGAAGACCTAACCGAGGGTTGGGCACGAAGACTTATCGAGGACTTGGCACAAAGACCTGATCCGGAAGATCGGGCAGAAGAGTTAGTCGAGTGAGGACTATGGACAGAAGTGGGAACGGGTCGAGATACGAACGTCTCAAGCTCCGAGAGCTTCGGAGACTGAGCAAAAGTCCAACCGGAGGTGCCGGTTGGCAAAAGGTAACTTCTTTAGAGTGGAGTAGGTGAGGACGCATTCCTCGGAAGAGGAAACAGCAGGCGTTGGTCTGACCTAGGATTTTATTTGAAATCCAAAGTCAGAATCAGACAGCTCTGGCTGTCAAATATTCATGCATTATATATATGTTATTATTTTCCTGGACTAATCCTGATTATATGCTAAGAAGATCGTTGGTCGCATTGGGGCACCTGAGAGGACTCAGGCACTCGAGAAGCTAAGCGTCCAAGAGGTGTTGGGCGCCCCAGTTCGATTTGCTCAACGTTGGCGAAGCTGAGTTGACGGCTACTGATTGGACTTGCCACATCAGTCCTCAGGTGCCCCAGTGCACTCAGGTGCCTGAGAGTGGATAAGTTTTGGTTGAGTCAGAGGATAATGACCCGACTGAATCGCTGACGTGGAGGGTGCCCCCATGCATACTCGGGCGCCCAAGTGTCAATATAAAAGGGGTTTCACCCCCTTGCTTCTAAACATCAATTCAAACACTCAGAATCACTACGATCAGGTTTTCGTGCTCAAGTTCTCCGTGCCAAAGTAGTTCAAGATCGACGACACGCCGCTTCTACGACAAAACGACTTCTTCTTCCTTTAGCAAGTGTCGTCGGTATAAAGTTTCAGTTTTATTTTTGTACTTAATCTACATATTTTGTAACTCATTTTTGCGGATTATAGAATTGCCCAAATGAAAACGATCAAGGATCGTGGGGCTTGGAGTAGGAGCCATCACAGACTCCGAACCAAGTAAAACAAAGCATGTAGCATTGTTTTAACTTGCTACTTTCCTTATTTCCGCTGCATTTACTCTCGATTTATATCTGAAAAATTTGTAATTGATATTCACCCCCTCTATCGATCACATCGATCCCACAAGTCTCATCGCTTGTTTTCTAATCTAAAGAGTACCGCATGCACGCGTGTAATTTAGAAATATCATATAACCTATCTAGGGTTTGGTTGACATTAGATAAACCCTACCCAGTAGATTAGTGCATATTTAATTACATTGGTGTTGATTGCGTATCATATTGATTACATGGTTTTAGTTCGATCGAGGTTGTGTATATTTGTGACATGCACCATAGCATTGTTTGCATGCCGACAACCACTGCCTCCCTTGTGGTTGAGATGGGTTGTCGGACTTATTTCCTGTTGTGCCACGGTCAGTTTGAGTTATGTGCAGACAGTTGATACTTCCCAGGTTTTTGGAGTCCCCATAGGTATTTTTAGAATTTTATAGTCATAGGTATTACGACTTTTCATACTGGGCCATAGGTATTATGACATATTTGCATAGCCACAGGTTTTGGCGCTTATATCTTGTCCACTCAACCTACTCAATATAGCGGTGGTTGGTGTGTGTACAGAGCAAGTCATCGCATCATATGCATATTGTGCATTGTGCATTTGCTTGTGTTTGCTGCATTTGTTTGAGCTCTAATTGCTACATTTGATTAACATGTATATTCGGTTATGATTTGCATTTATTATATGATCTGGATCTACTCGGTAGTATTAGCAGTTTACTGAGGTATTATGGAGATTTCTGATCATGCCCCTATGTGTTACATTGGTTTTTAGGTATGTTTATTCGTACAGATGCATTTGATTTATGTTCTTTATCTTAGAGATTGTATACCCTTATTTCTGTATGTTTGTTTTTTCCCTTTTATATACTATGCATTTCTATTTCTTATACCCGCAGAGTCCGCTCGGACTCACCACCCCCATTCTTCTTTTTATTTCAGCTAGTTGATAGCTATGAGTCGTGCCGCCAGAAGAGGATCCAGCTGTCAGTTCCCCATTTGAATAGTGTCTTTCCGTTTTTGCGCTTTCGTAGTAGCCTTATCGTATTGGTGTCGTTTTAGTTTTGTTTTCATTACGAATGGTATTTGGTTTCTCTATGGATGTGTATTGATTTTCTTTCGTTGGATTTTGATTTACTGCTTTTAGTTTATGAAAATTTACTTATTATGTTTATCATTTATTTACAAAATTTTTAACTACATGGTTATGATTGTTTAGATGCCAGCCAGGTGTGGTTGTGCAATATTTTTATGGTTGAGAGCTTATGTATAAATGATTCAGATTGTTCCCTATACAGGGAATATGTTGCTCGATTTTCGAGAGAGCACGGGCTTCTGGGGGCATGACATGCCCCCCCCCCCTCACTGTGCGAGTATGGTATAGCGACTGTTGGATCAAGAAAGCGCTAGAGGGAGTGAATAGCGGGATTCATATATGCTTAGAAATTGTTCGAAAAACAAATTAAACGTAGCAGAAAGACAAAGTAAAGAGACACAATAGTTTTATTTAGTTCGTAGTCCTGTTCCTACTACTCTAGGCTCATAGTCAGTTTAACTACTTTCGGTGGGTAATCATTATAAACCTTCTTCTCAGTGAGGTTCGGTAACAAGCCTACTAATCCTTAGAATATTCTAGAATGAAAAGAAATACGTGTAATAATAGAAAGCAACAAACTAAGTGTTACCAAAAGTTAGGCTTGTTTGAGCTCTTAGCTGTGTCACATTGTTATTGTGTTGTTGACGTTTGACTGCAATATAGTTTTCTTGGAAGCATAATGTAGCACTTGATCATTATAGAAGAGGTAGAGAGATAATTTTCAAGCTACTATTTGAGGCTTCTTTTATAGAATGATTCAGACACTAGGGCTAGCTTCGAGCGCCTCCAGCATGGCTTATCGGATCCACCTTCTTCGGTGAGTTAGTTATCTCTGGGAGCCTGGACTACTAACATGGTAGTACTTAGATGAAGCGCTATCCGTGTTGACTTTATTACTTCCCGGGTGTCTAGAAGCTAATGTGCACTGCGTAATAATGGTGTGCCACCCCATTTGGTCATAGCTGGAGTACAAACAATTAGGGTGCTTAGATCCACTCAGGGAGCTCGGATCTCCCATCGCTGGATCCCTTTTGGGTGCCCAGAGTTCATTATTTTTGGCTAGCTTTCATTTCTAGTTTTCTGCATCACAATGTTATCACAAGCATAATACAAGTCTGATTGACAAATTTCCAAGATGTTTGGTCTCAACTTTAGGTCTCCATGATGTTGGTGCAATCTTGGTTAGGTCAGGGTTGACCTAGTTTGACAAAGCTCAGGTGAGCTTGAGTCTAGCAAGCTCGGGTGAGCTTGAGGTCGTATGTTTCGATGTTTGATAATGATGTTTGAGTGGTCATGATGTGTGAGTCAAGTGGGTCAAGGTTGACTGGAGACTTGACTAGGGAAAGACCTAGTGGGACTAGGCACACCTAGTGGGACTAGGTGAAGTCCAGGTAGATCGGGGAGATCGTACGCTGGCAAGGCAAAAGACCTAGTGGGACTAGGCACACCTAGTGAGACTAGGTGAAGTCCAAGTAGATCGGGGAGATCGTACGCTGGCAAGGCAAAAGACCTAGTGGGACTAGGTGAAGTCCAGGTAGATTGAGGAGATCGTACGGTGGCAAGGCAAAAGACCTAGTGGGACTAGGCACACCTAGTGGGACTAGGTGAAGTCCAAGTAGATCGAGGAGATCGTACGCTGGAAAGGCAGAAGACCTAGCGGGACTAGGCACACCTAGTGGGACTAGGTGAAGTTCAGCTGGATCGGGGAGATTGCAGGCTGGCAAGGGAAAATACCTAGTGGGACTAGGTGAAGTCCAGGTGGATCGGGGAGATCGTACGCTGGCATGGGAACCTAGTGGGACTAGGTAAAGTCCAGATGGATCGAGGAGATCGCATGCTGGCAAGGTGGAAGTCTACCGAGAGACTAGACCTAACTCGAGGGTTAGGCGAATCTGGTTGGGAACCAGGGTAAGTCCGAGCTGGGAGTTAGGCAGGAGAAATCCAAGTTGGTCAACGGGGTTGACCGGACACTTGGTAGGGGATCCTAGACTTGTGGAAATAAGTTAGGTTGGACTCAATCGATTGGGTGAATCGATCAGTGGATCGATTAGGGTAGTTTGTGGCTAGTCCAGAAGGTGGCTGAATCGATTGAGTAATCGATTCAGACCTTCCTTAATCGATTGGTCAATCGATTAAGGTGTCTCTTGATCAATTAGGGTAATCGATTACTGGGGTTTGCGCGAGAAGACTGTGAGGCTCTGAATCGATTGGGTAATCGATTCAGGCCACCCGTAATCGATTGGCTAATCGATTACGGTTCGAAAACTAGCCGCTGAACGGCTAAATCCTACGTGGTAATCGATTGGGTAATCAATTACCAAACCCTAGGCGTCGGGTATAAGTGTTTTCGCGCAGGTTTTTGGCCGCAGTTCTTCTCCTCTTCTTCTCCAACTTCATTGTCATTTCAAGGGAAGCCTTGGAGGACATTGCTGTTGCATTTCCAAGGTTCTAGAGGCAATCACAAGCTTGAAGATAGCAAGGAAAGCAAAGTGTGAGCTTAGTATTGTAAATCTTGTAAGATTTCATTTTGTATTTGCTTTGTTCTTGTTGTATCTTTGTAAAAGCTTGTAAGAGGTTTGTCCACCTCAAGAAGGAGATCTTTCATAGTGTATGAGAGAGTGAGGAGAGTGGATCCTTGGATTAGTCACCCGACCGGGGTGGATACCAAGTAAAATCCAAGTGTTAGCATTGCTTGAAGTCTTCCGCGGCGACAAATCTTCTACAAGCAAATCGGAGCTAATCACCCCCCCTCTAGCTCGCCAATCGGTCCCAACACATGAAACCTTTGGTTGAACCAATGCCAACTACTCTCTTTCCTAGAGTGCATCCTTACCATTTCACTTAGGAGAGTTTACCTTGTGTCAAACCTTGGTCCACTTGATCTGTTTGGATTTTTGCTTGGCTTGATCTTGACCCTCGG
This sequence comes from Boesenbergia rotunda, assembly GCA_024364735.1. NCBI lineage: Eukaryota > Viridiplantae > Streptophyta > Magnoliopsida > Zingiberales > Zingiberaceae > Boesenbergia > Boesenbergia rotunda. The sequence goes on along the minus strand of JAGFNQ010004577.1, from coordinate 304,827 downwards.
GACTTTCCACTATACCTCTGGTACTCGACACATCTAGACTTTTTGTCTAGTGTTCTCGATCCCAGGGCTTCCTGCCCTACACCCTCGATCTCCCAAATCTTCATAGCCAGTCCCTCTAACCAGGACTTTCTTGTCTAATCCCTCAAACCAGGACTTCCTTATCTAGCCTCAACTATGACTTTCCTACAAACTTGATACACACATCAAACCTCAACAGATTTAACTTTTAACCCTTTTTTAATATCAAAAATTAGATTCGATTGTATGGTGCTTCTTGCATCATCAATGACAAGGCGCTCAACAGGATACCCAAGCACCCACACTTTAAATCTAGCTAAGCTACATTGTAGGGCATTTTCTTTCAGTGGGATGAAAAATCTGGGACATATTGGATGTTGGGTGAGCATCCACTTGCACTTTCAGAGTTACCCGATGGGCAAATTAGGGGGGAAGGCCGCTCACCTCCGGTACTAGTTGAGCCTAATACTTGGATTAAAAAATGTGCAAGAAGTACTATAACATACTTAGCTTCACAACTTGAAAGCACCACAATAGCTTACTTTTTTGAACTCTATGAAATTGCATTATTTCCCAAAAAGATTATAAAACCAATTGTGATTTTTCTATCATTAATGTCTCTCGTAAAATCACTATCATAATAGCCTATCAATTTGTAGTTGTTAGAGAAGGAATATAAAATGTCACAATCAAGAATACTTTTAATATAACAAAGTATCCTCTTAGTTATTTGCACATGAGACTCATCTGGATTCACAAATGCAAATAAGTAAAAAAAACTCTTTCTTCTTTTCATATAGAGTGTCATGTGTATAATCCGCAAGTGCGCGGTTGTGTTGTCAAGTAATAAAATACTGAATCCACAAAAACTGTTGATTAAGACTAGTTGAGTTCACAAAGCAAGTTATCTAGACATTCGAGATTATGCATGGTCACGAGAATAAGAGAGTGAGAGAGAGTTGAACATGAGAGAGAAAGAGTCAAGAGAGCAAGGGGACAAGGTTTGAGAGCAAAGAGGATCTAGGAAATGTAAGTGATCAAAGGGAGAAGTGTTGGAATTAGAGAGAACGATTCTAGAATTTTGGTTTCACCATGATGTTAGTTGACATCCCTATGTATTGTCTACTTTCCTATCTCCATGTTTATATTTTTGTAGGGATTCTGACCGAATTACCATGATACAAACTCATGAAGGTTGTAGCAGAATCTTTATCCCAAATTTCAATACTGGTAAATATGTAACATAGAAAGTTCGCTTAAAGGGTTACCTCCAGTCACATGAGGTCCATGGTCATACAATCTAGATTACTCAATCAACTTCTTAACATTTAATTAGAGAAAACTCATTAATGTCTAAGTAGCTAATCCCTTACAAAAATTTGACCTCCCTTTCAAAGTGATACCTTTAGAAAGTCCGCTTAAAGGATTACTTCCTGTCATGCGAGGCTCCCCGATCATACAATCTAGAGCTTCACCTCTACATTGTGACCACTCCTCCACATCTCATTGCATACTTGACACACATATTCAATAGAACAAGAAAAAGGCATAAACATATCATAGAATAGGGAAATGAACATATACATAGTTTAGACATTAATTTCACATCATAGTTACTCCCTGTATCCTAGAATTTGGAGAATCTACTCCATAGAGAAGGAAATACAACCAAGAGACAAATAAGGAAGAAATTCACAACTCAATACACAAGATAGAAAGAAGAGAATTTTTATCAATGCATTGTCGATCTTCTCAGATGAAATTCTTATTCTGGAAGTGAATGGATCACCGATATGGATGAAGATGATTGCTCTAGGATTTTTCCCAAGGGGAGAACCCTCTCTCAAGGAAGGGGATGAAGCCCTTCTAGTTGGATATGATCAAAGAAGTGTTAGATATCTTGGATATCTAGTGTGAATGGAAGAGAGGTGATGGGACTTTAGTCCCACATTGGAACTTTCTATTAAATGGAAAGTGAGGAGGAGAATAAAGAGACTCCCTTGTGAGTGGGGATTTAGTCCCACACTGGGAGTTTTAAGGTAAAATGTTTGGTTTATATTGTATCATAAGCATGATAGTTGTAAACAAATGCTAGGGGAGAGGCTCTCTCTCACGCGTGGGTGCGCAGGGGGGGGGTGCAAATCCAGGGCCCGGATTTGTATTGAACCAAGTGAACTCGTGTGCGTGCACGATCCGCGCACGTTCAATGTCCTAACGGTCGGGGCAGTAAACGACGATTAATTCATCATTGAATACTACGGGGGTCTGAGCAGCAAATACAGAGCGATTCTCCACTTCCACTCCGCCTCGTTCCCGACCTCCTTTGATAGCAGTCGGGTGCTTTCTCAGTTCACCACGAGCAACGGGTCCTCCATCATGCCCGTGGTCTGCTGTTGTATCCTGAGAGACAGAAGTCCATCTGAGCCTCGAAGCACCGCCGGAGGAGGACGAATCTGTTTCAAGGAAACTGCGCTGCACAGACCTCAGCAAATTCCTGGTCGGTCGGGAGATGTCCGACCACTACTCGGGAGATCCTAGTCGGGAGCTCGGGAGCTTCACTCGGGACTCCACTCGAGAATTCCACTCCGGAGTTTGAGAGACGCTGGTCGGGTCGGGAGCTTCACTCAAGAACTCGGGAGCTTCGCTCGGGAGATCGGGAAACTCACTTGGGAGCTGCACTCTGGAGCTCAGGAAACACTGCTCGGGAGACTGCAGTGTGGGAAAAAGCAGCTCGAGCCACTCAACAGATAAGTTACAGTTATTTTAGTAATTTCAATTTATTGTAACTTCTCCAAAAAGGAGCATTTCCTCCAACAGTACTCTCACAAGAACCGGATGGAGAGAAGAATGTTGGTGCTTGGATGGCTATAGAGGGGGGGTGAATGTAGCCAGACACTAATGACTTGCACTTTTAGGTTTCTGCACTTGAAAGGTTAGGCAGCAGAAGCAAACAACACAAAACAGAATTGCAGAAACTAAAAATAACGCTAAACTAAGCACAAGCTCAAGTCGCTAACAGGGAGGATTTACAAGGTTCGGGGATAACTTGCCCCTACTCCTTGGCGTGCCCGTAAGGTGGGCGATCCCTTGATCGTCGGCAGATCAAGCCCCGAAAAATTCGGATATCAAATGGAACCTCCTTCTCGGTGGAGTAACCTCTCCAGAGCGTTTCAACAGAGTGATGAAATTAAGCACAAAGAAACAAGAAGGATTACCGAACACTCGGACAGAAGGACCACAAGAACTCTACATAGAGCTCCACTCAGCACAAACCTCACGCAAGAGCTCCCAGCTCTTTGTTTCTGCTTGCTGATGGACTCGTCGAGCTCTTTTCCTCTTCCAAGCACTCAAGTTTGCAGTCTCCAAATGATGCTCAAGTGTTGCTCAAGTGATTCACTCTGATTGCTCAAAGAGATGGATCAATTTCTTGCTGAGACTTCTTTGCCACCAGCACTTAAGTCTCTGCCCAACCACCCAGGTCACAGGCGCGCCTGTAGCTCCCAGCTGCTCACCAGCCTGTTTGCAACAGCCTCAACTACTCCTGACCTCATCTGGACTCACTGAACTCTCTTCAGCCAAGCCTAGGTCATCTCGTCAGCTTCCAGTCGTTGCCAGCCCACGCCAGACGTCCGTTGTAACCTGAGAAGATGAAACAGCCAAACCTGCTCAAAGGAAAGCCTCCCATTGACCCTCCTTGAGTGTTTGAATCCTCCTATATCACCTGCACACTTAGCAGTCACTTAGCAAAGCATATCAAATAATATCGGCAAGGTAGCAGAGAATACGCTGAAGAAACAGACGCGATCAGAGCGTCTGACAGCGTATTTGAATTAAAGCTGTCAGCTACAGATCAGTCACCAGACCGATCAGAGTGACCCCTGATCGACCACCAGACCGATCAGGATAGGCCCAGTCCGATCAGGCTCCAGCCTGATCGGTCCCCATTGAGAAACCTGGGATCGCGACTTCTAGTGATCGATCATCAGATCGATCCCAAGTCATGGATTGATCACCAGACCGATCCACCCCTTTTCTGAGGATTTCTCCATCTTCGCAGGCCAAGCCTACTGATCGGTCACCGGACCGATCAGGGTGTGTCCTGATCGGTCTGGTGACCGATCAGGCCACTCTCCGACCGATCCGGCTCCAACCTGATCAGTTATAGTGAGAAGATCGCGACATTTGATCGTTCACCAGAACGATCTGAGGGTCTCCCTGATCGGTCACCAGACCGATCAGGAGCCGAACACAAAAGCTTTTGTTCTCTCCCTAATCGGTCACTAGACCGATCAGGAGCCGAACAGAAAACAACCAAAGTCTCTGTATGCTCCCTAATCGGTCACCAGATCGATCAGACATCATTGGATCGGTCACCAGACCGATTTACGAAGGAAGTTCGTGCCAACTTCCCTGATCGGTCACCAGACCGATCCAGCCAAGGCTAATTCCACTCTAAGTCAAGAGAACGGGCTCCCAGCCTTCTCTGACTCATGCTCAGTCCCCCGGACCAAGACTCCATGCCCAGTTTCACTCACCGGGAATTCATTCAACCTAGCTTCCCAAGCTAGGACCTGGCTCCACTCACCAGGATTTCAGTCAACCTAGCTTCCCAAGCTAGGATCTGGCTTCACTCACCAGGCTTTCATCCAACCTAGCTTCCCAAGCTAGGACCTGGCTTCACTCACTAGGCTTTCATCCAACCTAGCTTCCCAAGCTAGGACCTGGCTTCACTCACTAGGCTTTCATCCAACCTAGTTTCCCAAGCTAGGACCTGGCTTCACTCACCAGGGTTTCCATCACCTAGCTTCCCAAGTTAGGACCTGGCTTCACTCACCAGGGTTTTCATCACCTAGCTTCCCAAGCTAGGACCTGGTTTCACTCACCAGGATTTCATGCCCAGTCCCCGACCAGGACTTAATCCACATTCTCTCAACCAAACTTAAATCATTGTCAACACCAAAACAACAATCGGGCCAGACTGCATCAACAAAGAAGAGGAGAGTTTTGATTTTGAGGCGGTCTAGTTTTATTGCCTTTTCCTCATAATCCCATCTGCCCAAAATTAAGTGAATGTGCATTGTAACAATGGAAAGTAGAGTAGTTATCTCATCCTATTCTTGTCTTCCTCCAAACGAGCGTGCTTTAGAAGTTTATGTAGGATCGTAGAGACCGATAGAAGGAGAGGGGGGAGGGGTGAAAATATCGAATTAAAAAAATTTTGATTCGGATTTAAAACAATTTCGAGTACGTAATTGAAATAAATCCAAGAAAAAGAAACATGACTAACGTAGATTTATTTTAACATAGTTCGGAGTGTGATGACTGTTGGTGCAGGAAGCACCAGATCGAACCTTGTTTTGATATTGGCAAAGGATTCAAAGTTAAGGGTTATTTGTTGTCTAACAATGCTGCTTGAGAGTGCAGGAAACAAAGTCCTAGCGAAGGGCTGCTAGGCACCTGACGATGGGCTGTCAGGAAACCAAGTCCTAGCGAAGGGTTGCTGGGCGAAAACCAAGTCCTAGCGAAGGGATGCTAGGCACCTGACGAAGGGCTATCAGGAAACCAAGTCCTGGCGAAGGGCTGCTGGGCAAAAACCAAGTCCTAGTGAAGGGCTGCTCGGCGAAACTCAAGACCTGGTGAAGGGCTGCTAGGCAAAAACCAAGTCCTGGCGAAGGGCTGCTGGGCGAAACTCAAGACCTGGCGAAGGGCTGCTGTGCAAAAGTCCAACTGGAGGATCCGGTTGGCACCAGGTAAACTCTCCCGAGAGGAGTAGGTGAGGACGCATTCCCCTTGAGGGAACATTAGGCGTCGGTTCGACCTAGGGCTCCATTTTGGAGACCAAAGTCAGAACCAAGACAGCTAAGGCTGTATAAAATAATAATTAATTATTTTATTGTGTTTTGGACTAACCCTTGATGCAGGACCGAAGGAACGTGTGTCTGCAACTCAGAGAGCCTCAAAGGAGTGAGGCAACAGCTGAGTAAGGCGCCCTGAGTGTCCAGGGCGCCCTCAAGGTGAACCAGAACCAATTGAAGCAAAAGGCCTTCGGCTGCTTACTGGGCAGGGCGCCCTCAGCGCCGAAGGCGCCTTCAGGAGCCAAGGCGCTTCGCGCCTAAGCCAGCGAGGCCGATCAACTTTATCCAGCCGAGAAGACCGGGTCAACCAAGGCGCCCTCAGCGACCAGGGCGCCCCAGAGGTCAAACCTCATCCCTATTCCGGTGGGATAACGCTTGACCGAGCGAAATCCGGATCTTGGGACACGTGGCAGGGCGCCCCCAACGTTCAGGGCGCCCCTAGACCCTATAAATAGGACCCTCGACCAAGGCTTTCAGAAACACTTCAACACTGCTTTCATTCAACGCTTCCAAACGCTCTGACGACTACGCTCTGCTCCAGGAACTTCCCAACTCAAGTCCGAAGCGTCGTCGACCTCCCGCTGCACCGAAACTCGATCTACACTGGAAGTTGGTAAAACAGAGTGTAATTTTCTATTTATAGTCATTTTTGTAATCTTACTCTGTAATCGTTTTGCGCATTATAGAATTGCCCAAAGTAAACGGTCAACGACCGTGGGCCTTGGAGTAGGAGTCGACCTAGGCTCCGAACCAAGTAAACTACTGGTGTTTGAGTTTTTGATTTTATTCCGCTGCGTAACTGCTCTTTCTGTTAAATCCGAACATTTTCCGATATTCACCCCCCCTCTATCGGTCTTTCTCGATCCAACAATGACTTCTACTCCAAGGCCCACTGTCCTTGACCATTTACTTTGGACAATTACTATCAATCCGGAAGATGAGTACAAAAGGTTTAAGTACAATGCAAGGCAAATAAAAAAAGTAATAGTTATACCGACAACTAAATCAGACAGCACCTGCCCTGCACGACGTACAACTTGAAGCAGAAATACATACACATCATCACAATATATGGCCTCTGGTCGCAAATAAAAATATAACAACCAATCCCAACTGGAGCATATAAAAGAAAATGCATCCATAGTATAAAACCCAACAAGACTTACCTGATCTGTCATCCGGGCAGACGCGTGGCAAAGCACATCAAATAAAGTCCAACAAAGGACTAAAAAGTATAATCCATGCATCAATAATGCAAATACAAGTCCTCGACATAAAAATGAATACAATGTATGAAATAAAACGTACAAATACTCAAACATAAACGTAAACTAAAATCGGAGTCGAAACTAACTGTTGGGCACTCCGGCAACATCATCCTGAAACAGGTAAACAAGTAAACGGGGGTGAGTCCAGGTGAACTCTGCGGGTAATAAAGATAGATATGCTTGGTATCAAAAAACTATATATGCAAAGCAGAAACAATACAAATACAGTCTTATAGGAAACAAAATATGCATAATCGAAAATACTAAATGTATAATACATACCAGTGTCAATCCCACCTGCGGGGTAGTAGGTCATATAATTCGTAGACATTGTTGGACCTTGGATGGCTAGAGAGGGGGGGTGTGAATAGCCAAACACTTTAATTTTGGCTTCTGAACTTTTCTTTCTTTCTGTGATTAAGTTAGCAGCGGAAACAATACAGAAAGAAAGAAACAGAAATAGATAGAACACAAATCAGTCGCTAACAAGGAGGGTTTACAAGGTTCGGGGATAACTTGCTCCTACTCCTTGGCGTGCCCGTGAGGTGGGCGATCCTTTGATCGTCGGCAGATCAAGCCCCGGAACTTCGGATAAAACAATCTCCTTCTCGGTGGAGAAATCTCTCCACAACCAGTCTCAAGAATGATATCAGAATAAGCTCAGAAGACTCGAGAGGAAGCTCACACACAAGAGATGCAGTAGGAAGCTTCAAGGAGGAAGAAACAATACACACAACAACCACACAGCCAAACCCCACAAAACCCTTTGCTCGTTTTCTGTTTCTTGTTCTTGTTATGTCTGCATCGCCAGCCTCTCCCTCTTAAACTTCCTTCTGCTCATCACTAGGCACGTCTGCAAGCACCACTGACCTCTACTGGGCTCAGTCCACTGAAACCTCTTCAGCCGAGCCTTCGGTCAGTTGCCAGCTCCAGCTAGATAGTTGCCAGCCCGCGCCAGAAGTCGTTGAATCCTGCGAATGGAAAATAAACAAACCTGCCCGAAGCGAAAGTCGCCAATTGACCCTCCTTCTTGGTTTGTGTCATCCCTGTATCACCTGCACACTCATCAGAAGATTAGCACAGCAAATCGAAATGAATCAGAAGTGAATCAGCAGGAATCAGAGCGGAATCAGGCGTCTGACAACGATTCAAATTAAAGTTATCAGACACTGATCGGTCACCCTGACCGATTAGTGATGGTCCTGATCGATCAGGCTCACTGCTGATCGATCCAGGGAACATCTGATCGATCACACTATTGATCAGAGATCGGGGATCAGTCACCAGACCAATCCTCAACCCAACCTTCATTGAACTCTCAGGGCGCAGCCTGATTAGTCACCTGGTCTGTCCCTTGACCGATCAGGTCACCTCTGGACTGATTAGGAGGCATCCTGATTGGTCCAGGAGGACCCTGATCAATCCAAGTGACCGATCAGGTTTTCTCCAGACCTTCCTGATCTCTCTGATCCGTTCACCAGAACGATCAGAAACCACACAGAAAGTTTCTGTCCTCTTTCTGATCGTTCACCAGAACGATCAGACACCCTGGATCGATCATCAGACTGATCTATTATCCAGGGAGTTCATGTCAATCCCTGATCGGACTCCAGACCGATCCAGCCACTCTATGACTCATGCTTAGTCACCTAGCTTCACTCACTAGGACCCATCTTTATTCACTGGGATTTCTGTCACCTAGCTTCACTCGTTAGGACCCGACTTCACTCACCGGGATTTCTTCCACCTAGCTTCACTCGCTAGGGCCCGGCTTCACTCACCAGGATTTCAGTCACCCGGCTTCACTCACCAGGAACCGGCTTCACTCACCGGGGTTTCCATCACCCGGCTTCACTCACCAGGACTCGGCTTCACTCACCGGGACCCGGCTTCACTCACCGGGGTTTCCATCACCCGGCTTCACTCACCGGGGTTTCCATCACCCGGCTTCACTCACCAGGACCCGACCAAGACTTAATCCGAATTTACTCAACCAAACTTAAATTGATGTCAATACCAAAACAACAATTGGATCAGACTGCATCAACAGACATGAGCAAATGTAAATCACCAAACAAAATACAAAATACCTCCTGTATGTTCATGGCATCCAAGTGCAGGAATCATAATCAAATGTAGCAAACACGATCAAATGCAAATCCCATGCACATGATGTCGTGACATGTGTCACCCTTGACACCAGTCCAATTATCGTAACATGTCATATGTAAACGACCGAGTGGGTAGAGCTATGACAATTATACGCACTCCGTCGCCATTGCTCAGGAGTGGCCGAATGGACAGGATGCAGTCGGAGACAACACTCCTACCCCATGTCATATGGGAGAGCCCCGCTCTCGTCTCCTCATATCTCACAATAAAGGAGGGATCTCCGCCTACTACCACGCTCCGATAGCCACTGACCCATGATGACTTAGAGGAGCAGAACGAAGCAAAACTGGTCATAGTACGATAATCACTAATCCCTGAGAGATTATATGGCTAGGTCCTATATGACTCACGACCCGTCCCAACCACAAGGGAGCCAAGGGTCGCCAGTTATCCAACTGTGCAAGGATGGTGCATGACACTAACACATGCAACACCCACCTAGTAGTTCTACCAAGAACTACAAGTCTAAAACATAAATCGTGTAGTACAAAATAAAACACTAGGTGTATATGCATGTATAACTAGTGATCGATCCTCATGGGATGGACTGATGGTTAGTGTATGAGTGTTACCACCATGAGGTCTGAGAGTCAAAACCTGACAAAGCTAGTGTACCCGCCCTCCCTGCGCACTAGCCACAGCATCCGAGCTAGTAGGCCCCACGATTTACCTCATCCGTGTTGGCCCTGGGATGGGTTGGCGGGGGCGCTGGGGGTGAGCGAATCGCCTTTTACCGCCAAGTATAACTAGTGATCGACCAAATGCAGAGTATGAGGTGATATATCACTACTCCTACACCCTATGCATACAAGTATATGCTACAGAGCGAGAATAACAAGTATCGAGATCGTATGGAAATAAACAATGAACAACTCAAAGAACAAGTAGTAAGTATCAAGCAGGAAAAATAAGAGGTAGATAAAAGTATAACCTACTACTATACATAATAAATCATGCATAGAAAATGACAATATCTACGGAGATAGAATCAAAGGTACCCATCTTCAAACTAGTAGTCCGAAAGCGACGAGAACCCCCCATCTAAATAATCCACAGCAAAATAACCAATCAAGTCAAAGTCCTATATCCAAAAGCATAATTATTTAGCTACTTACATTGTAATGACCCGACCCCTCGGCCCCTTTGGCGGCCAAATCAACATTTGGCGGCCCATCAACCTAGCCCCTCGACCCAACAACCTGGCGGCCAAATCAACATTTGACGGCCCAACTTTGACGACCCCTTAGGTCGTCGACCGATGGACGTGTCGTTACTCACAAGAACTTCCCACCCCTAACCAGTGATTTTTTTGCCTTCCTCAGGATTCGAACTCTAGACCTCCAGGCTAAATATTAGAGTTTATGAATCTTGATAGCCAAGTGAGCGCATGCAACACCCACCTAGTAGTTCTACCAAGAAGTACAAGTCTAAAACATAAATCGTGTAGTACAAAATAAACCACTAGGTATATATGCATGTATAACTAGTGATCGGTCCCCATGGGATGGACTGATGGTTAGTGTATGGGTGTTACCACCATGAGGTCTGAGAGTCAAAACCTAACAAAGCCAGTGTACCCGCCCACCCCGTGCACTAGCCACAACATCTGAGCTAGTAGCCCCCATGATTTACCTCATCCGTGTTGGCCCTGGGATGGGTTGGCGGGGGCGCTAGGGGCGAGCGAATCGCCTTTTACCACCAAGTATAACTAGTGATCAACCAAATACAGAGTATGAGGTGATATATCACTACTCCTACACCCTATGCATACAAGTATATTCTACAGAGCGAGAATAACAAGTATCGAGACCGTATGGAAATAAACAATGAACAACTCAAAGAACAAGTAGTAAGTATCAACCAGGAAAAATAAGAGGTAGATAAAGGTATAACCTACTGCTATACATAATAAATCATGCATAGAAAATGACAATATCTACAGAGATAGAATCAAAGGTACCCATCATCAAACTAGTAGTCCGAAAGCGACGAGAACCCCCCATCTAAATAATCCACAGCAAAATAACCAATCAAGTCAAAGTCCTATATCCAAAAGCATAATTATTTAGCTACTTACATTATAACGACCCGACCCCTCGGCCCCTTTGGCGGCCAAATCAACATTTGGCGGCCCAATAACCTGGCCCCTCGGCCCAACAACCTGGCGTCCAAATCAACATTTAGCGGCCCAACTTTGACGACCCCTTAGGTCGTTGACCGATGGCCGTGCCGTTACTCACAAGAATTTCCCACCCCTGACTAGTGAATCTTTTGCCATCCTCAGAATTTGAACTCTAGACATCCAAGCTAAGTACTAGAGTTTATGAATCCTGATAGCCAAGTGAGTGACGCTCACTTGGCTATCAAGATTCATAAACTCTAGTACTTAGCCTGGAGGTCTAGAGTTCCAATCCTGAGGAAGGCAAACAATCCACTAGCCAGGGGTGGGAAGTTCTTGTGAGTAACGGGACGACCATCGGTCGACGACCTAAGGGGTCGTTAAAGTTGGGCCGCCAAATGTTGATTTGGCCGCCAGGTTGTTGGGCCGAGAGGCCAGGTTGTTGGGCCGCCAAATGTTGATTTGGCCGCCAAAGGGGCTGAGGGGCCGGGTCGTTACAATAAAAAGGCGCCTTTTATTGTAACGACCCGGCCCCTCGGCCCCTTTGGCGGCTAAATCAACATTTGGCGGCCCAACAACCTGGACCCTTGTCTCTAGTAGGAAAACTTAAACCAGAGGTCTCATGCAAGCGACGATTGGAAGAAGAATAGGAGATGGACTCGAAGAGCAAGAAGAGGAGGAGGTGATCACGATCTCGAGCGACAATTGCAAGGAAGAGGAAGAAGAAGCGGAATAAAAGGGGTGGTCATTTTGTGAAAAAAAAACCTCCAATTTTGGCTATTCACAGCTTTGCCCTCAACTTTGAACCTCTCTCTCTTTACACCCCCCCTTTTGATATCTGTATTTTACAATCTGAAAGATAAGCACAAAAGGTTTAAGTACAATGCAAGGTAAATAAAGAAAGTAACAGTTATATCGACAATTAAGGATTAAGAAACTTGGTGCATCATTGTCGGAGCAGCTTTTAAGCATTGTCAGTAGATCTTTCACGCAACACACAAAAGCAAAAAGTGTAGTAGCATTGATGTCAAAGCTTCTGGTGGAAGAACCCTTATATAGAGTCACTCGAGCGCCCGTATAGCCATCATGGGTGCCCGTGTTTCTACAATCTGGCCGCTGACTCATCCTTGCTCAATCCAAGCCTTATCCACACTCGGGCGCCTGTGTTGCTGACGTGGAACCGCCACTCATCATGCGTCAATCAGGCAAGCCCTGGCTGAGTTGAAGCTTCATGGGCGCCCGAGTCCCTCTCGGGCGCCCGACAGCAATTCAAGCGCCTGAGTGTCAGCAATCCGCCCTTTTGCTTAGCTATAACACAGGATTAGTATAATAGGTAAAGTAATTATGCATGTATCCGACAACCCTTATTGTTCGATCCTGACTTTCATGTTTCAACTGAAATCCTAGGTCAGACCAATGCCTACAATTCACCAATCGCCCTATAGATCTGCGATTAGGTTTCCTTGATCTAAAACCGATCCAACAACTACATCACCGACAACTCGAAGAACACAACTCACGACAGATCAATGCAAAACCATCAACAAGAAGCCCTCGGTAGAAATTGAAATACTAATCAAAAGAGTCTTACCTCAAGATTGACCGCACCCAAAGTGATTCGCTACGCCCCAATCGCCTCATCCTTGATATGCAGAGAATCACGAAGAACCACCGCCGAAGGCTTCGATTGCATGAGACTGGACCCTTGTCTCTAGTAGGAAAACTCAAACCAAAGGTTTCACACAAGCGACGACAGGAAAAAGAATAGGAGATGGACTCAAAGAGCAAGAAGAGGAGAAGGCGATCACTATCTCGGGTGATAACTGCGAAGAAGAGGAAGAAGAAGCGGAATAAAAGGAGTGGCCATTTTATGAAAAAAAAAAAACCCTCCGATTATGGCTATTCACAGCTTTGCCCTCAACTTTGAACCTCTCTCTCTTTACCCCCCTCCCCCCCCCCCCCCCCCCCCTTAATTTCCGTATTTTACAATCCGAAAGATGAGCACAAAAATTTTAACTACAATGCAAGACAAATAAAGAAAGTAATAGTTATACCGACAAGTAAGAATTAAAAAACTTGGTGCGTCGTTGTCGGAGCAGCTTTTCAGCGTTGTCGATAGATCTTTCACACATCACACAAGAACAAAAAGTGTAGTAGCATTGATGTCGAAGCTTCTGGTGGAAGAACCCTTATATAAAGTCACTCGGGCGTCCGTATAGCCATCATGGGTGCCCATGTTGCTACGATCTGGCCGTTGACTCTTCCTTTCTCGGTCCAAGCCTTATCCACACTCGGGTGCCTGACTACTCTCGGGTGCCTGTGTTGCTGACGTGGAACCTTCACTCAGCATGTGCCAGCTCAGCCAAGCCCTGGCTGAGTCGAAGCTTCACGTGCGCCCGAGTCCCTCTCGGGCGCCTGACAGCTATTCAGGTGCCCAAGTACCAGCAGTCCGCCCTTTTGCTTAGCTGCAACATAGGATTAGTATAACAGATAAAGTAATTATGCATGTATCTAACAACCCTTACTATCTGATCCCGACTTTCAGGTTTCAACTGAAACTCTAGGTCGGACTAATGTCTATTGTTCCCTCTTCCTAGGAACACGTCCTCACCTACTCCACTCTGGAGAAGCTACCTGTTGCCAAACGACACCTCCGATTGGAATTTTGCTCGACCTCCGACGACTCCGAAACTCGTGATGTTCGTACCTCGACCGGTCCCGACTCCTGTCCATTGTCCTTGCTTGGTTTAGTCTTCTGCCCAGTCCTTGATTAGGATTTCGGTGCCCAACCCCCAGTCAGGTTTTCGTGCCCAGCTTTACTCACTAGGTCTTCGGTACTCAGTCCTCGACTAGAACTTTGTGCCCAACCCTGTAGATCAGGACTTTGTGCATAGTTACATTACGACTTTTCTACATACTCAGTGAAACATATTAGACCATAAAATATACTTAACTTTGAACTCTTTGCTAATATCAAAATAAAGTTTTAAATAAGTCTCAACGAAGATCAACGAAGAATAAGTCTCAACGGCGATGTTTTAAATAACGACAAAGAACAAGGTCAAGCAACCTATCAGACATAATATAGTCATGCTTTTAAGGTAAAGAAAACTACTCGAGTACAAAGGAGAAGTACCCGTCTTTTATTGAAGAGCGTGACCGAAATAAATTTTTCCACGATCAACAGTGCGAGTCTAACTCAAGGACCTGTATCAAAAGCATAGTATTTAGCTAACAATATGTGGTATTTAGCTAAACAAGCTTTCTTATTTAATTAGGATTATCCTAATTATTATATTCATTTAATTAATCAAGTTAAATGCTAGGTTTAATCAATGAAGTATATATATATATATATATATATACTCTCAATTCTTAGCATGGACCAAATGCACAATAAATCCAATATAACCCAAGCCTACACATAGTCCGTATACAAACACCCAACCAAAGAAATCACAACAGCCCCCTGATCCAAGCTCATGGCAAGTCATGGCAAATTCACTCCAAATCATAACTCATCTACTAATCAGTGGATATTTCACAATAACCAATTAGAATCAACCCTAACTAAACATCAGAGTAGACACAATATTAGATGGAGTTCACAGTAACAACAAGGATAGGGTAGTTAAAAGAAAACAAACCTCAACCATTCACCACCCGTAGCCAACCAAAATCCGAACACATAAGATTCTATTGCTGGCGATCACGAGATGGGGAATACAACGCTTGATGGCACGGCTGGAAGTGGCGCCTGTAACCCATGACCGGATGGCAAAATCAAAGGCTGTAGGAGAAGAAGGAGAAGAGCAACGGGACGGCAACACACCAAAAAGTGGCACCTTTGCTCGTGGCCGGAGAGGATATGGCAGCGTCGACGCGCGAGGAAGAGGCGCTCGCGTGAGGGCGGCGGCACAACTAGGGCAAACGGGAGAAGGGCGCGGCGACGACGAGGAGATGCGACGGCGTCGGCGGTCGACTAGGGCTCAGCGGCGTCGGGCGAAGAAAGGATTGGGTGGAACTGATCGGGTGTGGAACTGATTTGGGAGGAGGTTTTTAAGGGCTTTATATTTGTTTTGGAATTTTGCAAATAAACCCAATAGTTTTGAAAAATTGCAACTAGGCCCCTAACTTTCAAAATTCACATATTCAACCCCATAAAATCCGATATTTAACATTTTAGGTGGGCACCTGACATAACTTTGAGTTAAATTTTTTAATTTTTTTATCTGTATATAATAAATTTTTTTCTTTCCTCTTAAATTTAAATAAAATTCTCTCCCGTTTGATTTTTTTACAACATCCACTGTGCTGTTGATTTTTATTTCCTCTAATCTACATGCAATAAATTTTCTATTTCCTCTTAATTTAAAATAAAATTCTCTCCGTTTTCCAAAAAAAATGGAACCGCCACCCCAACGATCCCTTGATCCCTGCCCCACGGGTATTCAGAGGGAGGCAAATCACGGTGAATGCTGGTGCAGTGAGGCGCCTGGGGTCGAGGGAATTAATGCCAGCAGACCAGGATTTTTAGTCCCGTATGCAAATGACGACCCTCGAACCTGAGACCTCATCCAAATCGGCCAGACACCTTACCAACAGACCCAGCCCGTGGGGGCAAAATTCTCTCCGTTTTGATTGCATATAACATCCACTGTGAAATTGATTTTTAAAAATCAGGTCTAACATTAGTGCTAGTATTTAAAACTAGCTCTAATTTGCTAGTGTTGGTTAAAGACCAGCATGTTGAAGTAGTCTTTAAAAACTAGCACCAATACGTTAGAATGGATTTTTAAAAACTAGCTAGCCCTATCTTATTGTTATTTTTTAAAAACCATTACTAATGTTGGAGCTTATATTTAAAGATCAACATCAACGATCAACGTTAGAGTTAGTCTTTAAAGAATAGCACTACACCATTCAAGCTAATTTTTAAAATATTTCATTCAAAGTCAGGTGGCTACGTAAGTAGGATGTCACCCACAATCGCTCATATAACAGTGTGTAGGATATATATATATATATATATATATATATAAAATACTGTTATAGCACGCGACGTCAAATACGCGCCTGTGCGTTACTATTGATTTATTTCCCTATTCCTTTTTAAAATTTAATATTTTCTAATCCTCTCACTCGTCTTTATCCTTCGAAGGCTGCTAGCGGCATCGGCGAGGCCGGCCTTGTCTTCGACGACATCGCCTCCTATGTCCACTGCGACGTCCGGCTCGAGTCCGACATGAAGCGCGCCGTGGACACCGTCATCTCCCTCCACGGCAGGCTGCTAGTGGCATCGGCGAGGCCGGCCTTGGCTCCGACGACATCGCCTCCTATATATGTCCACTGCGACGTCCGCCTCGAGTCCGACGTGAAGCGCGCCGTGGACACCGCCATCTCCCTCCACGGCAGACTGCTAGCGGCATCGGCGAGGCCGGCCTTGGCTCCGACGACATCGCCTCCTATATATGTCCACTGCGACGTCCGCCTCGAGTCCGACGTGAAGCACGCCTTGGACACCACATCTCCCTCCACGGCAGGCTGCTAGCGGCATCGGCGAGGCCGGCCTTGGCTCTGACGACATCGCCTCCTATGTCCACTGCGACGTCCGCCTCGAGTCCGACGTGAAGCGCGCCGTGGACACCGCCATCTCCCTCCACGACAAGCTCGACATCATGTTCAACAACGCCGCCATCCTCGACCCCTCCGGCAGCAGCATCCGCCGCGGATGCTGCTGCCGGAGGGGTCGAGGATGGCGGCGTTGCTGAACATGATGTCGAGCTTGCCGTGGAGGGAGATGGCGGTGTCCACGGCGCCGGATGCTGCTGCCGGAGGGGTCGAGGATGGCGGCGTTGTTGAACATGATGCCGAGCTTACCGTGGAGGGAGATGGCGGTGTCCACGGCGCGCTTCACGTCGGACTCGAGGCGGACGTCGCAGTGGACATAGGAGGCGATGTCGTCGGAGCCAAGGCCGCCCTCGCCGATGCTGCTAGCAGCCTTCGAAGGATAAAGACGAGTGAGATGATTAGAAAATATTAAATTTTATAAAGAAAAAGGGAAATAAATCAATAGGCGCGTATTTGAGTTCGCATGCTATAACAGTATTGTATATATATATATATATATATATATATATATATATATATATATATATATATATATATATATAATATATATATATATATATATATATATATATATATATATATATATATATATATATATAAAAAAAAAAACAAACTATCATAATATTGTTATAAATTTTAAAAATTACAAACTAAGTTAAACTTTTTAAAAATATATCAAAAATGTAAACAATGGAAACTATAAATTTAGAAAAAATATCATAAATTTTAAAAATAATAAAAATCAAAATGATATGAAAATGTAAACATTATAATTATTTGAAAAATAAAATATAAACTAAAAATGAAATTTGGTAAAATGAAAAATAGTCATGCAATAATCTTGGTGATCAAAATTACTATATCTAATGATAATAGATTTGGATAACATATTATATGGCTATTTTATATTACTTTAAAGTCATAGATAGATTCTATGGTTCTCTTAGAGTTTTTTATCTATTCAAATTTAAAATATGACTAAAAAATGATCATATAGTATACACACAGTCATTTTTAATTAAATTTAAATTTGAATAGATAAATGCATTATAAAGGACTATTAGAGCCCACTTATACCTTCGAAGTGACTAAGAGACTAAAAGTTACTATTTAATTTTTTAAAATTTTGAATTTGAATAAATAGATCCAAATTTAAAAAGGCATACATGAGTTTGAGATTTATAAAAAAGCACACTCAGATATATATTCTTCTTATTTTACTCTTCCCATTAAATTTATTTTTTTCTCATTTTTCTATCTCTTCTCTTTCTCCTCTTTTTCTATCCATGCAAACATAAATAATTAGAGACCCGATATGAATGAGATGTTATTCATATCAAACCCAATATAGGATTTAAAATTGATTCTTCTAATTATATTTGAACACCTTCGAAGAAGTTGAACTAAATAATGAATAACATATTAAACTCCTTGCAAACTCAGAAATTCATAGGAACTGAAATGGATATAATTAGAGATCTCTAGGTCCATCAATGGATTTAAATCGAAAAATTGACAAAAAAAAATCCAAGTTGGGCCTATATGGAATCATATTAGGTCCAACGTGTCAGGCCTACATTGAGCTAGTTATGATTCAATATCAAGCCCAACGTGAAATTTTTGTCGATTTTTCGGTTTAAACTCATTGATGAACCTAGAGAGTTATGATTGTACCCATTTTAGTTCCTGCGAATTCCTGAGATTGAAAGGCATTCAAATATGTTGTCCATTATTATTTATTTTAGCTGTCCGAAGGTGTTCAAATGAAATAAGAAAGAATCGACAAAACCCCCATATTCGGCCTGATATGAATTCATATCAAGCCCCCATTAGGCTTGATATTGATTGGGCTTGATATGATTTAATATTAGGCCCTTGTGAATTTTTTGGTCGATTTTTTGGTCTAAATCCACTGATAGACGTAGAGAACTCCAATTGCACTCATTTCAGTTCATGTGGATTCCTGAGGTTGCAATGAGTCAAATATACCATGCAAAAAAAGGTTGAACCGCCACCTTATTTCAGTTCTTGTGGATTCCTTAGGTTGCAATGAGTTCAAATATACTAGCTATTATTTATTTTGGTTGTCTAGAGGTGTTAAAATGAAATAAGGAAGAATCGATAAAAACCCAATGTTGGATTTGATATGGAATCATATCAGGCCCAACGTGGGTTTTTTGTCGATTCTTCGGTCAAATCTACTGATGGATCTAAAGAACTCCGATTGCAGTCATTCAGTTCCTGTGGATTTCTGATGTTGCAAAAAGTTCAAATATGTCATCCATTATTTATTTCAACTGTTCGTAGATGTTAAAATGAAATAAGGAAGGATTGATAAAAAAATCACGTTGGGCTGATATGGAATCATATCAAGCCCAACGTAGGCCTAATATAATTCATATGAGGCCCAACATGCGAATTTTTGCTGATTCATTCTTATTTCATTTTAACACCTCTAGAGATGCTGAAATAAATAATGAATAACATATTTGAACTCCTTGTAACCTCAAAAATCCACAGGACTTGAAAAGGTTACAATATAAGGTCTCTAGGTCGAGCAGTGAGTTTTGATCAAAATCCATTAATGGACTTAGAGAGCTTCTATTGCACTCATTTCAGTTCCTATAGATTTCTATGGTTACAAAGAGTACAAATATGTTATCCATCGTTTATTCCAGCTTCTCCGGAGGTGCTAAAATGTTATTGAAAGAATCGGCTAAAATCTTACATTAGGCCTGATATGAGTTCATATCAGGCCCATGTTGGCCCTGATATGAACTCATATAAGGCCCAATGTAGGTATGATATTATTCATATAGGAGATATGATGTATCAAAATATGATAATTGCACAACGATAACATTTCCTATGTTAGACCTCAAAATTTAGTTGAAGAATATGAGGCTAAAGTTTATGATAGATTGCAACTGATCAACTAGAATCCATATATTTATGACAAGAAAATCATCTTTTGATTTTTAAAATAATACATATATAAATTAAAAAAATACTTGAGATATTTGAAGATTAATATTATTTTGAGTTTTATCTATTGTATGTGATTTAAATGTTTTTAGAAAAGCATTCCATTGTGTCAACAATTACATATCTTTGTAATTATTCAAGTGCATATATTTGTATTTTTCTTTAGGAGGTGTTAAAATTTTTATCCATTATATTTATTTTAATTTTTCTGAAAGTGTTAAAATTTAATAACGATAAATTGGTAAAACTCCCCATGTTGGGCCTAATACGAATCATATTAGGCCCAAGTCCCACATGCATCCATGCTAAAAAATAAAGAAAAGAAAAAAAAAGGAAAGAAAGAGAATTAAGGTTGTATGCATAGGAGAGAGAAAGAGATTGAGCAAAGAGAAAGATAAAACTTTTGATTTGTCAGAGGGGTAGAATGGAAAGTGAGTATGCCCTTTGGTAAATACTAAAGTGGTATAGGCCTTTTGGTAAATTCAAAAATCTGAGTGCGTGATTTGGTAAATTGCTATGTGTGTGTGTATAAAAGCGTTGCTCTGCTACGGACAAAACACCACGCACCTATGTGCGACGAGACTTGAGGCGCCTCCAATTGACGCGCCTCAAGTTATTTTTATAAACAAATAAATAAACTAAGGTGCCTCCCATGCATGGAAGGCGTCTAAATTTGTTAATTTTTTTTAATTTTATTTTTAAAGATCAACATTTCCTTGAATAAATCCTAAATACATATAATATACTCCGTAAATATTTAAAAAAATTATTTTAAACACTATATCCTAAGAGGGAAGACTGAACCCTAGAGCAAAAATCTTATTAGCTTAAACTCACTATAATCCAACCTTTAAATTGTAAAATCTGAAACCCTAAATTATTATACCTCGTGAGTATTAAAATTTTCAATCTGGAACACGATAACCCAAAAGGGATGACTGAACCTTATAGGAAAAATCTTATTATCTTAAATCCATTATAACTCAACTCCTAAATTTTAAACCTAAATATATATAGAATATAATCATAAAATAAAAAAAATTACTGAACACGAGTGATATTGGAGGTGCCTTCACTTATAAAAAATATAAATAAAAAAAAGGCTCGAGGCACCTTTCATGCAATGAAAGGCCCATTGAGCCCGTTGTATCCCTAGCGAGACGTCCTCAACTAAGTATATGTTTGTTTTAATTTATTTTTAATTTAGATACTATAATTCAAATCTTAAATCTAAAAATTAAATCCTAAGTTCTAAAAATAAAAGAAAATTTTCACAGGATGAGCACCAAAAATAAGTGAGATTATATGTATATAAATTTAATCACTTTCATTCTCTATTATTCTTAGATGTTACATATCTTTTTTTTTTAAAATAACTTTTATATTTCTTTTACATTTTATGCATATATATTTAACTTTATTAATTCATATAATAATTTTTAAAATGTATGGAAGAATTTACTTCTTGTTTTTTTAAAGATTTTTTTATTATATAGATATATATTTAAAATTCTAAATTATGTAACAAGTTTGATCAAAACAAAAATGATTGCACTTTTATAGGCGGTGAGAGTGTGGCTGAAATAGAAACAGAAGAGTAAATTTGAGAAAAATACACCATGTGAGATGCCATTTTATAATAAATTAAAAAGGAATCTCATTTAATGCTTAATATAAAGTTAAATATCTTCTAATAATATTATTGTACGAATTTAAACCTACAACTAATCTCTTTGAATCTAACTGATTTACCATTAAACTACATAATAATAATTTTTTAGATAAAGTATTCTCTAAGAAGAACCTTAATTTGTCATTTTATGAAAGAAAACATGAACAAACATATTTTCATTTGTGCAAATATTTTTATTTATTTATGGTAAAAAAAATTAAAATTTAATTTTTTTATTTATATCATCAAAACTACACTCTTTTAAGATAAAATGTTGTCCTTACATGATGACCAGTTGATTAGATGATAATAACTTTATTATAATAAGATAAAGTTAAGATATATACTCTCACTGAAAGAAAAATCCTCCCACTTCTAATAACTTGACACAATATATTTGCCTTTACATTAATTTCCGAAAGAAAAAGCACTTTTCAATTTAATTAAGATTATTTTTTAATCAATCCTTAACGTGTGGGATATTATTCAAATATTTAATATTTTACTTGTAAAAGAACAATCAGATTCATATTTAAACATTATTATTATTATTATTTGCACTTCTTTTGTCCTTTTGCACTTTATTTCTCTCTGAATTATTCCATAAATAAGCTCTTTCAGATTGGCAGTACGACAATTCCTTACCGACCAATTACATAAACACAGTGTTCATCGTTTCGCTCACGCTCTCTCGCTCTGGCTCTCGCTCTAGATCTCTGAGAAAGTCTACCGTACGATACGATACGATAAGCTTCTCCTCAATTCTCCAACTGCTTCAGTTCCTCCGGTTGTTTGTCGGAGCAAAGACAAAAGCAATTAAAGCGGCAGCAATATCACAAACTGAAAGAGAAGCAGAGCAACGCCGACATCATCCATGCGGACGGAGGTACTACTGGCGACGACGATGCAGCAGACCCTCACGCCGGAGGCGGCGGCGGTTCTCACGCGTTCCATCGAGG
Source organism: Boesenbergia rotunda (assembly GCA_024364735.1). Lineage (NCBI taxonomy): Eukaryota > Viridiplantae > Streptophyta > Magnoliopsida > Zingiberales > Zingiberaceae > Boesenbergia > Boesenbergia rotunda. The sequence continues at coordinate 282,148 of JAGFNQ010004577.1, read as the reverse complement.
AGGCCCAACGCCGGCGCCACGGTCAGACCACCCCACTCCACGTGGCGGCCAACCTCCTCAGCTTCCCCTCCGGCATCCTCCGCCGCGCCTGCGCCCTCTCCCACCCGCTCCTCTCCTCCTCCCACCCACTCCACTGCCGCGCCCTCGACCTCTGCTTCTCCGTCGCCCTCGACCGACTCCAGGCCAACGCAGGCGCCAGCGAAGGATCTGATGACGACGCCGCGGATGCCTCGCCTCCGCTCTCCAACGCGCTCGTGGCGGCCGTCAAGCGCGCCCAGGCCCACCAGCGTCGCGGCTGTTCAGACCAGCAGCAGCCCCCGCTGCTGGCCGTCAAAGTCGAGCTCGGCCAGCTCGTCGTGTCCATCCTTGACGATCCCTCAGTCAGCCGCGTCATGCGCGAGGCAGGCTTCTCCAGCCCCGCCGTTAAGTCTGCCATCGAGCAATCCCTTTTCTCCGGCACTAATTCGCCAGTCACCAAAAACGTCCACATGAGTCCAGTACTTCAGAAGCAGGGGCCAGAATCCAAGAACAAAAGCGAGGTAAATTTGAAGAAGGTGCTCGAAATAATGACGAGGAGCAATAAGATGAACCCGGTGCTCGTCGGAGAGTCCAACGCAGTGGCCCTGATGAAGCAACTCTTGGACATGATAACAAACGAGGAGCTAGGAATGGAAGCCCCGGCGATGCTGCGGTTCGCTCAAGTCGTCTCCTTGGAGAAGGAAATCGGTTCCGTGGCACGAAGCTTGAAACCCCGAAAGATTAGCGAACTGTACAGAGATTTGGAACCCAGAATCCGAGCTTTCCCCGTCGACGGCAGGGTGGGAGGTCTAATTCTCGACCTGGGCGACTTGAAGTGGCTTGTGGAGAGCGTCAGTCTGGAAGGCGGGAGCTCGGCGCAGCAACTGCAGTCGGGCCGCGCCGCCGTGGCGGAGATGGGTCGGCTACTGGCGAGGCTCCGCGAGAGGAACACGACCAGGGTGTGGGCCGTGGGCACGGCGACGTGCGCTACGTACCTGCGGTGCCAGGTGTACCACCCGACTATGGAGAGCGAGTGGGACCTGCAGGCGCTGCCGGTAGCTCCTCCGAGGTCGCCGCTTTTCACCGGCCGCGGCTTCTTCCCGAGGTGCGATGCTCTGTTCCTCTTTTTAATTCTCAATTGTTGCATTAGCATTATCAGTTGTTGAGTTACTTTCCTCGTCGTCGGCAGCTCAACGCCGGCGAATGCACTTTCAAAGTTTCCGTCGTTGGAGTACTCGAGCTGCTTCCAGAGGAACGATTTGTGCCCCCTTTGCAGAGAGGGCTACCATATCGAGCTTGCAAAATTGGTTTCAGAAGAAAGAACAGAGAATTCCAACGTCAATCTATCTCAGTGGTTGCAGATTGCACTCCCCTGCAACAACAATTCCAAAGCTGATCACCCTCAGGTTCGATTCATTATAGTTTTGTGTAAGAACAGCGATTCTTATTTTATTGTTTATTTATATGTTTATATTTCGCAGAAGCAAAAGGCGGAAGAGCTGCTGGAAACATGGCGTGGAAAATGCGCTCGGTTGCACATGAGCTCCCATGCAACAGTTATCACATCGGAAAGAATCCTCTCAGGCAGCATTTCGCCACCTCCAAACGGCAGTGCCCGGAGTCTGGAGTTTAATTCATCGAAGCACCAAGTTGTTCCGGTAAAAACAGACCTCGCTCTGGGGCTTTCTTACCAGAAATCAACCAACGACTCACCAATCCAGCACTGCCGGAGCATCTCCGACGACGCGCCCGATTCACGGGATAGGCTGCTGCAGGGCCTAACAGCCGCAGTCAGTTGGCAACCGGAGGCGGGCTCCGCCATTGCCACTGCGTTAACCAAGAAATCCAAGCTCTGCAATGGGAAATTGATACTCGAGGCTGGATCATGGCTGCTCTTCTCCGGGCCTGACAAGGTCGGAAAGAGGAAGATGGCCTCCGCGCTCTCTGAGCTCATGTTCGACGATCCACCAGTCACCATCCATCTCAGTAGCCCCTCAGCTGATGGCGATGAAGCCGAACCAGGCACCAACTTTCAGGGTACGACCGTGCTCGATCGCATCGCCGAGGCAGTCGGCCGCAATCCTTTCTCGGTGATCGTTCTCGACGAAATAGACCGTGCCAGTCATTTGACACAGGGGGCAATCAAGAGTGCCATCCAAAGAGGACGGTTTCTCGACTCCCACGGCGGCGAAGTCAATCTCGAAACTGGAAGCATCCTCTTCATCCTCATCTTAGACTGGCGGCATGACCACCTGAAGGATTTTGAGGATTGCCAGCTCCAGTCTGAGGACAAGCTACTGGATTCTGCTAATTCTGAATGTCAATTGGAGCTTTCCTTCTGCGGAAAGAAAGGTAAGCGCAATGCTGACCCATTCTCCGACGAGGAGCAGCCAAAGAAACAGAAAAAACCTTCTCTCGATCTGAATTTAGCTGTCAGTGTAGATGAGTCTTCAGAAGAGGGCTCATGGAACACCAGTGACCTCACTGTGGAGCAGGAACACAAGCAACGGCAGCAGCTTGCTGCTGGGTGCCCAACACCAGCTCATGCTTCTCAGCTAATTGACATGGTGGACGCAGCCGTCATGTTCAAGCCAGTCGAGTTTGGCTCACTGAGGGATACGGTCGCCAGATCTATCTCGTCGAAGATCACGAAGATCATGGGCGACCAGCAAACGCTACAGATCGATGAAGAGGCACTCGATCGAATAGTTGGCGGGGTTTGGCAAAGTGGTGCCACCCACTTGTTTGAAGAATGGGCTGAGAGAGTTTTAGTGCCCGGTATCAATCAACTAAGCAAGAATTCAGATGTCAATGGCGGATCTATCGTAAGATTATCGTCCACCAAGACTGATAACCAGTCATCCCAGAATGATAGTTGCCCGCGGAATTGTTTTCCGAACTCCATTAGCATTGCCATTGATGGAACTTGAAGGCGATGGTGCAAGAGTACTAGTTTTGATTGGTCATCTAGTCATAAAGAGAGGCAGCTCAAGAACTACTCATAACTAGCAACAATTGATATTGGAGGAGGAAAGAAGGATCATTGTGTAGCATTAGGATCATGTCTGATCTTGTCGATGAAATTTTCACATTGGCCCATTTAATGTCAATAGAGTGACTGCATATTTTTCTCTAATGGAAATTTAATGGATGAATTGTTGATGCATGCTAGCTTAAGACATGATCCATTGATGATTAACGAGGTTACCAACCAACCTCGGGCGACCGGCCCGGCCACACGGAAGTTTCCCACCGGCCGCCAGGGTAAATCGGGAAGCGCTCGCAGTGGGCGGTCTAGAAGCCCAGCGTCCCAGGGTTCGCGCCCCATTTGGAGGAAAAATTCCTGCAAATGCGCCGTAGCTGGGGATCGAACCGAGAAGACATGATCCATTGAGAAGAGTAAGAGAGTAGTAGGTCGGTGTTGATGAGGTAACTAACGAGCACATTGGGTTGTGGTTAAGCTCCAACAATCTTATTATTCATATTTTTTCAGCCCAATTTTAACTAATGAAATTGGTTTATAACAACAAGTCTACTGAAAAAAAAAATGCAAATAATGGATAAGAAAAAAGAATTGGTTTATAAGATGTAGCAAAAGAAAGTTTGATGAAATCTCTCTATTGGTAAATATTTTTAATATAAAGTACTGTCTATCTTTTCATTATAGTTTAATTAATATATACATTAATCCCTTTCAATTTCTTATATGATATCAATGATAGAAATTTACTACAGATATGTGAAAAATAAAAGCGGTAGAATAAACACAAACTTCAGCTAGGATGTTCACGTTTCTTGTAGCCGCAACGCCAATATAATATTCTTCCCCTTGATGTAAAAGTGCAAGTATTTTTTCGTCCATCATGGATAACTTTACTGTCATACTATCAAGAGCTTCCCAACAGTACATGACATATATATCGATGGTTATCATATCACACTAAGTACTATCAAAATATATATTTACTATCAATTGAAAAAGGTTTGAGACCTCGCTGTCCTTATTTAGCCACGACAGCTTGTACAATTTGGGATGACACTCAATCTTCAATGGCAATTACCTTGGATACTATGTTCTCACAATTGCCGATGTCGATAATCATCTTACAAACTGTATCCATGATGGTATAGATAGTGTGAAAAATATTAGTCCTCAACCACTCATCCCCAGAATCATTAGGGAGTCAATAGACTCGTGCATGACCAAAGTCTCCTGGCAGTCATCGTGAAGTATGTCGTCAGTTTCATACACTGGTTAGCCAATTGTTGTTGTATCTTCTATTATGTCATCCTCGATCAATAAGTTTTTTCCCTGCGGATCATCATGAGCAGGTTTCCTGCATTAGTTCGCCCTATGATCATACTCACCACATTGATAACATCTGATAGGAGCTTTAGAGTAAACCTATGTTGGTCTTGGTGATTCTTGGTGTGGCTACTGTTGTGAAGAATGAGAATTCTAAGGGTGAGTTGGTCGACCATTTTGGTTGCTTCTCCCCATTGGTTTTCGATTCTACTATTTTTCCATCGCTAGTGTACGTTGGTAGGCCTCTATTAATGAATGAAGGTTGAGGACATCTTACAAGGCTAGGCGCAACCCCATTAGCTATCATACCCCTATCTACTCCTCCGTCTCGGACAAGTCGTTTCGGGCTATCAACTGGAAGAATTCCTCCTTATATGCGTCAATTGATCTCGCACACCCAAACACAACAAGTAAAGTCAATGGAACAAGATTTGGGTGTAGCCGAAAGGGAGGAAGTGTTCCCGCATGTTCTTCTTCATCTCCCCCCAGTCGGTTATTTGGGATTTGCACTATTTGTCCCGTGAGCGCCGCATCTGCTTCCACCACCCCTATACTCGCCTCTTGAGTCTTATGGCACTCAACATGACCATCATCAGAGTTAGAACTTGTTATAGTAGAAAATCCGCTCCACTTCGTTGATCCAATCAATGAAGCTCTCTTCTTGCAACGAATCAGAAAACTCAAGCATTTTAACACGAAAATCGAGGTAGCCATAGGGTTGCTCCTAACCACAACACTCCTAGTATATAGCATGTTGGTGAAAAGGGTTCTCTAAGGAAGACTCATATCCACAATTTGAGATCCCACGGCCTGAGAGCTCATGAGCCGCAATAATTCGTGTTGCCTAGGCTAGACGCTGGGTTAAATCTATGACTTACCTCTGTAAATCCTCCCTCACCATTATGTCATGATCGCCATGACTATGATGCGAAGTTTGTCACGCCCCGAGGAGCTGCCCGTCCGATACTGACCGGACCGTTACTCCCTCGACCCGGCGGAAAATCCGGAAACCCAACCTTTATGACTTCCTCAACCCGCCTATACCGCAGCCTATAGGGTTGGAACAAGCGACCGAATAAAAAGAAAACGATATCGACAACAAAAGCTGAGTACCGATACGACTTACAACAAAACAAAATAAACCAAAGGCCTCCATGATATACAAAAGTGCAACTATACTGTCGTGCAAAAACAACCCAACAAAACACAATACAGCAGCGGAAATGAAAAAGACAAAAATGAACAGAAAAAGAGTACCAACATGTACCACCATCAAAATACAAAGACATCCCCGAGAATCGTCTCGAAAATACGCGAGCTGGGACAGGTTGTCAGTCACTCCAATCGATCATCCTGAAAGGGAATAAAAACAAGGCTAACAGGGTGAGTCCAAAGAACTCAGCGAATACAAACCAATAAGCATAGGAAGCTATATTAGCAGTAAGTCACCATCTAGCACGAACTAAGGAATGATGTAATAGTAGAAAAGTAAATGCAGAACTGAAACACTAGAATAAAATACATACCTGTGCCGATCCAAAACCCAATAATATGCATGTAAACCAAATGCAGCAACAAAGTGCAGCAAACACAACCAAATGCAAAGATGCATAGCATGCTCATGATGCAACATGGGTCACCCCTGACGCCAATCGGCCACAGTCGCATCTATGAAAAACCGAGTGGGTAGGGCTCTGACCAGGTCCTCCCTCCACTCAGACGACCACCGTCGCGTATCACGCGAAACCGAATGAGCAGGGTCTCAGACCGCAACATACTTCACCCTAGGGAAAAGTAACGCTCCCACATCCCTAACTATCTCCAGACAGAATAGGGGACCTGTCGCAGCGTCGTGGCCTATAATCCACTAACGAAGAGTGGAACTGGGACTACATGACAAGTCATGTGGCAAGTCTGATGACCCATCTCAACCACCAGGGAGTCAAAGGTCGCTTACATATGCCCTTAAACGAGTAGCAAGTCCGATGACCCATCTCAACCTCCACGGAGTCAAAGGTCGTCCACCTATGCTACGTGCAATGATGATACATGTCGCTATCCCATGCATCAACCACTATCTAACCCTACTGTCATCTACATGATATGCAGTAGTCCAGGAAACCGGTATGCACCATAACCTAAACCCTAACGTAAGGTATAAGGTAAGTTGTACATACAACCAATTCACACAGAAATAAAGAACAGAAAACAGTAAAACTAACATATACAACTATCGAAAGAAAAGGGTACAGAAATGGAAATATCAGGTATCCCTATTGCTATCTGTTGGTGCAATTGACCCAAGGTTGATCAAGTAGATCATGAGTTTTGATGTGTGTGTCAATATGATTAAGTTAGGTTTTCATGTTGATTTGATATGTGAGTTTGAGTCGTGCAAGACTTTGTGAATCACACAAGGAGTAACGGAGTGAAATATCTGAGGGACGAGAGCCAAGGAAGAGGACTTCAAGGGCAAGCCAAGGAAGTAGACTTCAAAGGCATACACGAAGGATGGCATGGAGGCAAGTCGCGGTCTTGTGTGTGCATCCGAGGGACGAGAGTCGAAGGAAGAGAACTTCAAGGGGCAAGCCAAGGAAGTGGACTTCAAGGCATACGCGAAGGAAGGACTACGGAGTGAGTTTGAGTGAGTTTGTAAGCTAGGCAGTCGACTGCCAGATGAAGCAGTCGACTGCTAGCGCAGAGTGGAAATTCATAGAAAGATCAGTCGACTGGTCCAGGCACCAGTTGATTGGTCTGCTAAAAAATAGAGTCGTTAGGGTAGCCGTTGGCTGGGCATCAGTCGACTGAACCTTGGGGCAGTCGATTGATGTCAAGGTTGAGCTATTTGATTAACAGTTCTCTCCACTATTTATGTGGGAGATTGAGACTTGGATAAGGTTAGCTCTTCATTGTAAGATCTTCTCTCTAGTGCTCAAGCTCCAAGTGCTCACCTTCCTCCCAAACCCTAGCTCCATCTTGTAAGGAGGAAGATGGATTGTAAGAGGTTATTCTCCACCGAGAAGGAGAAAGACTTAGTCGGAGATTGTCGGGGCGTGATCCACCAAAGGATCAAGGGATCGTCCACCTCAAGGACATGCCATGGAGTAGGAGCAAGAAATTTCCGAACCACGTAAACCGGTAACTTGTTAGCATTGCTTGTATAAATTGTTAAGTTTCCGCTTGTACTAATCATTGTAGGAAGAATCCGAATTGGGGGTGATCGAGCTATTTACCCCCCCCCCCCCCTCTAGTCGTGCCATCGGTCCCAACACTATCTTCATCTAACTATGCATAAAAGGCGATTATATCTAATATAGATATAGTCAAAAGTACCCACCTCCAATATTGTTAGCCTTTGGGAAAAATAGGAGGGGCTTAAAGGTAAGTTTCCTAAACCTAAGGGTCTGTAGCGAATATGCCAAACCCAGAGGGGGCAAAATGCAAAAAGCCAGCTACTTATAAACATTTCGTTTTGTTTTCCCATTTGGCGTGCCCTAGCCGCAGCAAGCCTCTTCGATCCCACCTCTTCTCTTCGCCTTCCGCCGCAGCCAGCCGAGGGAGACCGAACCACTTCATTCTCTTCATCGCAAGCCCTAAGTCGCAGCCAAGCAACCTCAACGCATCGACTTCCTCTTCTTCTTCTTCTTCTTCTCTCCTCGGTTCGCCGCCACTGCGAGCTCACGACGTCGTCTCCGGTCGCTCGGCGAGGCTCACCGATCTAGTCTGAGCTTCTTCTCGGGGAGGAGATCGCAGATCCGAAGTTGTTCCACCCTTCATCTGCTTCCTCTCGAGTGGGCGACGACTGTGCCACCGCCGGAGACACGAGGAGGTGAGGAGTTTGTTTTGTAACCTAGGTTCTATCTCGGGTTTTCGATCGTTCGATGGACCATGATTTGAGTTGGATTTCCGATCTCAGATTAGGGTTATTAATTCTCGTCTTGATTGGGATTCTGAAATTTATGCGTGAATTCGAATTCTTTTCGCTGAGCTTAGATGGGTTGATATAGTGGTGTTCGTCTCTTGGATTTCTAATTTTTCAAGCTGAATTCGATTGATGGGTTTCTGGTTCTTGTGGTTCCAGAACAGCAAAGTTGGGAAAGACTCCGTTGGAGTAGGGTTTGGAGCCGAGTGCCTAGCTTCCACTGTGAGAGCTGGTGGCTAGTTCGTGTGTGGGCTTGTTCTGTGTTACTTGAGCAGAGGAACTGGTGTATACCAGTTTAAGGTAAGTTCCATCTCTATTTGGGATAAGTAATGGTGAATTTGGTGAATTCTGTTCTTTGGATCAGTGTTGATCTGAGTTGTTTGATTTGGTTTTGGCGGGTATTAGGTTCGGTGATCAGGGAGTTGAATTGTAGCTTGGGATAGGTTTGTTGTGTGATCTTTGCCAAATTCATATTTATCACAGGATAGTGATTTTGGGTCTGTGGGTGGTATTAGATCATGAATTGGGATTAATTATTCTAATTAATCCCTAATTAATTTAGATGGTATGGTGGTTAGGAAGTTAGGGTTTAATTTGGGATTAATTAATTGTAATTAACCCTAATTAATTAAAGGGGAGTTTAATTAGGATTAATGGGTTAGGATTAATCCTAATTAAATTAGAAGTTATATTCTGCTAAATGATTGTGTGTTTGATGCAGGATATTGAGTGTCGCGGCTATCTTCGTCGCGGCTATTATTTCTAGACGGGGGGTTCTCGATGCCTGGATTTCTTCATATCGAGGCGGGTACCTCTGTTTATGCATAGCTAGACATAGTTAGCAGTAGGGATATCTGATATCTTTATCTCTGTGCTTTTGCTTCGGTAGTTGTATCGGTTAGCTTTACTGCTTACTATATCTGTATGGATTGATGATGCACAGTTTACCTTATACCTTACACTAGGATTTAGGTATTGGTGCATACCAGTTATATGGACTACTGCATATCATGTAGATGACAGCAGGGTTAGATAGTGGATGATGCATGGGATAGTGACACGCATCATTATTGCACGTAGCATAGGGGGCGACCTTTGACTCCCTGGAGGTTGAGATGGTCGTCGTACTTGCTACTCGTGTAGGGGCATATGTAGGCGACCCTTGACTCCCCTAGTGGTGAGATGGGCCGTCAGACCTGCCACATGACCTGTCGTGCAGCCCCGTTGGCGGACCCGGGCACTACAGCAGGTCCCCTACCTATTCGATGATAGCAGGGACGTTTAGAGCGATACTTCACCCGATGGTGGGGTACGTTTATGGTCTCCGACCCTACCCATTCGGTCCCGCGTGTGCATTATTGACCGTCTGTTCGTGCAGGGAAGACCAGGTCAGAGCCCTACCCACTCGGTTCGCGTGTTTCCGCGACCTATACCGACTGGCGTCAGGGGTGGCCCATGTTGCATCATGAGCATGCTCTGCATCTCTGCACTTGGTTGTGTTTGCTGCACTTGATTGCTGCACTTGGTTGACATGCATACTACTGGGTTTGGATCGACGCAGATAGGTATGTAGTTCCTTTACTGCTTATGGTTCAGTTCTGCATTCCTTTTTACTGCAGTTATCTTCAGTATTGTGGTAGATAGATAGACGGTGACTTACTGCTATTATTTTTCTTCCTGTGCATATCAGTCTGTATTCGCTGAGTTCTTAGGACTCACCCCGTTAGCTTCCTATTTTTATTACAGGATGATGGTCTGGAGTGCCCGGCAGCCTGTCCCAGGTCGCGTATTTCTTCGAGATGATTCCGGGATGTCTCTTTCCCTTTGTTGGTGGTACATGTTGGTACCCGTTTTCTGTTTTGTTTACTTTACGTTTCCGCTGCTACATTCGTGTTTGATTTTGCCATTTTACACGGCGGTATAGTTGTACTTTTGTGAGCCATGGAGGCCTTGTATTTTGCGTTTGTCGTAAGTCGTACCGGTACGCAACTTTATCATCGTTTTCCGTTTTGGGCTTATTATACGGTCGCTTGTTCCAGCCCTATAGGCTGCGGTACAGGCCGACGGAGATAGTCGTGGGGGGGTTTGGTCATCGGAATTGTCCGCCGGGACGAGGGAGTAGCTGTCCGGTCAGTATCGGACGAGCGGCTCCTCGGGGCGTGACAATTTTTGGCTATCATCCTGGGAAAGCCAATGTGGTAGCAGACGCACTGAGTAGGAAGACCAGAGCAGTCTTAGCCTGTCAGCGGGTGATTGTCACAGAGTTGATCCAGAGTTTTTCAGAGCTGGGATTAGAGGAGCAGTCCCAGACAGAGAGGGGTTTGTTGGTGACTATGGTTGCACAGTCAGCTATCAGGTCTTGGATCAGAGAGGCACAGGCCAGTGACCAGCATCTGCAGTCTCTGGGCAGTCGTATTTCCGCCGGGCAGCCGTCTGACTTTACGCGGGATGATGAGGGCGCCCTGTGCTTCAGAGGTAGACTGTGTGTGCCAGAGTCGCACCCAGTCATGGAGGAGCTGTTACAGGAGGCTCATCGTTCGCGGTTCGCTATACACCCAGGCGGGACTCGGATGTATCGTGATTTGAGGCGTTCCTATTGGTGGAACAACATGAAGAGAGACATTGCGAGTTTTGTGGCGAGATGTTGTTGTGACCGGGTGCATGTCGACAAGGATACGGGTTCGTAAAATTTTAAATTTTTTACGTGCAGCGGAAGAATTAGCATAAAATAATTTCTTAAATTATTTTAACCATGTATCTAGCATGCAACCTTATGGTGTGTGGACATAATCATAAATTAAAACTTTGCAGAAAAAGTAAACTAATTTACTAAGTACCTCGCGTAACTCGAAGTAAGGGACGAGATCCAACCGTAGCGTCCCTTGGAAGCTCCGCCTCTATTCGCGTCCACGCCGAGTTCTCTTCGGGATGACTTCGCAAAGTCACGAGTTTTGTGCCGAGGAGAACTACTAGATTCTCTAAAGGCACAACTATAAGATCAAGAGAAAAGATAGGAAACTAACCACCAAAGTAACGGAATGAAGATTCCGGGAAGAGAGTTGTGATCCGCTTCTTCTTCTACTTGGTTGGCTTCTCCTTCTTCTTGTTAACTCACGGCAACCTCAAGGGAGGTTGAGGTTGCGCCGGCCCTAGCTTGGAAGAGGGGCGCCGGCCCTAGCTTGGAAGATGGGCGCCGGCCCTAGCTTGGGAGAAGGGAAGAAGAGAATAAGATAGAGAGGGAGAGAGAGCTTCTAATCTCTTGATTACTCAATTAGAATTAAGGGCTTGCCTTTGGTTCCTTTATATAGTAGCATCTCCCTTGCCAAGTCTCCCTCTTAACGGAATTAACGGAATTAGTTATCATAAGAAATTTATCCTATAAATTCTCTTATGAATTATTCCGTTTAAACCAAGTTTTATTATAACTAACTTTATAATAAAACTAATTAATCTCTCCTTTTATTATGGAATAAATTTTATAAGAAATTTATAAACTTTCTTATTATGGAAAAATCAATTCATAATTGATTTTATAAAATTAAAATAAATCATTCCATTAATCATTTAATATTTAATATCCATAAAAAGAATAAATTTCTATAAATTTATTTATATAAATTTCTTTACACAAATTTATTTATCCATAATTTATAAAACAAATCGCACTAGATTTATTTTATTAATTAAACCAATTAAATTGGTTTCTTCCCCTTCTTGTGGCCGGCCAACCCAAGGGGTTTGGCACCCTCTTTGGCCGGCCAAACCAAGCCGAACCGACCGTGAATTAAACTCATTTAATTCGCCCAATAAGCCTTCAAAAGACTTAGCCATTTTTAGCTTCCATTGCGCCTCTGATTAACTCAGATTCGCCTTATTTCTCTTGATCGGAAAATCTAATTTTCAACTCGTTTTAAATCCCTTGGATTACTCGTAGTGCGTGTGACTAAATAGGCTTTCGATTTATGTTGGCCGTCTATAATCAACAAATTATAGAACGATCATGAGTGGCACCTAGTAGTACATCATGACGCCCAATTAATCGAAAGATCAACGGTTGACCTCAGAAGTAATTCTGAAACCCTTCAGCAACTCTAATGAATCGTGCCCCATTCCCTTCACCATCTTATACCCACTTGGTTCAGGACACGGTCTATTTGTGTCAGTCCCCACTAGGCTGACTACGTCACACCTAGCCCAAGTAATGTCTTTCTCGTCCTTTGGATTTCTAATTACTCTCATGTATTTTAGAGACTCGCACTCCAAACATGATATACTCTGGCCAGAGGTTTTGAGTAACAATCTGACGATAGTTCTGGGTATACATCTCCTCGCAAGGAGTGGTGAATCCTTTGTTGGTTGTTCAAACATCTTCGGGCACTTCGGCTTATACCCAATCATCCTGGGTCCACACCTCCTTGGAGATGCTTGCTTAAGATGTTAAAGTATAAGTCTCCATGACCAAGATGACTTGAACACCGCAAGTCAAAGGAACATCGCACTTAAGCCGCAGTAAGAACTTCATTGACATATCTATATAGATAACTATATGAAGTCTTACAGCTAGTCACTCCAATGAACTAGTTCCCTTAACTAGCATCCATGTTTATCTCCGGACATCCCAATGACACCAACCAGTGAGAATCAGCTGATTAGAGAATAACTCATGCTAGTCTCAACAGAATTGATAGTGTCCGTATTTATCAATTCATCGACTAGGGATATTTTCAATACTTCACATTTGCACATTTAAAGATAATCACTAGTTGTGATCCCATCACAAATTCTCTTATGCTGTGAGTTGTATTGCGGACATTCAGTAGATGAGTTTAAGATCCCAATCAAATACAAACATGTATACTCAAATAGTGAATTATCATTTATTGAAATAAATATTTACAATCATAAGGCGATTGCCTTAGGACACTTCTCTCATATCACTAACAAACTCCCACTTGGCCTAATGCCAATCGCTACGGTATCCAATACCACAAGCTCTAACATGACCCTCAAACTTGCTCTGAGGCAAGGCCTTTGTTAAAGGATCCGCTAAATTCCTTTCAGTGGGAATTTTCTCAATTTGTATATCATTCCTACTTATAATCTCTCTGATCAGATGATAGCGGCGAAGCACGTGTTTGGATCGCTGATGAGACCTTGGTTCCTTTGCTTGTGAATAGCTCCATTGTTGTCGCAGTAAACCGGCACTGCATCATCAATGGTTGGAACCACGCCAAGTTCGGAGACGAACTTCTTGATCCAGACTGCTTCCTTTGCTGCTTCCGAAGCTGCGATATATTCCGCTTCCATGGTGGAATCCGCTACGGTGTCTTGTTTGGAACTTTTCCAACTTACTGCGCCTCCATTCAAAATAAATACGTATCCAGACTGAGATTTGGAGTCATCCTTATCTGTCTGGAAACTGGCATCTGTATACCCACGTATTACCATATCTCCTTCTCCATATATTAGGAACACATCCTTAGTTCTTCTTAAGTACTTAAGGATTGTCTTAACAGCCGCCCAATGATTCATTCCTGGATCCGACTGGTATCTGCTTGTGACGCTCAAAGCATACTATACATCGGGCCTTGTACATAACATAGCATACATGATAGATCCTATCGCGGATGCATAAGGAATCTTATTCATGCAAATCCTCTCGTCTTCTGTGCGAGGACACATAGACTTTGAAAGGTTGATCCCATGCTTGATGGGATGGTAACCTTTCTTGGATTCCGACATGCTAAACCTTTTTAGCACTCAGTCTATATATGTAGACTGCGAAAGACCAAGCAACCGTTTTGATCTATCTCTATAGATTCTAATCCCAAGGATATAGGTTGCTTCTCCCAGGTCTTTCATGGAGAAAGTTTTGGACAACCAAATTTTAACTGTCTGTAAGACTGATATATCGTTTCCTATAAGTAAGATGTCATCGACATATAATACTAGGAATACGACTGCACTCCCACTAACCTTCTTGTACACACAAGGTTCGTCTGGATTTTGTGAGAAATCAAACTTTTTGATTGTCTCATCAAAACGGATGTTCCAGCTCCTAGATGCTTGCTTCAGTCCATATATGGATCGTTGAAGCTTGCATACTTTGGTTTTATCAACCGATGTGAAACCTTCAGGTTGTATCATGTATACATCCTCAAGCAGGTTTCCGTTAAGGAAAGCTGTTTTCACATCCATTTGTCATATCTCATAATCATAATGAGCTGCTATGGCTAGGAGAATTCGAATGGATTTAAGCATAGCTACTGGCGAATAGGTTTCGTCATAATCAATTCCTTGCTTCTGACGATATCCTTTTGCCACTAATCTAGCCTTAAAGGTAACAATATTACCTTCCATGTCGGTTTTCTTCTTGAAAACCCACTTGCACCCTATGGGCTTAAACCCTTCAGGTGGGTTAACCAAGTCCCATACTTGGTTTTCGTACATGGAATCCATTTTCGACTTCATGGCCTCAAGCCATTTGTCCCTTTCTGAACTTTTCAGAACATCTTCATAACTGATAGGTTCGTCATCGCTTATGAGTAACACGTCGTTCGATTCACTTACGAGAAATCCGTATCTCTCTGGAATATTGCGTGTCCTATCAGATCTACGAAGAGGTGGTGTATTCTTAGGTTCAACTGATAGCTCATCATTATGAGGTATTGGTTGTGGGTCTAGACTAGGTGTCTCTGTAATGTCTATTGGAGTTTCTAGAACTTCATCAAGTTCAATCCCACTCCCACTATTTTCTTGTAAAAGAAATTCTTTTTCCATAAATACAGCATGCCTTGAAACAAACACCTTTTGTTCCAAGGGATGATAGAATTGGTAACCCTTCGTTTTCTTAGGGTATCCAATAAATAGACATTTATCAGACTTAGCATCCAATTTGTCTGATATAATCTGCTTCACATAAGCAGGACAACCCCATATCTTAAGGTGAGTTAAGTGGGGTTTCTTACTATTCCATGTCTGATATGGAGTAGTTGAGACTACCTTGGTCGGGACTCTGTTTAGCAAGTAAACAGCTGTCTTAAGTGCATAGCCCCAAAAGGATTTTGGAAGAGTTGCATGATTCATCATCGACCTAACCATGTCCATCAAGGTTCGGTTGCGCCTCTCAGATACACCATTATGCTGTGGTGTATACGACAGAGTCCATTGGGATAATATCCCATTGTCCCTAAGATAATCTTGAAACTCTTGACTTAAGTATTCACCACCCCGATCGGATCGAAGTATTTTAATACTTTTGCCAAGCTATTTCTCTACTTCATTTCTGAACTCTTTGAATTTCTCAAAGGCTTCAGATTTGTGTTTCATCAAGAACACGTACCCGAATCGTGAGTGATCATCGATAAAGGTGATGAAGTAGCTATAGCCTCCTTGTGCAAGAGTTGACATTGGTCCACATACATCAGTATGTATTAGACCAAGCAATTCTCCCACTGGATTACCTTTTCCGAAAAAGGGTAATTTGGTCATCTTGCCTTTTAAGCATGATTCGCATGTATCAAATGAATCGGGTTCAAATGATTCCAAAATTCCACATCGGTGTAATTCGGTCATGCGTTTCTTACTTACATGGCCAAGACGACAATGCCAAGTGTAGGAGTCTATTCGATTATCTATTCGTGCACGTTTGTTGCTAACTTCGATATTGAAAACGTCACCGGATAAATCTAACGTGTAGATGCCATTGCACAAAGTTCCATTCCCATAAAGAACGTCATTTAAAGTTATGTAACAACAATTGTTACTAAAAGTTAAATGATAACCCTTTTTATTCAAACATGAAATAGATACAATGTTCTTTATTAACGAAGGAACAAAATAATAATTATCCAATTCTAAGACACGTCCAGTCGGGAGCTTTAGCAAATATGTTCCGATGGCAATAGCAGCAATCTTTGCTCCATTTCCAACTCGCAAATCCGCTTCTCCCTTAACGAGTCTTCTTCTATTCCTTATCCCCTGTATGTCATTACATATATGTGAGCTACACCCAGTATCAAGTACCCAGGTATTTGAGGAAATAGAGTGACATTCAATAACGAAGATACCTGAAGAGGATGGGGCATCGGATGCCTTATTCTTCATGGACTCAAGATAAATCTTGCAGTTTCTTCGCCAATGACCCTCCTTGCCACAATGATGGCAAGTTCCTTTTGGTTTCTTTTCAGTCTTTTTGGCCTTTTTCTTCTTTCCCTTATTCTGTTCTTTGGCCTTCCTCTTAGAACCTTTCTTCGAGGAACCAACTAACAGTACCGTCTTTTGATCCTGCTTCACAGAAGGCTCTACAGTCTTCAGCAGGTTAAGCAACTCAGGAAACTGGTCTGGAGTTGCATTTTCAGGAGGACGGTTGGGAAGTTGTTCTTCAAGGACATTAGCAAGCTTCTCTCCCTCGAGGACTATCCTCAAGTTTCGAAGCCAGTCCATGAAGTTTGGCCCAGTTAGTTTATTGGTGTCCAAAATGGAACGCAAATTCAGAGAAGACATGATCGAGTGATTATCCTAGAAATACAAATTGAGCTTATGTGAGAAGAATGATTAAAGAATGTATCAGCATACATTAATAAAATCCTATTTATTTTTCGAATTGAATAACCCTTTTTATCAATTCGGGAGATTGTAGGAACATCTCCAAATAGGTTGATATCCAACCATAGATAAGAACCACCATGGCTGTGGCCATCAAGTTGTTCTTAGCTATGAAGGTAGGTAATTATACCGATTACATATCACATATATGTAACTATCACTTTATACTATGAACTAATTGAATGTTTGCATAAATTATTGGGTTGTTAACTCCAGTGTTGAGAGAACCGGACCGGACCGGCCGGTCGGACCGGTCGGACCGGGAACCGGCCGGATTTTCGGTCCGGATGTGTGAAGAAAACCGGCCTTTTAAAACCCGGATTTGGACCGGTTTGAACCGCCGGGAACCGGGTGAACCGGTCAATCCGGTTTATCCGGTTTGATTAAAAAAAAAATTAAAAAACAGCCTCGTCGGCTCGCCGCCGACTTTAATAACCATTAATCAGTAAACCACTAAACCTAATTAATTTAATATTTTAATCACGCGATTTCTTCTCGCGTCGCTCCGTCTTCTTTCTCTCCGCATCGCCGAGCGTCACCAACGTCGCCAACGTCGCCGCACCCCTGCGAGTCGCCGCACCTCAGCCAACGTCGCCTGCCTACGCCGTCATCCCCGCATCGCATCGCCTGCGCCGTCGTCGCCAGCCCTCGTGCCTCCGCCAGCGTCGGCAGCCGCCGTGCCTTCACCAGCCATCTCCGCCAGCGTCCTCGCATCGCGTTGGCTCCACCGGCGTTTCGCTTCTGAAGGTAACAAGCTCTGCACGCTAAGTTCTGTAACCTTAAGCTCGCGTCGGCTCCACCGGCTGATCACAGTTGACTCTGCTGTGCGGCTTGATGATTCAATGATCTTGTTGCTTCGCTGCGGAGAGCCGGAGACAATTGGATAATCCAGAGACAATTGAATCGTGCGGCTTGATGATAGAAAGCATGCAAATCAGCCTTGTCCGATCATCAAGCCGCACCACCGGATTATTCAATCGAGTATTGATTCAATACTCAATTTTATATTTTTATTTTTATGTATATAGCCCAGTTGAACTCTGCCGTAGTGCCATGCCTTTGATGACTTTGAGGAAATTCAATACTCAATTTTATTTTTATGTATATTGCCCATTCAACTCTGCCGTATTGCCCAGTTGAACTCTGCCCAGTTGAGTATTGATGCCTTTGATTCAATACTCAGAGGAATGTTAAATTCTTTTATTTGTTTCATTATGTCAGTTAAATTCTTTTATTTTTAGGAATATTAAATTCTTTGATTTGCTTCATTAATCAATTGATTAGCTACTTACATTTTTGTAACAAATAATATTTTTTTATTTGTTTCGTTATGTCAAATGTAAATTCAATTTGTAGATTCAGATATGGATGCTCCAACTTCAAATCAGTCTGTAGAAGTAAACAGTATCGTACTTGAAGCTGCAGCTGCCAATCCTGACAGTGAAAACCAATCTTCTTCAAGTGCTTGTCGTGGCAAAACTGATCCAGCATGGAAGTATTTTAATTTGACAATTGAGAAAGGGAGACCATTATATACATGCTTGCTTTGTTTAAAGCAATACAAAGGTGGAGGGATTAATAGGATGGAGCAACATCTTGCAGGAAAAACAGGAAATATAGCTAAATGTATGAAAGCTTCTCATGATGTGAAAGAGGAAATGTTGGCAAGTTTGGAAGAAGTCAAGAAAACTAAGAGTAATGATGATTCTCTGAGCTTTGGTGATGAGACTGATGAAACATTTGAACAAGAGATTAATCTTAGTCATCCACCATCTAAAGTGCAAGTTGTTGGAGACAAAGGCAAGCAAAAGGCAAAAGTTAGTAGTTACTTTGCAGCAAGATCAACTCAGGGAGGTCAACCAAGTTTGAAAAGTGCATTTCAAAGCAAGGAGGCATTACATGAAGTTGATTTGAGAGTTGCTAGATGGCTTATTCATGCAAGGATTCCTTTTAATGCAATTCGATCACCATTCTTTAAAGATGCACTGGATGGTATTGCTGGTATTGGACCTGGTTATAAAGGTCCTTCTTATGACAATTTGAGGGTTCATTTATTAGGAGATCTTAAGAAAGAATGTCAACTACTTGTGGATAGTTATCGGAATAAATGGAAAGAAAGTGGTTGCACACTTATGGCTGATGGGTGGACAGATCAGAGACAAAGAACTTTGATCAATTTTTTGGTATATTGCCCAGTTGGTATGTGCTTTGTGAAGTCTGTTGATGCTTCAGATGTGGTAAAAAATGCCTCTACATTATGCAAATTATTTGATGAAGTTATTGAATGGATAGGGCCTAGTAATGTTGTGCATGTGGTAACTGACAATGCGGCTAATTATGTAGCGGCTGGGAAACTCATTCATGACAAGTATGAAAGCATTTTTTGGTCTCCTTGTGCTGCTCACTGCTTAAATCTCATTTTGAAAGATATAGGTACTATGCCTCATATTACTAGCCTTGCATCTCGAGCTTCAAAGATAACTATCTTTGTTTACAATCATATGGTGTTCTTGTCTTGGTTAAGAAAAAGGTCTGGTTGGAAGGAAATTGTTCGTCCAGGAGCAACTCGTTTTGCAACTATCTTTCTTACATTGAAAAATATATATGAACACAAGGCAGATTTGCAAGCTTTGGTTGTTGACACACATTTCACTGGACACAAGTTAGGTAGGAGTGCTAATGGGAAAGTTGTTAGTGCTATTGTGTTAGACAACAAGTTTTGGGATGGTTGCCATACCACATGTAAGCTTATAGGCTCTTTGATTAGATTGTTGAGAATTGTAGATTCTAATGAAAAACCTTCATTGGGATATGTATATGAAGGTATGCAAAGGGCTAAAAATGCTATCAAAGAGATGTTTATGAACAAGACGACATCATATGAACCATACACTCAAATCATTAAGGCAAGATGGGATAAACATTTGAAGCGAAGTCTCCATGCAGTAGCCTACTTTCTAAACCCTGCTTTCTTTTATGATGAGAAGTTCATTGAGAAAAATCAAGTTATGCGAGGTGTACTTGATATGTTTGACGTAAAGAGCCTTTGTAGTGACACAATTAAAGCATTGAAAGAGGTACAAATATATCGGGATCGCACAGGAAGCTTTGCTAGGCCAAAAGTTGTACAAGCAGCCAAGGAACTCCAACCTAGTAACAAATTTTATCTAGTAGTTTCATTTGTTTGAATGTTTTAAAATAAACACTAAATAGTAAATGACTAAATGTTGATGATTAAACATTTATATATAATTTTTGCAGGTGAATGGTGGAGATATTTTGGTTCTAGCACCCCAATTTTGCAAAAGATAGCTATTCGTCTTCTTAGTCAAACATCTTCTTCCTCAGGGTGTGAACGCAATTGGAGTATTTTTGAACAAATTCATACTAAAAGAAGAAATAGGTTGGGGCATCAAAGATTGAATGATCTTGTTTATGTGACCTATAACATGAGCCTTAAATCGAGGTATTATGATTTACATTATTAAACTATTTAATATTTGATAATTTATGTTATTTTTGCAACTTTAGGATAGTAAACTTTAGAAGTTATTTTAATATTTTAAGTTTGCATATTAGGTTACAACAAAAGAAAAGATCTTATGATCCAATTGACTATGAAAGTATTGATCTAGTTGATTTTTGGGTGATGGAAGAAGTAGAAGAGCCAGAACTTCCTAATGATCTTCAAGAGCTAATATATCAAGAAAATGCTATACCTTCATCTCATGCTCGTGAGTTTTGTAGTTTTCTTTGTTATAGAATATAGTTTTATTGATGTTTGTATATATTTTTAACATATTCTATATCATTTTCATGTTTTTACTTTTTAGATGATGATGAGAGACATGAGATTGGTCTATTTGATGCTACTATGCCTCGTGGATATGGTTCATTTGGTGATGATGGAGATGAAGATGAAGATAGACATGAAGCATTTAATGATGGAGATATTCAACAAATTAATGCTGATTTTGATGATCCTATTTGATTCATGAATTTAAAAGTTTGAACTTTTAATGTTTCCCTTATGTTTTTGACTTATTGTTATGTTTTGAAGTCGAACTTTTGAATTTTGATTGATGTCAACTATTTTTGGAAAAGTGAGATTGTATGTGCTTTGCTAGTGTTCTCTATTTAAGTGTGCAAAAACATATATGATAATATGATATAATATGATCTAACATGCTTTACTTAGTTGATTTACTCTTGAAGAATGTAGTTGAGTCAATTGTTAATTCTATATATTTAATTATTTATATAAATACATGCTTTATTATATACCGGTTATATCCCGGTTGGACCCCCGGTTAAACTGGTTGAACCTCTGAACCCTTGCTCCGACCGGTTCGACGTCCGGTCTGGTTCTCAGAACCTTGGTTAACTCATTAACAAGTATGCAACATTATACATAGCACCCAACTGCACCTCTCTTTACATCGACCTTGGCTGTGGCACAACAAATCGATGCTCCAAGCTTAAGGCTGACCCATTAATCAAGAAATAGTTTTAATATGGTTGGAGCTCATTCAACCGTTTAGTCAGGCTTGGATGTGTCCAACAACCAAAACTAAGGATTGACCTCTGACTCCAACTATATTATTCATAAACTAATTTCATAGTTTGAACATGTTGAGGTTCAAGCTGGGCATGGATGTGTCCATCAACCCAAATGAGAAACAAAACTCCGATTCTAACCATATTAATGGAAGGTGTTGTCCTTAATATTTTGTAAGGGGTTTTGGGTCTCATCCTTTCTTTTCTAAGCACATTCATGACATAGAATTATGTCATGACTAACGATTTCCTTAATAAAGTATGTATGTGACTTAATTTATCAAGTCTCATTATTTGAATTAGGAACCGGATTTCCTAATTCTAATTTCATACTATATTTAAGGAATTGTTTTGGGAAACAATTTCCTAAATTGTCATAATCAATTTCGGAAATAATATGTTTTAAGACTTTGATTTCTCTAAATCAAATCTTATTAAATTAAGAGACAAATCCCTTAATTCAACCATATATTATTTTCATGAAAATCTCATTTAAGAAACTCTATAGGAAACCATTTTCTTAATTAATTTTGGAGACAATAATATGTAAGAGCATCACCTCTTAAACATATTTTATTCATGGATTTAATTAATTACAACAAATCGTTTTCTAAGGGTGGCTCCCCGAGGCTCAGATATCCAAAGAAAAGTAATTTGTTGTAAATCCAATTGGACGGCTCCCCGAGGCTCAATCCAAATCAAACATGACAATTTCAATTAAAATTGGGAAATTAAATTACAACAACTAACTTTAAATTGGACGGCTCCCCGAGGCTCAATCCAAAATAAAGAATTTTGTTGTCAATTTAAAAACCAATTCAAATTTAATTGTCAATTAACTGTCCATGAATTTGTCTAGACTTTCTTAAAAGAAAGTGTCCAAAATTGCGAGATGTCATAAATAGGTTTTCAGAATAATTGTAAGTTTCTGGTACAAAGAAAACTTACATATTTCCAAAATTAGAAAATTTCTAAAATTAGAAATATTTCCAAAATTGGAAAGTTTCCAAAGATGGGAAGTTTTCACAATTATTATAAAATTTCAGAAACTAGAAAATTTCAAAAGTTTGTGAAATTTCATGAGGATTTCTAAACTTAGAAATTCCTAAATCTAAAATTTATTATAATTTGAAAGTTTCCATAATTGAAAATTTTTTCCAAAATTGAGATCATGACAAAGTTTTTCACAAAACAATTATATGATTATGTCGAACACTAACCGACTCTGATACCACTGTTGTGACCGAGTGCATGTCGACAAGGATACGGGTTCGTAAAATTTTAAATTTTTTACGTGCAGCGGAAGAATTAGCATAAAATAATTTCTTAAATTATTTTAACCACGTATCTAGCATGCAACCTTATGGTGTGTGGACATAATCATAAATTAAAACTTTGCGAAAAAAGTAAACTAATTTACTTAGTACCCCGCGTAACTCGAAGTAAGGGACGAGATCCAACCATAGCGTCCCTTGGAAGCTCCGCCTCTATTCGTGTCCACGCCGAGTTCTCTTCGGGATGACTTCGCAAAGTCACGAGTTTTGTGCCGAGGAGAACTACTAGATTCTCTAAAGGCACAACTATAAGATCAAGAGAAAAGATAGGAAACTAACCACCAAAGTAACGGAATGAAGATTCCGGGAAGAGAGGAGTTGTGATCCGCTTCTTCTTCTACTTGGTTGGCTTCTCCTTCTTCTTGTTAACTCACGGCAACCTCAAGGGAGGTTGAGGTTGCGCCGGCCCTAGCTTGGAAGAGGGGCGCCGGCCCTAGCTTGGAAGATAGGCGCCGGCCCTAGCTTGGGAGAAGGGAAGAAGAGAATAAGAGAGAGAGGGAGAGAGAGCTTCTAATCTCTTGATTACTCAATTAGAATTAAGGGCTTGCATTTGGTTCCTTTATATAGTAGCATCTCCCTTGCCAAGTCTCCCTCTTAACGGAATTAACGGAATTAGTTATCATAAGAAATTTATCCTATAAATTCTCTTATGAATTATTCCGTTTAAACCAAGTTTTATTATAACTAACTTTATAATAAAACTAATTAATCTCTCCTTTTATTATGGAATAAATTTTATAAGAAATTTATAAACTTTCTTATTATGGAAAAATCAATTCATAATTGATTTTATAAAATTAAAATAAACTATTCCATGGATCATTTTAATTTCCATAAAAAGAATAAATTTCTATAAATTTATTTATATAAATTTCTTTACACAAATTTATTTATCCATAATTTATAAAACAAATCGCACTAGATTTATTTTATTAATTAAACCAATTAAATTGGTTTCTTCCCCTTCTTGTGGTCGGCCAACCCAAGGGGTTTGGCACCCTCTTTGGCCGGCCAAACCAAGCCGAACCGATCGCGAATTAAACTTATTTAATTCGCCCAATAAGTCTTCAAAAGACTTAGCCATTTTTAACTTCCATTGCGCCTCTGATTAACTCAGATTTGCCTTATTTCTCTTGATCGAAAAATCTAATTTTCAACTCGTTTTAAATCCCTCGGATTACTCGTAGTGCGTGTGACTAAATAGGCTTTCGATTTATGTTGGCCGTCTATAATCAACAAATTATAGAACGATCATGAGTGGCACCTAGTAGTACATCATGACCCCCAATTAATCGAAAGATCAACGGTTGACCTCAGAAGTAATTCTGAAACCCTTCAGCAACTCTAATGAATCGTGCCCCATTCCCTTCACCATCTTATACCCACTTGGTTCAGGACACGGTCTATTTGTGTCAGTCCCCACTAGGCTGACTACGTCACACCTAGCCCAAGTAATGTCTTTCTCGTCCTTTGGATTTCTAATTACTCTCATGTATTTTAGAGACTCGTACTCCAAACATGATATACTCTGGCCAGAGATTTTGAGTAACAATCTGACGATAGGCCTGGGTATACATCTCCTCGCAAGAAGTGGTGAATCCTTTATAGGCTGTTCAAACATCTTCAGGCACTTCGGCTTATACCCAATCATCCTGGGTCCACACCTCCTTGGAGATGCTTGCTTAAGATGTTAAAGTATAAGTCTCCATGACCAAGATGACTTGAACACCGCAAGTCAAAGGAACATCGCACTTAAGCCGCAGTAAGAACTTCATTGACATATCTATATAGATAACCATATGAAGTCTTACAGCTAGTCACTCCAATGAACTAGTTCCCTTAACTAGCATCCATGTTTATCTCCGGACATCCCAATGTCACCAGCCAGTGAGAATCAGCTGATTAGAGAATAACCCATGCTAGTCTCAACAGAATTGATAGTGCCCGTATTTATCAATTCATCGACTAGGGATATTTTCAATACTTCACATTTGCACATTTAGTGATAATCACTAGTTGTGATCCCATCATAAATTCCCTTATGCTGTGAGTTGTATTGCGGACATTCAGTAGATGAGTTTAAGATCTCAATCAAATACAAACATGTATACTCAAATAGTGAATTATCATTTATTGAAATAAATGTTTACAATCATAAGGCGATTGCCTTAAGACACTTCTCTCATATCACTAACAGATGTCTCGTCTGTAAGCAGGTTAAGGCAGAGCACCAGAGACCTGCTGGGTTACTTCAGAGGATTCCCATTCCTGAGTGGAAATGGGAACACATTACGATGGATTTTGTGGTGGGACTGCCTAGGACTAGGTGAGGTCACGATGCGATTTGGGTGATCGTTGATCGATTAACTAAATCTGCACATTTCTTAGCTATTCGGAGGACGTATTCTCTCGACAGGTTAGCAGAGTTATATTGTCGAGAGATCATCAGATTGCACGGAGTACCACTGAGCATTATATCGGACAGAGATCCTCGATTCATTTTCCGTTTTTGGCAGAGCCTACAGAGGGCCATGGGGACAGATCTGCGGTTCAGTACAGCATTTCACCCTCAGACAGATGGTCAGTCAGAGCGTACGATTCAGACATTGGAGGACCTGCTGAGATCATGTGTTCTGGATTTCGAAGGCAGCTGGGAGGATCATTTACACTTGGTGGAGTTCGCCTACAACAATGGCTATCATTCGGCGATTCAGATGGCGCCGTATGAGGCGTTGTATGGTAGGCCATGTCGGACACCCACCCTCTGGGAGGAGGTTGGAGAGGTCCAGCTGCTAGGACCAGAGAGAGCTCAGCAGGAGGCAGAGCATGTACGCATTATTAGACAGAGGATGTCAGAGGCACAGGACCGCCAGAAGAGTTACGCTGATCGGAGACGGAGACCTCTGGAGTTCTCGGCAGGCGACCATGTTTTTCTTCATGTTTCACCCACGAAGGGGGTGAAGAGATTTGGACTTAGAGGTAAGCTAGCTCCGCGGTATATTGGACCTTTCCAGATTCTGGAGAGGATCGGAGCCATAGCTTACCGTCTGGCACTTCCTCCTTCCTTGGCCGGTGTGCATGATGTGTTCCACGTCTCTATGCTGAGGAGGTACGTGGCCGACCCAGCACACATTCTATCAGAGGTTCCAGGTTCGCTACAGCCAGATGCTACCTACGAGGAGATTCAAGGTAAGTTTCCTAAACCTAAGGGTCTGCAGCGAATATGCCAAACCCAGAGGGATCAAAATGCAAAAAGCTAGCTACTTATAAACATTTCGTTTTGTTTTCCCATTCGGTGTGGCCTAGCTGCAGCAAGCCTCTTCGATCCCACCTCTTCTCTTCGCCTTCCGCCGCAGCCAGCCGAGGGAGACCGAACCACTTCATTCTCTTCATCGCAAGACCTAAGTCGCAGCCAAGCAACCTCAGCTCATCGACTTCCTCTTCTTCTTCTTCTTCTTCTCTCCTCGGTTCGCCGCCACTGCGAGCTCACGACGTCGTCTCCGGTTGCTCGGCGAGGCTCACCGATCTAGTCTGAGCTTCTTCTCGGGGAGGAGATCGCAGATCCGGTGTTGTTCCACCCTTCATCTGCTTCCTCTCGAGCGGGCGACGACTGCGCCGCCGTCGGAGACACGAGGAGGTGAGGAGTTTGTTTTTTTAACCTAGGTTCTATCTCGGGTTTTCGATCGTTTGATGGACCATGATTTGAGTTGGATTTCCGATCTCAGATTAGGGTTATTAATTCTCTTCTTGATTGGAATTCTGAAATTTATGCGTGAATTCGAATTCTTTTCGCTGAGCTTAGATGGGTTGATATAGTGGTGTTCGTCTCTTGGATTTCTAATTTTTCAAGCTGAATTCGATTGATGGGTTTCTGGTTCTTGTGGTTCCAGAACAGCAAAGTTGGGAAAGACTCCGTTGGAGTAGGGTTTGGAGCCGAGTGCCTAGCTTCCACTGTGAGAGCTAGTGGCTAGTTCGTGTGTGGGCTTGTTCTGTGTTACCTGAGCAGAGGAACTGGTGTATACCAGTTTAAGGTAAGTTCCATCTCTATTTGGGATAAGTAATGGTGAATTTGGTGAATTCTGTTCTTTGGATCAGTGTTGATCTGAGTTGTTTGATTTGGTTTTGGCGGGTATTAGGTTCGGTGATCAGGGAGTTGAATTGTAGCTTGGGATCGGTTTGTTATGTGATCTCTGCCAAATTCATATTTATCACAGGATAGTGATTTTGGGTCTGTGGGTGGTATTAGATCATGAATTGGGATTAATTATTCTAATTAATCCCCAATTAATTTAGATGGTATGGTGGTTAGGAAGTTAGGGTTTAATTTGGGATTAATTAATTGTAATTAACCCTAATTAATTAAAGGGGAGTTTAATTAGGATTAATGGGTTAGGATTAATCCTAATTAAATTAGAAGTTATATTCTGCTAAATGATTGTGTGTTTGATGCAGGATATTGAGTGTCGCGGCTATCTTCGTCGCGGCTATTATTTCTAGACGGGGGGTTCTCGACGCCTGGATTTCTTCATATCGAGGCGGGTACCTCTGTTTATGCATAGCTAGACATAGTTAGCAGTAGGGATATCTGATATCTTTATCTCTGTGCTTTTGCTTCGGTAGTTGTATCCGTTAGCTTTACTGCTTACTATATCTCTATGGATTGATGATGCACAGTTTACCTTATACCTTACGCTAGGATTTAGGTATTGGTGCATACCGGTTATATGGACTACTGCATATCATGTAGATGACAGCAGGGTTAGATAGTGGATGATGCATGGGATAGTGACACGCATCATTATTGCACGTAGCATAGGGGACGACCTTTGACTCCCTGGAGGTTGAGATGGTCGTCGTACTTGCTACTCGTGTAGGGGCATATGTAGGCGACCCTTGACTCCCCTAGTGGTTGAGATGGGCCGTCAGACCTGCCACATGACCTGTCGTGCAGCCCCGTTGGCGGACCCGGGCACTGCAGGAGGTCCCCTACCTATCTGATGATAGCAGGGACGTTTAGAGCGATACTTCACCCGATGGTGGGGTACGTTTATGGTCTCCGACCCTACCCATTCGGTCCCGCGTGTGCATTATTGACCGTCTGTTCGTGCAGGGAAGACCAGGTCAGAGCCCTACCCACTCGGTTCGCGTGTTTCCGCGACCTATACCGACTGGCGTCAGGGGTGGCCCATGTTGCATCATGAGCATGCTCTGTATCTCTGCACTTGGTTGTGTTTGCTGCACTTGATTGCTGCACTTGGTTGACATGCATACTACTGGGTTTGGATCGACGCAGGTAGGTATGTAGTTCCTTTACTGCTTATGGTTCAGTTCTGCATTCCTTTTTACTGCAGTTATCTTCAGTATTGTGGTAGATAGATAGACGGTGACTTACTGCTATTATTTTTCTTCTTGTGCATATCAGTCTGTATTCGCTGAGTTCTTAGGACTCACCCCGTTAGCTTCCTGTTTTTATTACAGGATGATGGTCTGGAGTGCCCGGCAGCCTGTCCCAGGTCGCGTATTTCTTCGAGATGATTCCGGGATGTCTCTTTCCCTTTGTTGGTGGTACATGTTGGTACCCGTTTTCTGTTTCGTTTACTTTACGTTTCCGCTGCTACATTCGTGTTTGATTTTGCCATTTTACACGGCGGTATAGTTGTACTTTTGTGAGCCATGGAGGCCTTGTGTTTTGCGTTTGTCGTAAGTCGTACCGGTACGCAGCTTTATCATCGTTTTCCGTTTTGGGCTCATTATACGGTCGCTTGTTCCAGCCCTATAGGCTGCGGTACAGGCCGACGGAGATAGTCGTGGGGGGGTCTGGTCATCGGAATTGTCCGCCGGGACGAGGGAGTAGCTGTCCGGTCAGTATCGGACGAGCGGCTCCTCGGGGCGTGACAATTTTTATGTAGCAGCCCCGCCTCTATGGTCCCCGCAGGCAACCCTCTAGGTCGGCGACCCTACGGTCTTCCCACTCCTGGCAGTGGGTTTTTGCCTTCCCCAAGATTCGAACCCTAGACCTCCAGGCTAAGTACTAAAGTTCCTGAATCCTGGTACCAATTGAGCTATAGCTCAATTGGTACCAGGATTCAGGAACTTTAGTACTTAGCCTGGAGGTCTAGGGTTCGAATCTTGGGGAAGGCAAAAACCCACTGCCAGGAGTGGGAAGACCGTAGGGTCGCCGACCTAGAGGGTTGCCTGCGGGGACCATAGAGGCGGGGCCGCTACATAAAAAGGCGCCTTTTATTGTAACGACCCTGACCCCTCAGCCCCTTTGGCGGCCAAATCTCTATTTGGCGGCCCCTCCGGCGGCCAAATCTCTATTTGGCGGCCCCTTTGGCGACCTCGGTCGTGCCGTTACTCACAAGAACTTCCCACCCCTGGCCAGTGGATTTTTGCCTTCCTCAGGATTCGAACTCTAGACCTCCAGGTTAAGTACTAGAGTTTATGAATCCTGATACCAATTGAGCTATAGCTCAATTGGTATCAGGATTCATAAACTCTAGTACTTAGCCTGGAGGTCTAGAGTTCGAATCCTGAGGAAGGCAAAAATCCACTGGCCAGGGGTGGGAAGTTCTTGTGAGTAACGGCACGACCGAGGTCGCCAAAGGGGCCGCCAAATAGAGATTTGGCCGCCGGAGGGGCCGCCAAATAGAGATTTGGCCGCCAAAGGGGCTGAGCGGTCGGGGTCGTTACAAATATAGAAGTTCGCAAGCGTCGAGAACCCTCTATCCAAAAATAATATCCGCGACAAGGGAACTAAGTCAATGCCCTGCATCAAAGAGCATAATTAATAAGTTAACATTCCAAATGATTCTTAACCAAACATACCATCTAGATTAAATTAGGGTTAATTGCAATTAATTAATCCCAATTAAACCCTCACTTCCTAACCACCCACTCAAAGCTAGGACCCTGTTCTCATGCGCAGAATCGCAGCAACCAAAACAGAGCAAAAACTAAACAAATCCACACAACAAACTGCCACTTAATTTCCCCAATCATGATCCATTTCAAACCCAAAAATAGAACATCTCAGTTCAATAGCATGCTGACCTCACGGCAAAACTAAACTCACGCTCAAATTAAAGATCAAAAGAATCCAAATCATCCCACTACCTTCTACACCTTTTCATGAACTGATCAAGACTAACAGTAACCCACATATGAAATCCAAGATCAGATAATCTAACAAGAACTGAGATTGAAATCCAAAACTCGATTCGAAACCATCAGGAAGCAGAGCCAAACTCTAATTATCATCAGCTATAACCACCACAGACTCAATTCCCCGAAAACCAGAGACCAATCCATACAGCAAGCATAAAGGAATAGAACACCAAGAGAATACTTACGACAACATACTACAAGATCACCATCCGATTCATCCAAGCTCAGAGAGATCAAAGGGAAATACACAACAAAACATCAACAATAGAATCCTCTCGGATCAACCTCTCGAAGAACAATTTCGGGCAGAAAATTCAACCATGACCCCAAATCAAACCGAAAGCATGCAAACGAAACAAAACTAAGAACAGATTCCAAGATTTGAAATCGAAACCTCAAAACAACTTCCAATCCTTAATCAAACGAACTTACCATAACCCACCGGCGAGGATCTCAATCGGCTCGATCTGCCAATAATCCAACACCCAGAGGTAGCTAACAGTGAGCGGGATGAGAAGAAAGATCTACAACTCCTATTCTACCACCAGATCAAAGAAAACAAAGAGATCGCGCAGAATTAGGGCTCGATCAAGACCCCCAAACCCTAAAACTGTAGATCACCAAGGAAATGCTAAGCTTACCTCAGTCAGCAAAGGACCAATGATGAAGCCTTCGGACAAACTCAGGAAGAGAGGCTTCGATGAACCCCGGACGAATGCGTGCAAGGATGAAGAAGAGAAAGAAGAAGCTCGACGAACTTGGGAAGAGATCACACGATTTGGGATCGGGATCGCGCTCAGCTATAGAGGGAGACTTTTAAGGGCTAATCACTTTGCAATTTAGCCCTCCATCTCTGGAGAATCCCATATACACCCTCAAGTTTGGAAATTTCTGCAGTATGGCCCTCCTATTTTCTCTTTTCTTACAAAGCTTCCTCCGTCAGAACCCGCATGTTGTTGCGACCGCGAGCACGACCACGATGATCTTCCATTGAATTAGACACCCGACTTCCTCAATCGAATATTGCCAGCTCTAATACCAACTAACGCTAGACAGAATATTGATTATCCTGCGAGCTGACGAGAAGGAGAATTGAAAAGAAGACAAGAAGAGAAAACCCACTAAAAGAGAAGCTTCTTAATAATAGAGGATTAATTCCTTATACAGTTAAACATGTATTTATATAGACTCAAAATCTTAAGACGAAGAAAAGATAAAAATCCTGATACATTAACCTCAATTCCAATCTTGTAGAGAAAAACAATAAGATCTTTCTAGAAAAGAAAATCTCTTGATAGAAATTAAAATTAATAAAATAGAAAGTTGATTTAGACAAACTTTAACCCTTAAATACTAGAAATATAAAAAGTACCATAAATACTATAAAAACAAAAATTTTCAAAAATAGTAATAAAATCTTCAAAGACTCGAATGAGGTCCTAAATGGTGTAATTTGGGTCTGAAAATTGACAGTTACGAGTTCCTATGTAATAAATGTAGATATTTGAAATAAGCACGTGTAGCCACCGACAGAGTCTAATTTCGAGTTCCAAATTAAAAGTTATATCTCCTTCAAATCAAAAGGTCATATTGAGTTCTTTCATGTTGGATTCATCCTACATCAATTAACTAATAGAACTAATTTGTAAAGCTTGACTATAAGAACTATTTTTTCACATATATCTCCATAAATTTGATATTACAAATAAGATGGCGATCTAAATTTTATATAGAGATCCCTTTATTATTTTATTTTTTTTATAATTTAGATGTGTAGGTTTTGCTTGATTAATATCGAAGGTAGCCAACCTTTTTCTTATTTCATTTATCGAATAAATTTGAACCATCGTCTTTTTATTATTTTCCTTAATACTTTATCATTTCATTATACCGATCCTTTCTAGGATATCAATACCGATCCTTTCTAGGATATCCCAAACATCTCCTCTTTTGCCTCCCGAAAGACAATGGAACTCAGTTGTTGTGACATTCAATCGAATATTAGTTGAGTTTCTTTTGTTCTCGTATCAAATTATATTATTTATTATTTGGTTATTCATGAGCATTATTTGTTCTGTCACCATGAGTGGTCATACAAATGATTCACTTCAATATATTAGTATTCAATTGGATGAAAAAATTATTCGTATTGAGGATATGTTATGAACAATTTCTCGCATGGAAAATCTATGTGGGGATATATTTTAGGTGTGCGAAGTAAACCTACGAATAGCAATGCTGATGATTATGCAAAATCGATAGATATTTGGGAGACCGATAAGCGAAGATTATTAAGTGGATCAATAATTCTGTTACATACTCCATTGGTGCTCAGTTGACTAAGTACGAGACTGCCAATGAGATTTGGGATCATCTGGTAAGGTTATACACGCAGCTAATTTTGCCAAACAATATCAATTAGAAATAGATATCCACGTACTTTGGCAGCAAGATATGAGTATTCAAGACTTTTATTTTGCTATGTCAGAACTATGAGATCAGTTGGTACTCATAGCTTATATCAATCGTAGAGAAGAACAACGTCTGGTCCAATTCTTGGTGGCTCTTCATGATGATTTTGAAGGATTTTGTGAAACATTTTTGCATTGTAATCCTCTCCCTTTCATAGATTTAGTGGTACATCAATTACTTATAGAGGAGATTCTCCTTAAGTCTCAAGTTGATAAAAGAACTATTGCACCATCTACGCCATCAATTTTTGCAACACCACAGCGACCTCCACCTCATAATCAAAATAGATCGACTTCGAAAGTTTCTAATGATGAATGTGTTTATTGCAAAAATAAAGGTCATTGTAAATCTCAGTGTCCATTATTATTGAACAAAGGCAAATGACCACCTCAGCAGTAGTATCAACAACAACGACCTCAATCACCACCAGTGCCACAACAAAATGTTTCATGGAAATCTAATAATTGATTACCTCAGTCTAGTAATGTGGTGGTTGCCCCCTTTTTAGATCCATATATGCTTGAGCAGTTTCAACAGTTCCTTGCTTCACAGTCCTCTGCCATGTTTGCTTTTTCTCATATAGGTTTGTCATCCTCTAGTACCTTAGGTATATCTTCTTCCTTGTGGATCTTATATTCTGGAGCCTCTTATCATATATCATCTAACTTGTCATCTTTTATCTCTTTATCTCCTAACTCATCTTTATCAATTGTTACTACTAATAATACTTCAATGCCATTAGTAGGTGTCGGTTATGTTGTTACAACTTACTTGTCTCTTCCTGATGCCTATATTCCTAGTCTTACACTTAATCTTGTTTCTGTTAGTTAATTATGTGAATCTAGATATGTAATCTTTTTCCCTTGATCCAATTGTTATGTGCATGACCCGCGATCTCAGAAGGTGATTGGGATAGGTCGTAGGAAAGAGAGACTCTATATCTTGGATCAACTCCAAGTTCTAGGTGTTGCAGCTTCTAGTGTTGATTTGTTATCTTTTCTGTTGACTTGTTCTTCTTCTTATGTCTATTTATGGCATATTCATCTAGGTCATATTTCAACGTTCCGTTTATAATTTTTAGATTCAACTGGAGTATTAGGACCTTTAAGTCCTGGTATTTCTGATTGTAATGGTTGTAAACTAGTAAAATTCACTGTGTTGTCTTTCAATAAAAGTCTACCTTTTCTCCTAATCCTTTTTATTTTGTACATTCCGATGAATGGAGGCCTTCTACTATTGCTACAAAGGGGATCAAGATATTATGTTTCTTTTATTAATGATTGCACTTATTATGCTTGGGATTATCTTATGAAACATAGATATGATTATCTTACCATCTTCGATAACTTTAAAGCTCTTGTCAAAACTCAACATTTAGCTGTTATCAAGTGTTTTCGTTGTGATTTGGGAGGTGAGTATACTCCAATATTTTTTTCTCGTTTATTTACATCAGAAGGTACTAGACATCAAAGCTCGTGTTGAGAAACACTTAAACAAAATGGAATTGCGGAGAGAAAGCATAGATATCTTGTTGAGATAACCTGCTTATTCTTATTGTCTGCAAAGTTCTTAGTATCATTTAGGGAGAAGCAGTTCTTACTGCTACTCATGTAATTAATAGGATTTCAACTACTCATAATTCAGATTTGTCTCCTTTTCAAAAATGGTACGATCGTGCTCGTGATTATTCATGTTTATGTATTTTTGGTTGTACATATTTTATTCTACAACCACACGTTGGTTATGGAATTGGTCAAAAGGGATATTGTTGTTTTAAACCAGTTAGTAAAAAATTATATATCTCTTGTCATGTTGTATTTCTTGAACATATTCCTTTCTCCATACCTCCTCTATCACATGACATGACATATGAAGATCTTATTCGCATTGATCTCTGCAGTACTGACACCGATTAAGCCTCTCCCACAACTCCTTATGATAGCTCCACTGAATCTGGTACTCTCGAAAGATCTCCTCCTCCTTCTCCTCCTCCCTCTCCCCCTCCCACTCCTGCAACTGTTCCATCACCTGGTGAGATTGTGGATAATCCTATTCGTCAGTCTACTTGTCCTTGTAAGTCTACTAAACTACATGATTTTGATTATTCTTGTTATTCAAGTTCTTTTGCTTCTTTTGTCACCTCTATTCATTATCCTTCTGAGCCTTTGCTCTATAGAGAAGCTGTTGATAATCCACTTTGGCGGAATGCTACAGATGAGGAGTTAACTACTCTGCATTATACACATACTTGGGATCTAGTTCCTCTGCCACCAAGAAAATACACCATGGGTTCTCATTGGGTCTATAAAATCAAAACTAAATCTGATAGTTTTGTTGAACGATATAAAGCTCGTCTTATTTCCAAAGGTTACTCTCAAGAGTATGACATTGATTATTAGAATACTTTTGCTCCTGTTGCCACTGTTCGCATCTTAATTATTGTTGCCTTTGTTCGTTGATAGAAAATATCACAAATGGATGTCACGAATGTCTTCTTAAATGGTGATCTTCAAAATGAAGTATATATGATGCCTCCTCCTAGAGTTGCTCACCAATCTGGTGAAGTTTGCAGGCTTCGCAAGTTCTTTATGGACTCAAACAAGCACCTCGTGCTTGATTTGCAAAGTTCTCCATGCTGATTTCCTCTCTTGGCTTTCATCCCAATTGTTGATGTAGTCTGACACTGATTATTGTTTTGGTGTTTGACACGGATTTAAGTTTGAATCAAGTTTGGTTGAATTCGGATAAAGTCCAGGTGGATCGGGAGATCGCACGCTGGCATGTGAAAAGTCCTAACTTGGAGGGTTAGGTGTGAAAAAGTCCTAGCTTGGAGGGCTAGGTGTGAAAAGTCCTAACTTAGATGGTTAGGTAGGAAAAAGTCCTAGCTTGGAGGGCTAGGTGTGAAAAGTCCTAACTTGGATGGTTAGGTGGGAAAAAGTCATAGCTTGGAGGGCTAGGTGTGAAAAGTCCTAGCTTGGAGGGCTAGGTGTGAAAAGTCCTAGCTTGGAGGGCTAGGTGTGAAAATTCCTAACCTGGAGGGTTAGGTGTGGAAAAGTCCTAGCTTGGAGAACTAGGTGTGAAAATTCCTAACCTGGAGGGTTAGGTGTGGAAAAGTCCTAGCTTGGAGGGCTAGGTGTGAAAATTCCTAACTCGGAGGGTTAGGTGATGGAAGTCCCAGTGAGTGAGACTGGGCACGGAGTCTTGGTCTGGGGGATTAAGAATGAGTCAGAGAAGGGCTGGAAGCTTGTTCTCGTGACTTAGAGTGGATTTGACCTTGCCTGGATCAGTCCCGTGACCGATCAGGAAAGTTGGCACGGAGTTCCCTCGTGGATCGGTCTGGTGACCGATCTAGCTATGTCTGATCGGTCTGGTGACCGATCAGGGAGCATACAGTGAGTTTGGAGAAACTTTTTGTTCGGCTCCTGATCGGTCTGGTGACCGATCAAGGATACTATTCGGATCGTTCTGGTGAACGATCAATTGTCGCGAGCTTCTCACTATAACCGATCAGGATGACTCCTGATCGGTCAGGAAGCAGCCTGATCGGTCACCAAACCGATCAGGGCACAGCCTGATAGGTCTGGGGACCGATCATGAGTGTGCAGCGAACTACTGGATAGGTCTGGGGACTGATCAGGAGTGTGCAGTAGACTGCTGGATAGGTCTGGTGACCGATCAGGTCCTCTCTGATCGGTCGGGGGACCGATCAGGGCCTGAACTTTATTTCAAATTCACTGTCAGACGCTCTGATCACGTCTGTTTTCTCTGCCGATTCTCTGATACACTGCTGATTATGTTTGATATAATTTGCTAAGCTTCTGTTGAAGTGTGCAGGCTTTACAGGGAGGATTCAAACCATGGGGAGAGTCAACTAAGGACTTTCCTTGGTGCAGGTTTGTCTGTTTACCGATTTCAGGTTTCAACGGGTAGCTGGCGCGGCTGGCAACTAACGGAGGCTCAGCTAGAGAGGGTCTTCATTGGACTGAGTGCTCAGGGAGTCAGGGGGTCAGGCTGTGGCTCAGTGGATGCTGTTGGAAGCTTGACGACGTTGAGCTTGAGCTTAAGACAAAGCTTGAAGCAGAGGAGCGGTGAAGCGAACAGACAGAAACTTGAGGAGTTTGGCTGGGCTGTGTCGAGAGCTCTCTGTTGCTTTGTGCTTAAGTGTTCTTACTACATTCTTGTGAGGTTCTCTTCTCGAGTGTCTCATGAGCTTAACTTGTATCAATCTGTGAGACAGCTTGTGGAGAGATTTCTCCACCGAGAAGGAGGCTTCAGTTTATCCGGTGTTCACCAGGGCTTGATCTGTCGACGATCAAGGGATCACCCACCTTACGGG
Source organism: Boesenbergia rotunda (assembly GCA_024364735.1). NCBI lineage: Eukaryota > Viridiplantae > Streptophyta > Magnoliopsida > Zingiberales > Zingiberaceae > Boesenbergia > Boesenbergia rotunda. The sequence continues at coordinate 245,429 of JAGFNQ010004577.1, read as the reverse complement.
CACGCCAAGGAGTAGGGGCAAGTTATCCCCGAACCTTGTTAACGATCCTTGTTAGCGTCGGTTTGCTTTCCTTTGTTTTGTTTTGTTGTTTGTTGCTTCTGTTTCTGCTTTTGTCTTCCGCTGCCTAATCTCTTAAGTGCAGAAACTTAAAAGTGAAAGAATTAGTGTCTGGCTATATTCACCCCCCTCTATAGCCATCCAAGTTCCAACAAGTGGTATCAGAGCTTGGGGCTCTACTTCAACGGCTTAACATCCGAGAGCTAACAAAGATGGCCATGGGAAGAGAAGGGTTTAGAACCAGCCGACCTCCACTCTTCGACGGCACTGATTTTCCATATTGGAGGTCAATGATGGAGTTTTACCTCAAAACCAACCTCAGCATGTGCTGTCAAGGAAGGTTTTTCCACTCCTAAAGATGCTGAGGGAAAAGAGATAGACATCTCAAGTTGGTCGACAAATCAAATCCGGTATGGTAAGCCGATGCGAAAGCGGTGGCAACTTTGCAATACAGGTTGACCAAGGACCTACTAATCAAGGTTGGTCCCTTCACAAGTGCTAAAGACCTATGGAGCAAGATCATTGAGCTCCATGAAGGTACTCATGAAACCCGAACAGCCAAAAAGGACCTCCTTCTCAGCCAACTTCAAAACTTTTTCATGGAAGAAAACGAAAAGGTAAGTGAACTCCATGGAAGATTCAAAGAGATCCTCAACGGCTTACACTCCATCAATGAAACAGTGGAAAATCGAGATCTTGTAAGATATGTCCTTAAATCTTTTCCTAGGAATGCCTTGTGGGCATCCATGGTGGATGCCTACAAGGTTTCCAAGGATCTTTCTTTTGTTATGTTAGAAGATCTATTTTGTGAAATCGAACTACATGAGATCTTTAACCAAAGCCCAAAGGAGAAGTGTTGGCTTTAGTGGCAGGTGACAAAAAGAAGAAAATGGAGGAAGAGAAGATCTACTGTCATGTGGCTCTAGTGGCCTTAGAAGAGTCATCCAAGGAGAGTGGAGACGAATCAAGCTCCTCAACCGCGCCTTCATCATCTTCGGATGATGAAGAGGTAATCTCTCCCGAGCTAGATAAGTGCTATAGAACAATAGCTTGCTTGACAAACATGCTCAAAAAGTCTAAGAACAAGATCAAATCTTTGAAATTGGAAGTAGAACATTTAAAAACCTCTAAGGATGAGGTAATTGATGACTTGCATGTTAAGATCCTTGAAATGAAAATATGGACTTAAAGAGCGAAGTTGAAAATCTCAAGAATGTTGTTGAGAAATTCTCAACTAGCTCCAAGACCTTAGACATGATACTAAACTCCCAAAGGACGGTTTACAACAAGGCCGGTATAGGTTACCGACCTAAAGAACCTAGTATCATGTCACTAATGTCTAGAACACATTTTGGATCATCAAAAAATTCTAAGGTTCAAAAAGCCAAAAAGAAAATGACTAAGGCATGGGTGCCAAAGTCTTTCATTGAAAGTTCATTAGGTCCCAAAATTTGGGTACCTAGAACCTCTATCTTTAGAATTGTATAAGCATTGCTTAAGGGGGAGCATCTATCAACTTGGTTGTTGATAACGGGTGCTCCAAATCTATGGTTAGGGAAAATTGTTATCCACATGATTAGCTTTGGAAAATTCAAATTAGATAATTTGATTTTCATTGCTTTAATTCTTATAACAATGTAATCCCTTGGCTAGTGATTTTTATGGAATTCATGTGTCAAAGTACTTAATCATGCTTAAGTACAATTTACTTTAGTATTAAAATTCTTTCATGATCAAGTTTGCTTTCAAAACAAAGAAGAAACTGTCTAGTTCAAATAACAATACATGTTCATTACTTCTAGTATCCATGGTTGGAAAATTTCTGTTTGAAAATTTCTGGTTGAGATCATGAAGAGTATAGCTAAGGATTGGATGCATTTACATCAACTGTATTTCCTGTGCTGTGTATGCCATGCTTAACTTTAAGTTTATTTGGAAAGAAAATAGTTATGATTTGTTTCTAGTAATTGGGAATGAGGATTATGGGGTTGAGTAGTTGGAGTGAGCATATTATAAACATACATTAAACTGATCAGAATTTAGAAATTGATCATAGCTTGATACTAACTTGATGCAAGCATGTTTTGGAATTTAATCATATATTGGTGTTAATTTGATTCAAGCAAGCCAAAATTTTCTTGTATAACTTTGGTTAAGAACAGCATGTCAACCTAGTCTATGATGGTTCAAAAGTTAGTACTCAAATTCCATGACTGGTTTGTTTTCCCACTGATCATGCTTTGATACAAAGCTGTGTTTGTTTGGTTTAAGGTCTTGAAACTTGATGGGAATAAACCTAAGTTAAGGGACACTAATCATGATGTTTATTCTGGTTAAAGAAACATGAATGTTGTTTAATAGAACACTGTTAGGAGTTAAATCTGATTGTATTAGGGTTTAGAGTTGAAACAAACCCTCTTCTGAAGCTGATCAGTTTCAGAAATCATTCTGTATCAGACCTGATCGGTCCACCGACCGATCAGGGGTCCTTCTGATCGGTCTGGTGACCGATCAGACCAATTCTGATCAAGGAACTCCCAAATCGTTCCAAAGTGATCCAAAACCTCCTCAAACCAATCTCTTTTCATCAAATTGTATCAGATTGTTGATCATTTTGATACAAACACATCTGATACAAACCAATTATAGTTGGAACAAAACATAATATTAATTTGATACAAACCAATGTTGGAATGTTCAAATTTATAAGAAAGGATTTGTTGAGTCATGACTCTTGTTCTTAATGTCGTGTTTCGGAAATTTTTCTGAAATGACGAATATCAATAGAGTCTACATCCCTGTTGTGGAATGTCAATTGTTAATGCAGTCTGATCAAGAACATATCAAAGTTTCAGAAATTTTTCTAAAATTTGATTGCTCCCTAGACTAACAAGAGATATTTCTGTATCAAATAATCAACGAACCTGATCGGTCACGGAGACCAATCAGGATTATGTGTCCGATACAGCTGCATTCCTTACTTGTCATATGAAACATATACATGTTTGACCATGATATATTTTTGTATATGTTTTCATGTGCAATTCACACTTATTGTCGTACGATGCATATATATTGTTGTCATGATACATTTATGGTATATGTCTTTCATATGCAATTCAAAAGTTTACCTTTGATTATTTTGGGTTTGGGGAGAGACCCGTGTTTGAGGGGGAGGTATGTTTAAACTTAATAACCATACCCTTTTTGATGTTTGACAAAGGGGGAGAGAATGGTTGATTAAGTTTAGGGTTATTGTAGGGGGAGAATTTTGATTCCCTTACGATAATTGAACTGCCTTCAATTGATCATTAATGCGTAAACTTAAATTGGGCTATCAAACAATAAAAATGGAGAGATTGTTGATGCAGTCTGACCCTGATTGTTGTTTTGGTGTTTGACACGGATTTAAGTTTGATTCAAGTTTGGTTGAATTCGGATTAAGTCCAGGTGGATCGGGAGATCGCACGAGTCCTAACTTGGAGGATTAGGTGTGAAAAAGTCCTAGCTTGGAGGGCTAGGTGTGAAAAGTCCTAGCTTGGAGGGCTAGGTGTGAAAAGTCCTAACTTGGAGGGTTAGGTGGAAAAAGTCCTAGCTTGGAGGGCTAGGTGTGAAAAGTACTAGCTTGGAGGGCTAGGTGTGAAAAGTCCTAGCTTAGAGGGCTAGGTGTGAAAAGTCCTAGCTTGGAGGGCTAGGTGTGAAAGGTCTTAGCTTGGAGGGCTAGGTGTGAAAATTCCTAACCTGGAGGGTTAGGTGTGGAAAAGTCCTAGCTTGGAGGACTAGGTGTGAAAATTCCTAACCTGAAGGGTTAGGTGTGGAAAAGTCCTAGCTTAGAGGGCTAGGTGTGAAAATTTCTAACTCGGAGGGTTAGGTGATGGAAGTCCCAGTGAGTGAGACTGGGCACGGAATCTCGGTCCGGGGGACTAAGAACGAGTTAGAGAAGGGCTGGAAGCTTGTTCTCGTGACTTAGAGTGGATTTGACCTTGCCTAGATTCGTCTAGTGACCGATCAGGGAAGTTAGCACGGAGTTCCCTCGTGGATCGGTCTGGTGACCGATCCAGCTATGTCTGATCGGTCTGGTGACCGATCAAGGAGCATACAGTGAGTTTGGAGAAACTTTTTGTTCGGCTCCTGATCGGTCTGGTGACCGATCAGGGATACTATTCGGATCGTTCTAGTGAACGATCAATTGTCGTGAGCTTCTCACTATAACCGATCAGGATGACTCCTGATCGGTCAGGAAGCAGCCTGATCGGTCACCAGACCGATCAGGGCACAGCCTGATAGGTCTGGGGACCGATCAGGAGTGTGCAGCGAACTGCTGGATAGGTCTGGGGACCGATCAGGAGTGTGTAGCAGACTGCTGGATAGGTCTGGTGACCAATCAGGGTCCTCTCTGATCGGTCTGGGGACCGATCAGGGCCTGAACTTTATTTCAAATTCACTGGCAGACGCTCTGATCGCGTCTATTTTCTCTGCCGATTCTCTGATACACTGCTGATTATGTTTGATAGGATTTGCTAAGCTTCTGTTGAAGTGTGCAGGCTTTACAGGGAGGATTCAAACCATGGGGAGAGTCAACTGAGGACTTTCCTTGGTGCAGGTTTGTCTGTTTACTGATTTCAAGTTTCAACAGGCAACTGGCGTGGTTGGCAACTGACGGAGGCTCAGCTGGAGAGGGTCTTCAGTGGACTGAGTCTCAGGGAGTCAGGGGGTCAGGCTGTGGCTCAGTGGATGATGTTGGAAGCTTGACGACGTTGAGCTTGTGCTTAAGACAAAGCTTGAAGCAGAGGAGCGGTGAAGCGAACAGACAGAAACTTGAGGAGTTTGGCTGGGCTGTGTCGAGAGCTCTCTGTTGCTTTGTGCTTAAGTGTTCTTACTACATTCTTGTGAGGTTCTCTTCTCGAGTGTCTCGTGAGCTTAACTTGTATCAATCTGTGAGATAGCTTGTGGAGAGGTTTCTCCACCGAGACGGAGGCTTCAGTTTATCCGGTGTTCACCGTGGCTTGATCTGCCGATGATCAAGAGATCGCCCACCTTACGGGCGCGCCAAGGAGTAGGGGCAAGTTATCCCCGAACCTTGTAAACGATCCTTGTTAGCATCAGTTTGCTTTCCTTTGTTTTGTTTTGTTGTTTGTTGCTTCTGTTTCTGCTTTTGTCTTCCGCTGCCTAATCTCTTAAGTGCAGAAACTTAAAAGTGAAAGAATTAGTGTCTGGCTATATTCACCCCCCTCTATAGCCATTCAAGTTCCAACACCAATAATCATGGTTTGACTTTATTTGTCAAGTGTGCATGTGTTGTGTAGGTCATATACTTTTATCTTTATATGTGGATGACATGATAATTACTAGTGATAACTTTGATGAAATTGAGTCTTTGAAGTTTGAATTAGCTCGTTGCTTTGCTATGAAAAACTGGGATTTACTATGCTATTTTCTGAGGATCGAGATCGCCTTTTCTCCAAAAGGTTATCTTTTATCTCAATCAAAATATATAGCTGATCTATTTGAGTGTGCGCGTCACTGATAACAAGGTAGTTGATACTTCCCTTGTGACTAATGCTCAGTACTCTCTATCAGATGGTTCTCCTTTGCCAGATCCTAGCCTCTATCATACAGTTGTGAAAAGTTTGGTTTATCTCACTGTGACTCATCCTAATGTTGTGTATGTTGTGCATGTAGTTAGTCAGTTTGTCAATGTATCTACCACAGTTCATTGGGTTGTTGTTCTTCATATTCTCTGATATCTTCGGGAAACTCAGTTTCAGAGTATCTTATTCCCTTCTACTTTCTCATTAGAGTTATGTGCATACTCTAATGCTGATTGGGCAGGTGACTCTACGGATCGTAAATCCACCACTGGCTTTTGTATTTTTCTTGGAGATTCACTCATCTCTTGGAAAAGTAAAAAGCAAGATGTTATTTCCAGATCTTCCATGGAAGTTGAGTATCGTGCCATGGCTACCACCACATGTGAGATTGTTTGGTTACGTTGGTTGCTTGCAAATATGAGAATTTTTGTTCGATAACCTACTAGTTTTCATTGTGATAATCAGAATTTCATTCAGATTGCCCGTAATACAATTTTTCATGAGAGAATGAAGCATATTGAGATTGATTGTCATTTAACTCGTCATCATTTACAGTTTGGCACTATCACACTATCTTTTATTCTTTCCTCATTGCAGATAGCTGATATGTTACCAAGGCTCATTCTGCTTCACGCTTCCATTTTTTATTTGACAAACTCTCAATGTTTCTATTTGTAGCATCGTGAGTTTGAGGGTATGTATATATTTTAATTATTTGTGTATAGCTTTTAGGACATTTTAATCTTTTCCCTTTTCAGTTTAGAGTTTAGGGTTTCTTAGCTCATCAATATAAGGCTTTATATTCCTTCTTTCTAAAATATTTTTGGATTTATCAAGATGATTATTTATTTCTTAATTTATATATATATATATATATATATATATATATATATATATATATATATATATATATATATATATATATATATATATATATATATATATATATATATATATATATATATATATATATATATATATATATATATATATATATATTAAAAAAACAATTCATGAAGACTCTAAAATTTATATTCTAAGAAGGTGATCACCTCTAGCAGTTCCTCTTTAGTTCACAGGTGTTTTGTATGTTAGTGCAATCAATTTCTAATTAAGATGGATCGAGTTGATCAAGTTTGAGTTGTCTCGAATTGAGATTATAAAATTTGATCAATATGTTAGTTGATTGAGTGAGAGTGTGAGACTTCAAATAGGTCAAGATTGACTGAATACTTGACAGTCGATCAATTTGATAAATTGGTTGAGTGAAAACTCAAGTAGGTCCGAATACATGTTAAGATATGAATCGTTTAAGTGGATAATTGTCGACTGGACACTTGACTATCAAAAGACCAACATGGAGTTGGCACAAGATAGAAAGTTCAAGTAACCTACGATTAATTAACCATTTAGTGATCAGAAGTCCAATAGACAGTTGACAAGAAGAAAATCCAAGTTATGAGTCATAGTTGATCGGGCATTTGGCAGTCGGAAGTCCAATAAGGAATTGGCATGAAACGTGAAGTCCCTGTAGATCAATGTTGACCAAATGTCAAGCAACAATGAATTCTTAGTAGATCTTAGTTGATTGGAAGCTAGGTAACGAGGAAGTCCCGGTAAGCCAAGGTTGACCAAATACTAGATAACAAAAAGTCTTGGTAGGTCAAGGCTGACATAATGTCGGACAAAAGAAGTTCTAGTAGGTTGAAGTCAATTGAAAAACGGACAAGAAACTTTGTCAAGGCTGAAACAAGAGTTTTAGTCGATTGATAGAGTGTATTGATCAACCAATGGATGTAAAAACCTCAAAAATATGATTGCTACAATACCGCTATAGTGTTGCTATAGTAATCGCGAACAATATTTTGTTATAGTGTTGCTATAATAAAGTCAACTGACGTATTTAATCAGCTAACCGATGGACAATATTGTAGCAGTGTACAGAAGCTTCAAAAGTGAACTAGAAAACTCGACTGATCATAATAGTCGACTGATATAGAGTGTATCGGTCGACCAATATCATTATTCGAGTGAACAAAATGTTTAGAACTTGACTATGAGATTTGACCGATTATGTAATAATCGAATAATGGTAATGATCTTTCGACTGATGATGAGATGGATGGAGTCGTTGAGCTGATACATCAAAGAAACGTTTGAATCAACAGTAGATCAGTTGACTAATAAGTGGAAATCAATCCTAACCAGAATGGTATAAAAGAAGGGTTTCAAGGAGAATTTCAACACTAATTCTTGAAGGATTGAGGACGAAGTGTCAGTACATTTCCAAACGAATAAGAGGTATTCTAAAACACCAACAACAATCGAAAATGAGATTCTTGTAAAGTTTTTACTTTCTTGGTATTTGCTTTTGTGTATTTGTTTTTTTTTATTGTATTGGTTATGAAAAAAATTGTACGGGGCTTCTCCGCCTCTGGAAGTTATTCGAAAAGGAGAGGATAGTAATGGTAGATCACTAGGGCTAGACCTTGGATTAGATGTTTTCAGAGATGGATATCAAATTAAATCAAAGGGTTGTACATGTGGCGTCAAATTTGATTCAAGTATTCCGATGTGCATTCAAACATCGAGTCTGCAATCGAGACAAAGCGATCGAAACTATTCAACCCTCTAGCTCACGTCAATTCTAAAATCGTAATCATCAACTCCGTATACTAACTTTTATAAGCCTTAATTTAATCTTAAACGGTGCTTTAGGCTCCACACACCAATTTGTCTAACAAAACAAAGGAGCAGGTTGCATATATTCATAGGAGCATAGAATTAGTAGTATGGATGAGGATGGCTCCTGTCTTCATCCGCTGCACATCTCTCAAGAGGCTAGAAGTGGAGCTGTTGAAGGGAGAGACCAAAGGATATGGTCAGCACATGATTAATGGACAATGCCCAATGGCCAATCTTCTGTGCGTAGAACCTTAATATTCTTATACCAGCACACTTAACATGGACGAGTTTTTCCTATAAATCCAAAAGCTGTGCTTCGCCTTTGTGCAGACATGCCCCAACTAAAAGCAACCACATGCTCGCTCGCTATTATTCTTCTCGGTGACATTCCTAATCATTATTCAAAATTATCCGCTGTGAAAAGGAGGATTAGCAAGAGGATGAGAAAAACAGGAAGCCTGGTGATGTGGCCAGGGTGAAGCTGCATGAAGGGAGCACCCAGGAGATATAATATTATAAAAGAAGGCCGTTGTGGACAAAAGGGAGCACAAAGGTGAGAGACATAAAATTAAAGCTGAAAAGGCATGAAGGGAAATGCCACGGGCATGCACCGTTGTTTGATTCAGTTGCATCCCCAATCGTTAATGTTGAGCGTTCGCATGCATTAGAGCTTTGGGCTTGCAACCGGTGTCACTGTCATCACTTGTTCTAAGAAGCGACTTTTCTCATTAATGAGTTTACAGGGATTGAGTGATTTCAAATGGAAAAATGGAATGCCCTCTTACTACAGAATTACTGTTTATTTATTACAGATAAATGATAACAATGATACCGTACTAAATAATAATGAAATCTTTGTTGGAACTTTTAGACCCTGTTCCATATGACTAATTTTGATGTTTGAATAAAAGGATTAAGTTAGAGATTATCTTTATATATTTAGTTTGCGTGTTTAAGTTTGTAATAACTTTTATATATATAACAAAAGACGATCGTCTTGTCCAAATGTCCCCGTCAATCCGTTGTAAGACCAACACAGAGGAAGTAAATCATGGAGAGCTATCTGGATAGTAATTAACATATAAGAGAAGACAGATAATTAGTTTTTAGAATTTGATCTTAGATCTTATGATGACAACGTCTCATGTGTTTTATATATATATATATATATATATATATATATATATATATATATAATATATATATATAAAATAACTCGAGATTCATCTAGAATCGTAGAAATATGGTGCAATGTGAGATATCCAAGGAACTACAAGATTGAAAAATTTTAGAGGTAGTTGTGTTTGGAAAATAGAATATGTAAAAGTAGAGCAAGAAGGATAGTACAAGGAGGTAAACTGAAACACTCAGATGCACTGAAACACTCAAATGCATTCAAGTGGCAAGAAGCTTAGTAGAATATTACTAAATTATGATACGCTACCTAAGCAGATGACATGCAAAGGAAGCCGAAAAACTTAGTGTATCCAAAGAATGCAAAATTTGACTAAAAAAGGTCCTCTAGTCAAAGGCAGCTGCAAATGAGTTGAGAGTTGAGTGAAATTGTACTCAGCGTGGATAAAACACAATTTAAATAGATTCGATAATTAGATGGAATGGAGTCGAATTTCTAGTAATCGATTGAAGTAGTTGACCGAGAAATTTATCGTGAGTTTATTTCTGATGGAGAATTCGATTGATCGCCTATCAGCAATTGACTGATGCACATAAGTACAGTCAATTAAGAAATATTTTGTATTGTGTTTCTTTTAAAAATTGATTGATCTCAAGATATTGCTCCTAGAGATAAGATGTCATGGTTAGACCTTCTAATGATCTAGAGTTCGAGACTCCGCTGTAGCATATTATTAGAATTTTTTTTAAAAGGATAACAGATCTGAAAATGCTAGCTATCAAGATGACCTACTTCTCCGCTTTACCCTAGCCGCCTCCATTTTTTACCTTCTCCATATTGGCTTTGGGACGAGTTGGTGGGAGCTGGAGACGAATGAATCACCTTTTATTATCCTATTTACCCTAGCAGCCGATAGAAAACTTCCATGGAGCCGAATCGCTCGCCCCATGTTCGACCGTTACTTGGTTATTTTTTTCCTCTTCTTTTGGGTCATCCGAATGATGCATTTGTTATCGAGGAACCAAAGGAATTAATCACAAGCCGTGGGATTCGATCGATACTAGTTTGATGAACCTCGGATGAAGAAGTCGCTGCATTTGTATGAGTTGGGGCCAAAGTTTTTTTTTATTTGTTTCGATGTGTAATAATTTATTACCTTCTCTATCCCCGTTAGCTCCCACTTCTAGCTATCACGCTTAACAAAAGAATCTTATAGTAATAAATTAACTTTACCATTATAAAGACACCAATCTGAACTAGAATTGCGATAAAATACTGGTCTCAGAGCATTGCAACGATTGAAAAATCCATAACAAACTAATTTTTGGTCATCACAAATGACCATTTGCAACATACTTTAATCATGTACAAGGGCTTTAGTTTTCATAAATGACTTGTAATTTTAGAGTGTCAGAGCTCTCTACCCTTCCCCGACAAATCTAAGTAGAGCATCTTAGGCATCACACTAGACATGCAAGCATCTTAAAAGAGAGATGCCTTTTGACAATTCAGATAAAATAGGATGCCCTTTTAATTTTTTGTTTTTAATATTTTCCAGTGATTAATTTTAAATTTTGTTGGCAAGATCATTTAATTTGTAAGCACATGCATGCAAAGTATAGATGGTAAGCATAAATTATTTTTCTGGCTTGTTTAATTGTTCCTTGTGCACTTCATGTTCATGAGAATCCTAGAATCAAGTGCTGCAAAGACAGTTGCAAAAGGTGGTGTCACCAGTCACCAAAGTAAGTAAAGAGGTAAAGCAAGCTTTCAGATGCATGGCAACTTTAGCCAGCAAAGGCATGGAAAAGGCAAAGACAAGGTGTGTCAGCCAATTGTTCCTGACTTTTCTCAATACTCAACCCTGCTTTTCTCACTACATTCATTGTATCTTCCTGTTCAACTACTTCCCTCTTGCTCTTAGGAATGTGCTTAATTTATTCCACCTTAAATTGACAACCCAACCATTTAAACTAAGTCAGAGAGATGATCAACCATTGCATTCCCGTATCAAACACAACAAATATATTCTGAATACATTGATTCAGTAGTGATGTAAGTATGGTAAGCAAAAGACCAGTTAAATTGATTAATTAATCGAACGAACGGATCAAATTTAAAATTTTAATTTAGTTACTTCATAAATTCAGTTTTTAAAAAAAAATATCGATTATTTCAGCTATTCAATTTGGTCTCGATTTTAAAAATTTGAATTCGATTAAATTGATATTATCAGTTGATTCCTATTTTTAAATATTGATTGACATGATAGCCGACTGTTAATGAATAACAGTTGTAACTAGCCTGAACTGGCATTTAAAACCTCTAATTCGTGAATTGTGAATCATATAGTCAATTATTGATAAGAGAAAATTATATTTTTAGTCCTGTAAATTATACTTTTTTTAATTTTCATCTTGCATGTGATCTGCAAATTCACATTCTTAGTATATTAACTTATATTATTTTTCAATTTCAATGTTTTTTTTATCTGGAATTCAAATTGACTATCAATAATTATCTAGCCAGCGGGATAATGTTGACATGGAAAATGTATTTGTGAAATTTTACTTTTGATGGACAAATCACTTATATGGCAAATTTATTAAAGAGCAATGATAGAGAACGTGAAATTTTAGCGTGAAACTCAACGTGAATGACGTGGCACTTTTTATATACACGTCCGATTGTCGCTCGTACAATGGCGGCGGCCTCCGGCCGCCGCTCCGAACAAAACTATAACCTGGGGGGACGGGTGAACCCGTCGAGGATCGGTGCAATTGGATTTCATGTTGGATTCACGTTGAGTTTTTCATGTTCTCAATCATTTTCCGTTCTCTATCAAAATCCACATAAACATTAAAATAAATAAGAAATACAGTATCAAAGCTACATCAACTTAAAAATAAAATTCTTAAAAAAAAATTACACCCATTGTATTTCACACCTATCGTATTTCTTAAACATAAAATCAATAAAAGAGATGCAACTAGTGATTGGGCAGACGAAGATAACATAAGGGAACGAAGAAGATGGAAATAATGAGTATAGATGATGAAATTCACCAAAAGCGATTTGTCATGTGAAATATTTTTTTAAGAATTTTATTTTATAAGATGATGATTTTGATTTTGTATTTCTTATTTATTTTAATACCAATGGATTTAAAAAATTTATCACATTGGGTAATTTATCCATACAAAAGGCTCAAATTCATTTTTCATATTATAGCCGCCACCATCTACGTAATTATACTGGTGGTCAATTAGAATTCCAAAAAAAATTGAAATTGAAAAATAATGTATTAAGAATGTAAATTCATAAATAATAGGATCAAAATTAGAAAAAAAAAAATATAACTTAGCTAAAAATGTAATTTTCTCTTACAGGAAATCATAAGTTAATTGAATGATGATAGAAAAATCAATTAATTTGATTTTCGAGTAATCGATATTTTATCAATCTGATTTATTTAATTTTTAATGGAACATTCAGGTCAGTTAGTTTAAAAATATTTTGATTTGTTTATTTTCCATCGAATTGATAGGATCGGTTCAGTTACCTTAGTTCTAAGGAGTGTTTACCGCATGCAATGTCATGTGATTTCACCTCTTCCTTTTATCCTGTCTCTTTGTTGTTTAGTGCAGGGATTTTCTTGGCGTTGCGACATGCTCCGCAGGGGGCCAGTCATTTAAAGCGTAAAGGCTACTACTTGCACTGCTGCAGCCATCGCCATCATCATCATCACTCTGCTCACGCCAAAGCTAATTAAATTAATTGATATGGCTCGAAAGTTACTAGTAGATAGGGCTTGTTGCATGGAGACTATTGCCTGTCGACTCGTTGCCAGATGAAGACAAGCTAAGCTCGATGGCAATCCAAAGCTTGTACCAAGATGCTTCCAAATCCTTCCTCACCTTAAATTCCACCTTCCAAATCCACCTTTTCCCCTAATGAAAACAAAAACCTCAACTGCCCTTGTAATTAATCAATTAGTTGATTAATTAGTCGAGGTCAGTTTGGTGATCATGTATGATTATGATGAATGGAAGAGTGATGAGAAGGCCTGGCCTACGTGAGGGGTGACCACTAGCACTCGGTGGGGGTTTAGCGAATGTAGCCATGCTTGTGTTTTCTTCTTCTTTTTTCCTATTCAATCTTTTTTGGATTCCTTTCTCTCTTTTTTTTCTTCTTCTTTTTTTCCTATTCCCAGTGGCATTCCACTGGGAACTGGGTAACATATAAATTAAGATGAATCAAGTTTTATTTATTTATTCCTTTGGAGGAAAAGTGACAAAATGATATGTATACATATGTAATTTTATATGCCTTTCTTTTCCTTTATTTGAGTTTCCATCCAAGTAAACACAGTTTAATTTATAAAAAAAATCTCAATTGTTATAATCCTAGTTTAATTACAAAGGAAATTAATTTTTTTTATATTAATAACATCAGTATAATTTTCAAACCGTTCTGATGCATTTAATAGAAGATAGACAAGCAAATCTGTCAATCATTTCTTCTATTGCAGTGACAAATATGGATTTAGGACAACACTTTAGTCAATGTGTGTTTATTGTAGAAAACCCTAATAATCAATCAAGTTTTTTTTTTAATTTTTTTTCATGATTTGTTTGTTTAGATGACAAAGAGAAACGTAATTTTGTTCCATAGAATGAATGGATCGTGCATCATTGGCAACAAGAATAACTGGGCCGGCCTCAATAGTGCAGGAGTCATGGTTGGCCTTTTTATTCAACTGGTTATTAACATGGGCCTTGTATGATTCTTTAGGGAGCAAATGACTGAAGTAAACAGAACTGTCGAGTTAGTGTTGACGTCGGCGCATCCAAATGAGGGTGTTACCTGGACAATATTACCTCACAGGTATTCGCGTAACTCACTCATAATTTGTTAATTATGAGTTTTAATGAATTGAGTCGGTTTGTGAACTTCTCGAGTCGATTTGAAAAGCATTTGATTCATATTCGAAATTATCAAATTCGAGTCGAATTCGAACATATTCGAACAACATCTCCCCTATACGGCGGATAATATATGAATTCTCGATACAAGATTTACACGATCATTTCATCATTCTCAGCCAATACGGATGGACATTAACGCATAATAAGAAATAAAATGCAACTCAAACATGAAAGACGCATAACGATATGACTTATGATAATAAAAACTCCATAAGTCTCTCCGAGACACACAAATAGTACAAAGTATAAATATATGTCCATAAAAACGGAAAGCAATATAATTAAAGCATCCATAAATACCAATACAAAGACGAAGTCTATCCAACAGGAAGTGGGACTATGGCAGGGCTCTCTCCTGGTGACTCTCAGTACATCAGACTGGAAACAGAAAATAAAACAAACAGTGGTGAATCTAGGGAAACTCCACGGCTATATATACAGATAGATATGCATGGCTGTAAAAAAGTTATCCAAAATTAGTATAGAACTAAGTAGATACAGTCTCATAGGAAAAATAGAATATATGATCGGAAGACTACATGAAAATACATACCAATATCAAACCTCTCTGCGGGGTATGAAAGTCATAAACCTCCGAACCTGAAAGGTCACCAGACCATATGTAAATAAAATACCTCCTGTATGTGCATGTTATCCAAATGCAACAATCATAACTTAAATAAATATAGCAAACACAAACAAATACAATCCATGCAGTCGTGCACATGATGTAATGACATGGTCACCCCTAACGCAAGTCAGCCACAACTATCGGTCATGGATGAGGTCGAGTGGGTAAGGGTATGACAACTGTACGCACTCTACCGTCACTGCTCCTGAGTGACCGAGTGGACAGAATGTTGACGGAGGACACTCATCTTACCCCAAATCATATGAGGGAGCACCGTTCTAATCTCCTCGTATCACAGGAAAGAGGAGGGATCCCTGTCTGCTATTACGCTGTGGATACCACTACCCTTGAGCGACCAAGCGGAACCTTGCCAGGGCAACTGCACACACCCTCCTGATAGTACCATTAACCCATGGGTGACAGTGTGTGCAGATCCTAATATGACTCACAACTCATCTCAACCACAAGGGAGCCAAGGATCGCCAGTTATGCAATAATGCAAAGATGGTGCATGACGCTAACACACGCAACACTCGTCAAGCAAATCTCAATATGACATATATAGATCTAAAAACATAAATCATAATCTACAAATAAGCTACTAGGGATGCAATAATGCTAAGTATCAATAAATGTCAAGTATAATATGGCACACAAATATTCTTATGCACACGTGCACACGTGTGTACTCTAATAGAATAGGAGTATCAAACAATAAGACTGTATTGAAAATAAACTTTGAGTGTCTCAAAGGTCAAGCATCAAGTATCAAGCAAGATAAACAAAGGCAATATAAGGTAAATTCTACTACTATCTATAAAATAAATCATATATAGAAATATGATAATATTTACAGAAATAAGTCAGAAGGTACCCCGCCTCCAAAGTATGATGCTCGTGATAGAAGAGAACCGCGTTCAGAAATATATGCAAGCAAGTCAAAGTCTGTATCAAAAGACAGTATTTAACTAGGATAATATAAAATAATTAGTTAAATGAACTACCTTAATTAATTAGGATTAATCCTAATTATTATAGTCATTTAATTAGCCTAAGTTAAATGACTAATTACTCACTACTTCTAAACATGAGGTTAGGTTTGATTTAGGTTTAGCCTAACCTTAAACTGAAATCCAACTCAACTCAAGACCCAATTTGTTCACGGCAACGGCTCAACTCCAAACCAACTCCAAAATAGGGCATATACAATTTGGAAGCTCCCGGCCAAGGGTAAGGAAACAAATCTACACTCAACACCTTCACATGAAGCTTATGGCAGAAACAACTCTAAAATAGGGCACATACAATTTGGAAGCTCCCAGCCAAGAGTAAGGAAACAAATCTACACTCAACACCTTAACATGAAGCTTATGGTAGAGCAATGTCGTAACAACAGAGTCAACCCAACGCAGAACAGTAACTAAATCCCACATGGTACATCTCCAAATTATATATCATGGCAAAGCAAACACCTATCAAAGAAAATCCAATAACCTCTACTACCTCAGCTCATGGCAGGACACCAAGAATCCCAAGAACAGAATCATTCTAATCCCAAAAGACTCTTCACATAAAGTAAATAACAAGAACAGATCCTACATAGAAATTTCCATATCTGAGCAAGAAACCCCAAAATCAGATACCTAATTTAAGAACATCCAACCAACCTCCCAGTGATTACTCATGGCAAGGAAACAAAGAAGAACAAAACCATTCTATAGAAAGAGTAAATTCCTAAGGTAAAGATCTACCCATGCAAATATGCTATCACGATCAGAATTCAAAACTGAAACAATTTTTCTCTCCTGATCCGAACTTAAACTATAAATCTATAAAAGATCTATTGTCAATTCATCCTTGAAGAAATCAAAACAGAGCTGTTCTTACCAAGGTAACCATGCAAGAATTCCACTGCTCAGATCCTCCCAAGGTTAGGCACTACTCAGAAGCACTCCGTTGGCATTCCTTATCTTCAATGAAAACCCTTTCGAAATCCAATCTCCTCTTCGACAGAATCGATTGATCGCAGCGGAGAAATAAAATAGCTCTGGTTTGGTCACGACATCAACATCCAAACGTAATCCCCAAAGGAAACAGCTGATCGAAGTCATAGGGAAAAAAAAACTGGGGTTTACCTTGATGCAGAACAGCCTGCGAGCGACCCTAGATTCCTCCTCGATTTTCGCCCCTTGCAAGCTCCCTTAATCCCTCTGCACGCGCTAAATCCACATCTAAGAAGTAGATCACCGATAAGGGCTGCCTCTACCAAGGAAGAACACAGCTGTTTTCCCTCTCTTACAAGAAAACAACGAAGAAGACGAAGGAGAAAAGATGATTGCGGTGGTTTGAGCAAATGCGAGGGCAAAGAAAGAAAGGAGAGCTCGGCGCCAGCAAGGCAAAATCGCTCCCCCCAACCCCGCGCCCACCCCAAGACCATCACGAGGGAGGTAAATCACGACCTCCGGAGTAATTAGTGCACAGTTGGGCTGAGAATTGATATACCAAACGTCCAGAGTTTTAATTCAGTGCGCCTCGCGCGACTCGAACCCAGAACCTCTTAGACAATACCCCCATGCACTAACCACTCCGGATCCCTGTGGGGACGAAACCGTAGATCTCGTTGTGGGGAGAGAGAGAAAAAAAAAAGGAAAAGGGGTATAGGGACGCTCTCCTGGGGCAGGGCTCCAATGGGAAAATTCGAAACGGGATGAATTTGGAAGGACGTTATCAGGGTTTGAAGATTTTTTCAAATTTTTGTAGTAAATTATAGACGGATATGAGGATGTTATCTTTGTTCTCGAATCCGTCCCAATGGTCCCGATAATAATAAAAATAATAATAATAATAATAATAATAATAATAATGTTTTTATTATTATTATAATACAAATATATTTTACATAATTTTTCATAATATCTAGAGTTAAATTTTAATAACGAATTAATTTGAAATAGAGATCGAGATGGGTATGGGGATTTATTCCCCGTAAGGTCAGAAATGAGAATTCATCGATTAGTAAAATTGGAAATCGAGACGGGGATATAATTCAGAAGCCGAGATGGGGATGACAAACCCGCCCTTGTACCGCCCCGCCACGCCCCGCCCCACCCCATAGTCATCCCTAAAAAGGGATGGGGATTTAGCGATGGGTCATTTTACATAAACCCCTTGAGGTTACCTGATCAAACTGCCCTCCTTTAAAGTTTGATTTTAAGTCATTTAACCCTTGTCTTGCTGTATTTAACATCTTATTTCTCTAATTACTTGTTTGGAAAGGAGTAGAATTGAATTCCTTCACGAATTTAAATTCAATTCCACATTTTAAAATAAATTTTTAGTAAAGAATTTGCAAGGAATTGAAACTCAATTCCATTTAAATCCTTCAAAATGAATCAAACCTTTTAGGTATGAATTGTGAAGGGAATTCATCTAAAAAGTTAAAACTACTAAATAGTCCTCTATGTAAATATTAAGTTTTATTGATACAGGATAAAATGGTAAAAATATAAAAATTTAATTTAATTTGATATATTCCAAATCAAAAAATTTAATTTAATTATGTTATTTACTAATTGTTAGAGGTTGCAAGGGTGCAAACTTAGTCCCACATTGAGAAACACATGGGAAGATCATTGGTTTATAAGGAATATGGTATCTCCATTGGCATGAGACCTTTTGGGGAGAGCCCAAGAGCAAAACCATGAGGGCTTAGGCCCAAAGTGGACAATATCATACCATTGTGGAAGTATCCTAATTCCTTTTGGTCTAATCATGTGCGTTAAGCCTTAAATAAAGGATGTGTGGGCTCCGTGTCTTGATCAAAGAGGACCAGTTCTAGCTGCGGTTAGGTGGTGAAGTCCTAGTAGGTCAGGTGGACTGAGGGGCAGGAAGTCCTAGTGGATCAGATATCAAGAACGGAAAAGGTTTTCGTTTGTGGTGGGGGCATGTGGTCCTTTGTTTGAGGGGGGATTGTTAGAGGTTACAAGGGTGCAAACTTAGTCCCACATTGAGAAACACATGGGAAGATCATTAGTTTATAAGGAATATGGTATCTCCATTGGCAAGAAAGAGACCTTTTGGGGAGAGTCCAAGAGCAAAATCATGAGAGCTTAGCCCAAAGTGGATAATATTATGTCATTGTGGAGGTATCCTAATTCCTTTTGGTCCTAACACTAACTCATTTCAAACATAAAATTTAAATTCAATTTCTAAAGGAAGTCAAAGGTTTAGCAAATTGGGAGTCTGATTGCCTCAAGAAGGTGGACTGGGTAATATTATTAATCTGGAGCTACATCATGTAGCTCTTTTGTACGCACAGTTAATGGAATAATGGTGGAAGATAGCTGGTTCTCAAATTAGAATATCACCTGGGAGAAACTTGCTATTTGGAACTTTTCTTCAGTCAAACTGTTGTCATGTTAGAAAATCTAGAGGGATTTTTACAAAATCGACAACCCCAACCCCATGCCAAGATTATCCTGCGTGAGACTATACACCTCTAACAATAACACTCTTTGATCATGTTGACGGGTGGCTCATATCTTAATAGTGAATGTCATAGAAAAAAAATCTATTAAGATTTTTTTTAATAGAATTTTATTAAGGTTTGATAATAAAATTCTATTAAAGTTATTTCTAATAGAATTTTGTTAGCATTTTCCCTAACAAAATCCTGTAATGGTTTTACCATGTTTGAGTTTTGATATTATTTATAAGGATCATTGAAAGTCTATTGTATCATCATCATTAGTATCAAGAGAATAAGGTGTGTTCTCTTGTGTAGAGAGAATTTTAATAAAACTTCGATCTTTTTTGAAGTAGGCATACCGTCAAATTACGGTAACTCTTCTTCTCTTTCTTCTCTCTCCTCTTCTACTTCTTCCTTGTATTTTTCTCTCTATTGTGCATCTTTGCCTCATCGCTCCGCGCGATCTCTTTCTCTCTTCCTCTTCTTCCGCAGGTTAGAGGTTGAGAGATTGTTGCCTCCATTTTGCGCAACAATTGGTATCAAAACAAGGTTTGATGGATTTTTTCAACATGTCAGGGACGTCTTCTGTAAAGTTTGATATGGTGGTGAAGTTTGACGAAACCAGAAACTTTGGATTATGGTAGAGGAGGGTCAAAGACTTGTTGGTGCAACAAGACATAGCAAAGACGCTAAGAGAAAGGAAATTGGAAAGCATAGAGAGATTAGACTGGGAAGAACTTCAGGCGAAGACAGTTGTAACAATTAGACTTTATCTTACGGATGATGTGATGTATTATGTCATGGATGAAGCATTACCGGTAGCAGTTTGCAAAA
Organism: Boesenbergia rotunda; assembly: GCA_024364735.1. Lineage (NCBI taxonomy): Eukaryota > Viridiplantae > Streptophyta > Magnoliopsida > Zingiberales > Zingiberaceae > Boesenbergia > Boesenbergia rotunda. The sequence continues at coordinate 225,040 of JAGFNQ010004577.1, read as the reverse complement.
GTTAGAAAGCTGGTACATATCAAAGTCATTGACAAACAAGTTGTATCTTAATCGGAAATTATTCGGGCTGAAGATGACGGAGAGAACCGATCTAAGCTAGCACATCAATGTATTCAACCAAAGTGTGAGCGATCTGAAGCGAGTTGATATGAAGATCAAGGACGAAGACAAGGTGCTGATATTGCTAAAATCTCTACCTTCATCTCCTATATACGAGAATTTGATTACTACTCTAATGTGGAGAAGGTCATAGGTGTTTTGTTGGGCTTTCATTAGAGGAAGAAAGCAAGTGACGAAGTGTTTTAAGGAGAAGGACTTGTGGTGAATAGTAACCAAGAGCGTGGTAGGAGTAAAACTCGGTATGAATCAAGTAGCGACAATAAGATTAGTTCTAAGTCGAGAAGGAATATGGTAATCATGTGCTATGAGTGTGGAGGCAAAGGTCATATAAAGAGAGATTGTCTAGAGAAAATGAAATATGTTGTAGAGAACAATGGTAGTTCGACAAAGTCTGCAAAACATAGTTGAAGAAAATTCAGAAAGCGGTAATGGAGATATGCTATCAGTTATGTCGAGTTCGGAGCAGCTGATAAATGTATGGATCTTAGACTCTGCATGTTCATATCACATGACTCCAAACAAAAAGTGGTTTGACACCTATAAGATAGTGGATTCTAATTCAGTGTTGATAGAAAATGATGTGTCTTGCAAAGTCATCGGCATAGGGAATATTAGAATCAAGATGTTTGATGGTGTGATGAGAATTTTATGTGAAGTCAGATACATACCAGATCTAAGAAAGAATTTGATTTCACTAGGCACACTAGATGGTATAAGTTGCAATTACAAATCAGTGAGTGGGGTGATGAAGGTCAATTATAGAGCTCTAACGATAATGAAAGGGCAAAAGGTAGCAAGGAATATCTACAATTTGATAGGGACTACAATTGTAGGTGGAGTCGCCTCAGTAGAGTCTGAATCAGAAATTATAGTCTTGTGGCATACGCGGTTAGGGCATATAAGTGAATGTGGGATGCTTGAGCTTCACAAGAAAGATTTGTTGAAGGGTGTCAAGATATGCAAGCTTGAATTCTACAAATTTTGTGTCCTTGGCAAATAGAGCAAAGTGTAATTCAAGAAGGTAATACACAGGACGGAGGAGATTCTGGACTATGTACATACAGATCTCTAGAGAACAACCAATGTAGCATCACGTGGAGGACACTTATATTTTTTGAGTTTTATTGATGATTGCTCACGAAACGTCTGGGTATACTTCATGCGTTAAGTCAGAAACTTTTGCGAAGTTTAAACTATGAAAATTTGAAGTGGAGAATCAGACAGGAAGAAAGATCAAATGCCTTAGGTCAGACAATGGGACTGAGTACACAGATTCAAAGTTTTAGGAATTTTGTGAGCAATATGGCATAATGAGGCATTTCTTAGTTCACAGGACACCTCAGTAGAACGGTGTGGCGGAAAGGTTAAACATGGCAATCATTGAGAAGGCAAGATGTCTCAAGCTAAATGCAGGACTAGTAAAGAATTTCTAGGCAGAAGCGATAAACATGACGTGTTATTTTATTAATAGATCATCAAGGACAACACTAAAAGGTAAAATATTAGATTATGTATGGACATGGAATCCAGTAGACTACCCTTATCTTTGAGTTTTTAGATGTCCGACCTATATGCACATATCTAGTGAGGAAAGATTAAAGCTGGATGTGAAGTCAAAACTGTGCATTTTCCTGGGGTATCATAAAGGAGTTAAATGCTTCAAGCTTTAGGATCATAAGGCAAATAAGGTGGTGATCAGCAGAGATATGGTATTTGACGAGAAAGTCATGCTGCAACGTACTCATGAAAAAGGAAAGGAAACACTACAGAGCAACAGGGAGAAAGAGGTTGTGTAAGTGGAGCTAGAGACTCATGACTCTGATAATTCTAGCTCAGAGCACACGGAGCATCACACTATAGCTAGTGGAAGAACAAGACGAGACGTAAAGTCACCCACCAGATACAGATTTGAGGACTTCGTGTCTTTTGTACTCATCACCAGTAGTGGAGACTCTATATCTTTTCAAGAGATAGTATACAACTCTGAGAATGATAAGTGGATGGGTGATATGGCGGAGGAGATGGAGTCGTTGCATAAGAATCAAATGTGGGGTCTAGTGGAACTTCCTGAAGGAAAACAAGTTATAGGGTGCAAGTGGGTATTTAAGAAGAAGAAAGCTTTATGGCTTATAGGGATGATCAGACAACCTGATCCATGTCTCTAGATGCTAGAGGAAGGGAAGCTCAAACCCAAAGTTCTAGGATGAGTTTTTCTCAGATACTTGTGCTCTTCAAAGGGATGAATATTCACCAAGGTGAAGATTGTTGGCTGGTGACTCATATCTAAATAATGGATGCTATGGAAGAAATTTTGTTAAGATTTTTTCTAACAAAATTTTATTAGAAAAATTCTAATAAAATTCTGTTAAGGTTTTTCTAATAGAATTTTGTTAAGATTTTTCTAAGAAAATTCTATTATGATTTTATCGGGTTTGAGTTTAGGCATTATTTATAGGGATCATTGTAAGTCAATTGTATCAGCATCATTAGAATCAAGAGAATAATGTATTATCTTGTGTAAAGAGAATAAGGTGTATTCTCTTGTGGAAAGAGAATTCTAATAAAGTTTCGATCTTTTTTAGAGTAGGCACACCGCCGAACCACGATAATTCTTCTTCTCCTTCTTCTCTCTCCTCTTCTACTTCTTCCTCGTGTTTTTCTCTCTCTATTATGCGTCTTTGCCTCATTGCTTCGCGTGATTTTTTTCTCTCTTCCTCTTCTTCCACGCTTTAGAGGTTGAGAAGTTGTTGTCCCCATTTTGCACAACAGATCCCCACTCACATTATAGTTATCAAGCTGCATTTGGTGGTAATAAGATGATTCACTCGTCCTCAGCGCCCCTGCCAACTTGTCCCAGGGCCAACAATGAAGAGGTAAATCATGGGGGCTAGCCGGAATGCTGTGGCTAGTGCGTGGGGAGGGTGAGCATACTGAGTTTGTCAGATTTTAACCTTCAGACCTCAAGATGGTAACACTCATGCACTAATCATCAGTCCATCCCATAAAATCGATCAAGCTGCATTTCGGCCACTAGACATTGTAGTTCCTCGAAAGATATGATTTTTTTCTGTGTCCCATGCTCGATAGAGGGATAACTCACAATGTGCACATCCACCAACCTCCATGGTCCATGATAGGACAACCTCCTCCCTCTTGGAGCTCTATGTATTGTTGATGAATTAGAGGAATGATGATTGAATATTTTTTTCTTTTTTTAAAATTTCATCATTATTTTTGTTAGTGTTATTTTTTCCCCTTTTTTTGTTAAAATTTCTTCTTTTCTGTTAGGATTATTTTTATCTCTTTCAAGTTAGGATTTAAGATCTATTTAAATGCCTGCTTGGTTGATGTTAGAGTAAGTTTTTTTTATGAATAATATTTTCAGCCATGTAATTTATTTTCCTTTATCTTTTCTTGGCATTCTCTAAATTAACATATTTTAGAGATTATTTCTGGTATTCATAGTCGAATCAATCAAATCAATACAACACGTATGATAAACGCTATCTGACCTGACATTAACTGATATCAGAGCTCTAGATCCCATGGATGGTCGTCATGGTCATGATTGAGGTCGTGACATGTAGATTTCGACTGAAAAAGGCTCACATGTGGTCATAGCACCCGAGAAAAGATACTTGAAGATCTATAGAGACAAGTCATGGAGCTATCTCAACATCTAACGACACAATATCTTAAAGGTCATAAGTTCTCTTTGTTGGTTATTAGGTCTTAAAAGACCAATATGATTTACGATTTTGCAAGAGAAAATCGAGGTACCATCAATCGATGAAAGTCTAAATTGACTTCAAAATCGAAATCTACGTTTCGAGTAGATGAATGTAAACTATTAATTTGCTCAAAGTCGATTACGGGTGAATGAGAAATTAATTGTTAAAGTCAGCTCAAAATGTTACAAAAAGGAAGTAGGGGAAAATAGTCCCACATTGAAAATTCCAGAGAGAATTTACTTCCTTATATACGTTGCTGTGTTAATTGAGTTAACACAAATAGCACAGATGCACTCATCCAAGGGGCGAGCAGGTGCTCGCACCTGTAAGCCCGCCATGCGCCACGCTCGCAATGGGCGCTTTGTTGGCCCACTTTGCACTTCACACGTATGCATCGTCGCGAGGAGCTTAAATTTATGCTCCGGGTGACGTGTTTATACCTACATGGCACTTGGGCGATGTGGAATGCATACGTGGCACTCTCGGTTGGACAGAGAGGGATGATTGACTGTTGACTGGGTAAATGGATGGCCACCGTTGGATCGCAAGTGACACGATCTGGAGTGTTGATCATGAATAATCATGATCGGACCATTGGTGATGAAAGTTGATCTAGCGGCTAAGATCAAAGGAGGGTTGAAAGGTTACAATCCTTCAGATCTCGGACTGAGATTAAGAGATCTGGTTGAAGGGTTACACCCTCTAGATCGAACGGCTCAGATGAACTCACCAAGGAGTACTTCATCTCTTCACCTAGTACAAATAGGACCCCTAGATGATGGAAAGAAATCACTCAAATCACTCAAACTCACTCAAGCCTAATCAACCTTGCATCCATTCCATCTTCTGCATCCGGAGTCCAAAAAACCTACGAGAGAGTTCGTTGGTCTCGGAATTTGAAGTGCTACTATTCCGAGACATCGTCGTTGTATCTTGGAAACGAATTGCTGTTATCCGTAAGCACCTGAGCGGAGCAATATCGTTTTACGGAGATAGTGTTGAACACTAGCCTCAACGATATTATATCAGATTGCATCCTCCCCGGTGGCAATACTCACCGACGGGACAAACACTCTTATCATAATTCAGATTCCACTTTTACAAAACCCATTCACAATTGCAAAAATCATAGTCTAGATGAACTGTACATAGATATCGAGTTTCGAATTGAACTTCTCAAGTTTTTTTGGTATGTTGCGAACAAAGGAATCTTTTGATCAGTTTGATGAGGAGGAAGAGTTTTTGAAAAAGTGGACGACAACATTGAAATAGTTTGCAATCCAATTTAAGACGATGATGAAGTAGAATATGTTGTTGATGATGTTAGCAATGACTCACTCCAGGTTTCAAACACTAAGAATTCCCCTGATGGATGCACCATTGGTGGAAGAATTGAAAAAGAGCTTTCCTGTTTAAGTTCTATTCAAAACGACGTGAAATAGGAAATTCTAGATGGTAGATTATCTGAGGATGCAATGCATGTCATATCAGAGGGCAATTTGGTGGAGAATTGCTTGAGGGGCGTGAAGATGAACAAGAGTAGTGTCCACAATATCATGCTCGCCGACTAATCGACGAGTATTCTCGAAGCCTAATAGTTCAAGTAGATTTTATCAAGTTGATGTCAAATGATCTTTCTCTTGGAGTACCACTTAATATTATTCTAAACTCGAGAATGAGTTTTTTTCACCTTGGGGTGACTGATGTAAGAAGATCTGAAGATGTTTTCCTTTTTTGTTAATTTTTTTTCTTTTTCGGTTAGGGTTAATTATTTCCCTTTTTTTTGGTTAATTTTTTTTTCTGTTGGGTTATTTTTGTCTTTTGCAAGTTAGGATTTTAAGACTATTTAAATATTTGTTTAGTTAATGTTAGTGAAAGTTTTTGGATAAATAATATTTTCAGTCATGTCATTTATTTTCCTTTTATCTATTTTCTGGTATTCATATGAATCAATATATTTTAGAAGATTATTTCTGGCATTCATGGTCAAATCAATAAAATCAATATAACCCATAGGATAATCGCTATGTCGCCTAGTATTAATTAGTATCAGAGCTCCATATCCTATGGATGATCATCATGGTTGTGATTGAGGTTGTGACAAGCAGGTTCCAACTGAGGAAGGCTCGCACTTTGGTCGTAGCACATGAAATGAAATACTTGATGATTTACAAAGATAAGTCACAGAGTTATCCCAGCATCTAGCGGCGTAAGATCTTAAAGATAGTAAGTTCTATTATCTTAATTCGGATTTCACTTTTACAATACCATATCACAATCGTGAGAACCATGTACGCAAATTTTGGATTTTAGTTAAACATCTTGAGTTTTTTTTATATGTCGTAGACCGAGGAACTCTTTGATTGATTTGATGAGAGGAAAGAGTTTTTATTTATAAAGAATATGTGGATGATAAGATCAAAATTGTTCATGATCCAATTTATGATGATAATAAAGTAGAATAAGTTGTCAATGTAGTTGGTGATGACATGCTATGGGTTCCGAACATTGAGAATTCCCCTAATAGAGGCACCATTGGTGGAAAAGTTGAAGGGAAAGAGAGGCGAATGTTAAATACCGGAAAAAATGATGGGTTAAAATGTTTAAAAACCCTAAATTAAGGGCTAGATCTGGATTATCTTATTTTGAAGGGGCTTTTTGTTCAAAACCTAGGTTTAAAGGGTCAGGTTTTAAAACACAAAGACAAGGGGTGATTTGCAAAATGGGCACCCCTTAATACTCCTCTTGCGGTTTCCGCCCGACACCAAGTCTACTCGTTCGCCAATCCTACGCATGACTCCAAGTCTGCTCCTTCCCCTCTTCCTCTCTCTCGGATCGCCGCCACCGTCTCTCTCTATCTAGCCTTGATCGGTCGGCGTCGTTGCCCCGCTGCGCCACAGTCCGTTGATCGCCGCACCATCGCCGGATGTCACAGGCATCTACCCTAAATCTTCGATCATGGGCAGCCACATTTCCCCATCGTCGCAAGCATATCTTGCGCCCTAGCCCTCGATCTATCGCCACCTCATGCCGAGGAACCTAGTGCAGTAGCTGTGGTTGTTGGTTCCAGTTGACCGGAGTAGAGGGGAAAATGGAAGAAAGGTTCATCAAGCGATCACCTCTCATGTAAGATTTGAATTGTTAGGGTTGTATTAGAGGATTTTCTTTATAGGATTGAATGTTGGTTAGTATAACGGTATTGTGGTTACATTTTGACAGTGGATTTTGAAATTTATTCTGTTTTTGGTTTGGTATTAACTGTAGTGATTGGTATGAATATAGAGTTAATTATGACATCCTGCCGTGAGCTATAATGGAGGTGGGGATTTGAATTCTTTGGTCTTGCTGGGATGATAAGAATCAATATGGGTGAATGGGTATAGCTTGTTCTATAGTAATGCTAATTAGATATGTTACAGTAGTGGAGCTGGTCTTCTTTGGTCTTGATCTGTTGATCCTATGAGGGTCCTATGATGCATGAAAGGGTTGAGGCTATCCTCTTTCAATTTGGACCTTGTAATGTGGTGATACCATGAGTACTTGGATGGATAGCTTTTGTATGCGTAGATGAACTTAGTAATCTGTGTAGATGGTTGGATGAACAATTGTTTCAATTTGTTTTGTGGGTTTGTAATCAAGTGTGATTGGACTAGTTTTGTTGTATGCCTCGATTGGAGCTCAGATTGTCGAGGGTAATTTGGTATTGAACTAGGTTATAGTTATACTTAGCTATTGGGCATTTGGTAACGTAGCTAAATGCTGTGTTTTGATACAAGACGTTAACTTGACACAGACATTTGACGTTGAGGGTTCTTGTCTAATACTGATTATTTTACGAGACGGATACTTCTCCTTTGTATCGTGTAGTTTATTGAACTTAAATACATGACTTATTTTGTTTCTGAGTAGGACTGTTTTACCTTATCTTTGTCTTTTGATATCATCCGTTGATACTTTCTTTGCTTGATCTTTGAGCTAATCAAATTTATGTTCATACAACCTCGCTTATTGATTCTCTGATCTGGAAAGTACTGTTTGTATACGAGTACTTAGAAATAATCATTAAACACAACTAGGGTTTAGTTGACATTAGATATACCATACCTAGTAGATTAGTTGCATGTTTATTGATTCTACATGATATTTATTTTTCATACCGTTGCATAGTTGTAACCTAGTTGATTGTGCATATTAGTATCATGCATCATATCTGTATAGTTGTATACTGACGAACATCGGCTTCCTTATGGTTACGCCTGTCATCAGTCATATAGTTTTCTGCCCACTCAACCACTAAGGGTAGTGGTAGTTGTTAGATTGTGAGTAGCCGCCTGTTGTGTCACACTCAACCACTCATGTGTAGTGGATGTTAGAGTTGTAGGCAAGCAGTTGACACCCTCTCTGTTGTTTTAGAGGGATGGTAGAGTTGTTTGTGGCTTCCCCTTTTTCCTGGGGTTTTGAAGTATTTAGCTCTCCAGCATCTTGTCCACTCAACCACTTATAGTAGTAGTAGTTATTGGAGTGCATACGATTGACATAGCCCTACGCACTCGGCCTTACAGATGTGATGTGATGGCGGCTAGACGGGCGTGTGGCACATATCATTGCATCTTGCATTTTCTTGTGATTGCTACATTTGCATGAGCTATGATTGTTATATTTGGTTGACATACATGTATAGTTTATTATTGCACTTTTATTCAGTTTTACACACGCATATATGTTATTATGTTTCGGAGACTGTATACTATTGTTCTACTTCTTGTTGCACTTTTTATATGTCATGCATTTATCTATCTGATTACCTACAAAGTTCGCTCGAACTCACCACCCCTTGCATCTAAATTTTGTTTCAGGTAATCGATAGATGCGTTACTTGGAGCCAGAAGAGGATTCCGATATGTCAGCCCCCAGTCTTGAGTATTTTTAGTTGTTTCGTACTTTTTTAGTAATCTTGTCCTTATTTATGTCTCTTTAGATTTGTTTTCATTACGACCGATAATTTTATTTCCTGTGGACTTTGTACTGTGAATAGTTTTATTCGGAGTTAGATTTTTCTCTCAAGGTTCATTACAAGAAAAAAATACCTATTGTGACATTTATTTTATGACACTTAATAGTAAATGTCATTATAAACTAATTATAATGACACTTATTAAAATTGATTAATTTTTTTTAAAAAAGTATCTCATTAAACCTTTTATCATGACACATTTTATAAATGTCCTTATAAACCTAAACATTTTCTTATTAAATCATATTATTTATTTTATTTTAAATTTATTTAATTAAACTTTTTCCAATTTAATTAACCCACCCCTCCTTACTTTTCCCGTGCCCTAGCCTCTCCGCCTTCACCCGCACAACTTCTCCTTTTCTTCTCTTCTTCCTCCTCCGCCGCAACTCACCGGCGGCTTCCCTTTCGTTCCCCTCTTCGAGCACGAGGAGCAAGCCACGGGAGTGCCGTCCCCGAGCTGAGCTTGCACGCGTAGCGATCACCACGTCGATACCACACAAATTTGCAGGCCACACCCTCCTTGTGATTTCCCTGGCGAGTCACGTCGGCATCATCGTCTTTTAATCGCTGACGCCGCAACCCCTTTCTTGCGGATCGCTTCTTCATCGCTGCCCCTCCACTTCAAGTGCGATCCGTCGCTAGCACCCCCAACTCATCTTCTTCGGCTCCGAGTGGGGTTGTATCCTTGGCGACTGAATTGGTGGATTGGAGCAAAACTGATCACAGGATCTGGGCAAGGAGGGCTTCAAGCGGGTGATTGAGGTAAGCCTTTGATTTTTGGTTCTGTGGTTGAATTCGGGATTGGAGTGCTTATTGTAGATAGTTTTTTATTGGAGTTTGAGTTGTAGATTAGAGTTTTGGGTCGGTGTTCCTGATGTGTGTGTTGTCTGTGAAACCTTGGCGCATGGTACAATTGGGGGATTAGTGTTTGATCAGGGGTAGGACTTGTGGTTGATCCTGAATGGATTTGTGTGGGGAATTAATATTGGCTTGTTTCATTTGATCTTGTGATGTTCTGTGTGGGTTATAGTTTAAATGATCTTGTGATGTTCTGATCTTGTAATGGGAGTTCATGGTGGTTGGAAGGGTTTGTAGCATGATTGGGTGGTAGGTTTTGATAGAGGCTTTGGTTGGGTTGATTTTGTGACCCTAAAGCAGATCTTCTATGTCGGGTAGAGCTTGTAGTTTTTGGTGAATGAATGGTAATTTTCTTTATTGAGTTAATTGTCTATGGGAATATTTTTTTTTAATTTTCTCTTTGTGCTTATTTATATAGCTTTGATTCGGAACAACAAGGAAGGAATTTTAACATGAAGGAATTTTCTCAGTTCTTAGAAGCAGTATTTGTGAATTTTGATGAGGATCCTTTTGGCCTCATGAAGGAATCCATGATGTCGGCCTCCAAATACAGAGAAGAATATCTGGCTTTTCAGTGCGTGAAAAAAAGAGGCAAGTTGAGGTCGTTTACCAATTAACATTAATCAGCATTTTCTAACTTGTGACACCAAAATTTGCTATTACATAAACCTGGCATTCTTGATTGGTTTGGTTGGTGTACTTGGGATGCTTTCTATTTTGATGTTCATCCCAAAGGGATTGAAGATGGAGCAAATCTGTACAAAACTTGGTCAACATAATCTCTGTAAAATATATCCAAACCTATATGTCATCCAGTCAACATTCCAGGTAATTCAGATAAATTTTCGTTATGTCATCCATCAATTTTCTCTTGAATTGGTTAGCTTCAATCCTTCTATGTTCTAAGTAGTTATACACATGAAAAGAAATTCTACAAATACTTTGCAGATCCGTGGTATGCATACGCTCATTCGTGATGCCAAAACAACCACACATGACTTCATATTTTATTCTGATCGATTGATTCACTTGGTAGGGTCAAAGAATATCTTGGTTATCTTTTCATTTTTCCTTCATCTATTTTGAATTAGTTTATTCTTCCGCTACAGTAGGTTGTTGAATATGGTTTAGGTCATCTTCCATTTAAAGAAAAGCAAGTGATTACACCAACAGGTAACTGTTTTCTTCAGGTGTTATGAGACTTAGGGTTGTAATCGAACCGAGCCGAGCCGAATACCTGAGAGTTTGAGTTTGGCTCGTTTATTATCGAGCCGAGCTCGAGCTTAATTTATCGAATATAGTGATGGCTCGCGAGCATATTCGAGCCTAATCGAGTCCTAAACAAACTTACCAAATATAAATTATTAATTAAATTATTCATCAATCTATTAAAAAAATAAATTATATATTCTAAAAAAATATAAAATATTTACTAAAATCTATGATTTTATTCGTACAAATGAGTTTTATTGGATATTTTATATTTATTAAATGTAAAAGTGTCAAAATTAAATATTAATTTTATATTTTACGAACTAGCTCACGAACTTATTAACGAGCCTGTTCACGAGCTAACGAGCCGAATACTGCTGAGTTTGAGTTTGGCTCGTTAATATTAACGAGCTTTATTAAACGAGCTCGAACGAGCTTCTATCGAACCGAGATCCGAATAGCTCGCGAGTGGCTTGGCTCGTTTACACCCCTAATGAGACTAGCATGAACATTTTAGTTTAGGATCTAAATGACCTTGAGGCATTACTTGGAATGCTATATGATTGCTGTTTTATTTTATTTGATTTTTTTAAAGAGTTATTGTGAGATGCATCTAATATCAAAATGGTCCGACTGAATTTCTAATCATTGCCATTCTCTTGTTCTCTGCAATTACTTTGTATCCTCAAGTGAACTAGATCTTGATAACTTTATTACTGGATCAATAGATTTTCTTGGTCAAAATGATTACCTTCAAACCTAACTAATCCCCACTAGTGTTTGAATTTCTTGTTTCTTTGTTGCTACATAGATGGTAAAAATGCTGATTGATAATCATTTTCAATGGTGAAAGCATGGAGAATGCACTGCGGGCTTGTTGCAAAGGGATCAAGATCGGAAAAATCCTTATTCCCAGGGAAGGTGATAATGGTCAGCAGGTTTGCATAGAACTGCTCCATCCTCTAGTGGTTATTTGCTGACTGATGTTTTAACTGTGTGCTTTTCTTTATTTAATTTATCACAATCTCCCAAAAGATGTTGCAGATAGGATCATTAAAAATTCCTATGTTTCAGGTTCATACTTGACCATGCAATACTATGGGCTGTAGAAAATGTGATTTGATACTGCAAAAGATGAATTTATAATTTCTTTCCTTTCCCATTTGGACTTAACCTGAGAGACTATGAAATATCCTTCTTGCCATTGCTTAAATGATTGCACTGCTCATCACAATAGTCCCTCATAAAATGGACACATTTGCAGTTTGGACATGCTTAGCAATGTTGCTATTTCATTTTAAATCTTTGCTTAGTGACCCTTTCTGAAGCTATGTGATTGAGATTCAAGGAACATACAATATTAGTCTTGTGTCAAATTGATTTGTTTTTTTTTACTTCTCATGGATATTAAATCAGGCATTTTTTTTGTTTATCAAAAAAAAAAATAGTAAATGTTATCATTTTACTAACAACTTATTGTTATGCGTTTCTTTGATAATTCATATAGCAAATTACTATCGATAGAGTTCTCGCTCGAGGAGAGAGGTTGGATAGCCTGGTCGAGAAGAGTTCAGATCTCAATGCAACATCACAAGTAAGCTCAAATATGCTTTATTATAACCCTGGGACGCTGGGCTTCTAGACCGCCCACTGCGAGCGTTTCCCGATTTACCCTGACCGCCGGTGGGAAACTTCCGTGTGGCTGGGCTGGTCACCCGAGGTTGGTTGAAAAAACCTCGTTAATCATTTTTTTTTCAAATATGCTTTATTATATATTAGTTCAATTTCATGTTGTATATTGCAGTACAATACACCATTTCACCATATAATGAATGCATTCACTACGCATGTTTAAAATCAAACTTAGTACTCAGCTTTACAAGAGCTCGTTTATGTAAGGAAACAAACCTCACATTCTTCTTAGATTGTATCAGAAAAGGCCAACAATTAACAAGAACTAACTCAGACTACTGGTAATTATTATACTCGAAGAAAGCTAGTGAATAATATACTAGAAAATTGATTAACATACTCGAAGAAAGCTGGTGAATAGTATTTATAGATCTATAACTACTGCTATTTTGGTTTTTTCATATTTGCAATAAAAACATGATAGTCATTATGGTGGTTATTCTGGAATAAATCCTGGTTAGAGAAAATTGATAGCCGAGATTAATATGTAGCTTATCATTCTTCGCTTGTTTCTCATTTAAGCTTAATGACTTTGGTGGCAAGATTCTTGATGAACAAGATCGTCCTATTCATTTTATGACACTTGATGATGCAGATATGTTGATCAGGAAACGCTCCAAGGAAAATTCAGTAACTGAGAATTATGTCCAGGTTGGAGGTGAAGAATTGATTTGTTCTCTAGGGTGTATTGATTCACAATATGATAGTTGAAGATTGAAGATGCAGCAGAGTTTGGAAGTTTGGTTATGTTTTATTTTAGGAGAGACTTAATTTTTTGCTAGTTCTTAAATTAAATACATTAGGTACATTTGTATTGTGAATAGTGCATAGATATTTTTTGAGGTGACTAATTTGACAGTCTTGTATTGCAAAACAATGGGCAATTATTGATTAGCACTTTAATTTCAATTTAAAGTTTTTATTTGTGTTTATGTTAATTAGTTATATGCATAAATATTTATATCATGAAAATATTGAAAATGGGTGAGATATTTATTAATATATGATATTTTTTATGTCACAATAGACCACCAAATTATGTAGATAAAAATATCATTATAAAACTCATATGAAGACATTTCAAAATGTCATAATAAATAACTATTAATGATAATTTTAAATGTCCTTATAGACTAATATAGCAAACATTTATATGTGTCACTATAAATTATATAACGAGACATTTTAAATTAACTTTATAAACTATCATTAGTGACATTTTTTATTATGACAATAAATAAAATTCAAGACACTTATAATTGTCTTGATAAATAATTTTAAAGGACATATAAATTTGTCATCATTACTATAATAAAACAACATATATAAATGTCATTACAAATCTTATAATGACACTCTTTTTTGTAACTATAACAATTATTCATGCTATTAGTGTTGTCACTATTTCTATTTTATAGTGACATTAAGAATTGTCATAAGTGATAAGACTTTAGACGACATCACTATAGAGGACATTTTAACTTAATGCCACTATATCAAAAATGTCAGTATAAGTAATATATGATGACACTTTTTAATGTCATTAAAAGTATTTTTTCTTGTAGTGGTTGATGGTTACATTTTTTTTATCGTTATTAAATATGTGATTATAGAGTTTTCTTTACTATTGTGATGTCAGCCGTATGAGATTGTGTTATATATATATATATATATATATATATATATATATATATATATATATATATATATATATATATATTGTTGAGATGTATGTATTAATATTTCAGATTGTCCGTCGTACAAGAGAGATGCTATCCTTTTTTTGAGTGAGCATGGACCTGGGGAGTGACATTTCATGTTTAAGTTCGATTCAAAAGAATGAGAAAGAGGAAATTTCGGATGGTGAATTATCTGAGATTGCAATGTCTGTCATATCAGAGGAGAGTATGGTGGAGAAGTGCTTGAGGGATGACAAGAGAAGAGTCCATGATCTCAATGAAGATTCTTATAGTACAATAATTGCTAGTAGATTTTACCAAGTTGATGTTAGATGATTTTCTCCTAAGCTATCACATATTACAAGGATCCGAAAATATATAGGGTGTTTTTTTATTAAAATTTCTTCTTTTTGCTGTTAGAGTTATTTTTTCAGTTTTTGTTAAAATCTCTTCTTATTTTCATGTTACAGTTATTTTCATCATTTGCAAGTTTATAATTAGGTCTATTTAAATATCTAGTTAGTTGATGTTAAAATAAGTTTTTAGATAACTAATATTTTTAGTGTCAATTATTTTCGTTTTTACCTATTTCTTGGTATTTTTGGAATCAATAGATTTAATTAAAAGATTATTTCTATCTTTCACAGTCGAATCAAAATCAATACTCACTTTGGAAATGGATAAAAAGTCAAGACATATGAATTGTCTTTTTTTTAAAAAAAAAAACTCTCTTAATTAATTAATCAATGAATGTTTGGTTGACATAGAATTTGCAGCTTCAATACTAAGTATGCATGGCATAATGTTTGTTAAATGACTAGAATTTAACCAAATAAAATACTTTATTTTTTTAAAATTTAAAATTATTATTAAAAAAAATCTAAATCATATAAATCAATTATATTATTTCCAATTTGATTATAGTCTTCCTATTTATTTTCATATTAAATTATATCATTTTCTATTTATTTTTCTATTAAATTATTTTTTAACTTATACAAATCTATTTATATTAAATTATATCATTTCCTATTTATTTTTATATTAACTTATATTTTTTTCATATTTATTTTTATATTAAATTATATTTTCTTATTTATTTTCATAATAAATAAATTTTTTATTTTGTAAAAATATTCTAGTCGGTTAAATTCTTGCCTATAAAATTATCGTTTTTCTCATCGGTCAGCAGTGTGTCAATTCCTATTTTTGGATGCTAACATGCAAACCGAAACAGCGTCCAACTACAAGTGCGGTGCATGCATGGCCTTTGTGGGCACAAACGCTGAGGCCTTGGGCTGCCAGCCAGCACAGATGGCCTTCAACTGCTATCTACAAGCCGGCCCGTCCAAGCTATCCATTGTCGCGTACGAAGGCCATGGCCGTGGCCACTGCTATCTGCATATACACCATGCACGTCGCCAGTTAGCCGCGGCCTTCATGCAAAAACATTACATTAATTAACTAAAAGCTAAGACTAATTACGATAGTCGATTAGCCTTAATTCACATTCATGCTAAGTTAAGGTAGCAAAAATTGATGATTTCATTCATCTCAAATAATTCAGTATCATTGGTCCCGTAATAAAATATAAACAGATAAATTAAGTATGCAGTCGGCCCTATAGGATGAAGGGTATTTCGTGATTGTCAACCCCGCGATACAAATCCGTGTTCAAAAAAGTAATTTGGCTTATGAAAACCAACTGCGCTACCGCCTGGGGCCACATTCATACTAAGCTAAGCTACTGAGTCACTGGAAGGAGGAAGAGGAGAGAGCAACCCAAGGATCACAGATACTTGCTTCTGCATCAAATTATTCTCCTCTCCTTCCTGATCAGCCACTTGCTCTCTCACTCATCTACTTTTTTATCTCATCAATTTCAGACTTTTTCCGCAGTTTTAATAATGGTGAGGATCATGCCACTTTATTCTGGATAGCATTGATACTTATTATATAATCTTAAATAAATCTTAGAAAGTAATCTATGAAACTCCTCTCCTCTCCTCTCCTCTCCTCTCCTCTCCTCTGATTGTCGCGTGGGGACCGTCTGATTGCCACGTCTGGTGGACGATGACCTAGGGACCACTAGCTAGCTAGCTCGTTACATATTTATTTCCAGCTCCTTTTTCAGGTTTTCGGCAGCTTTTCTCCCTCTCCAAACCTGGCTGGCATCCGATGATAACTCATGTGGATTGCACCTCATGTATGTTTTTAATAACAGATATGGAATAAAATTTTCACAAAAGTTTGACAAATTAAGAAAAAGTTTGACCGGCATTAATGTAATTAAGTTAATGAATTAGCTTAATATAATTAAGATGTTCAAATAATTATGCTCACTGTGCTTGCACCAAACAACTCAAGTCCAGTTTCAGCCACATTTCATATCAAGCTTCAAGAGTTTTATAAATTCATGTGTTGGCCAATCAGCACCTTGATAAACTCATGTAGAAGAGGTATCTTATGTGAGTCGGTTGGGTTGTCGTAGACCTGCCCTCGGGCCAAGTCTAGCTTGGACTCGGCCCGGGTCAACGGTCCAGGTGGCCCGTTGACCCGGTTCGCCTGGCCGAACCGGAACCGACGGGCTGGTTCCGGTTCCTCGGTTCCGGTTCAGGGCAACCGAAAACTGTCGAACCGGCGGTTAACCGTCTAACCGTCGGTTCCAACGTTATTGAACCGGTGGTTCAGTGTCGTTGGATGGGTTTTTTTTTTATTTTTTTTATTCCCGCCTCTCATCTCCACATTGCCGAGCTTCTCTTTCGTTTTTCCCTCCATCGTCGCCGCCCAAGCGCCAGCGTCGACCGACCGTGAGGCGCCGGTGCTCTGCCGCTGTGTTTCACCCAGCAGCTATTGCGGGACTAGCCGGAAACCCCTGAGCAACTAAGGTCGGCGCCACATCTGATCAAGCGACGTTACCTCTCCCACATCATCGCATCTATTCCTTGCGTGACTGCGCTGCTACCTTGCCGCAACAATCGATCTGACGCCGCCGCAGCATGAGCAACCGGTGCCACATTCGTCCCTTTCCCCGATGCCTCTACCAGCCGTAGTTATGTCGACAGGAAACAGACAAGAGAAGGGGGAGAGGTAATGGTTTTCATTAAAGATTAGAACACTTGATTAATTCCAGTTATTGATGAATTAAGGATTTATTAATTGATTTAACTAATAGATTGGATAATAGCTTGATCGGATGAATAATTGAATTGATTGGGATAATTAAAACTATTAGCTAGTTGATGAATCTTGGAATTGATTAAGTTAAGGATGAGGTTATAGCTAGACACAATCTAATTATTTGGATGGATTAGAGTAGGGTTAGTGATGGGTTGGATCAAATTTAATCAGGGAATTGAGATTAATTGAAGATGATTGGTTTTGGGGATTAATTATTGATCAAGGCGATTAAGGGTTCATCCTATTTGATTTTGGGATTTGTTTTAGCTACTTGTTGTATATTATAATTTGTTAAATCATACATATTGGCACAAGACCTTGATTTGGATATGAGACTCTGGACGTGCGATTTATTCTGATACGCACTATATTTCGAAGGCGGATACTTCTTGCTTATTTCTATAATTTTATTTATTTTTAAATGCATGGTTATTTTATTATCTGAATAGGATGATTTATCTTAAATATATTCCTCTTATTTTTCCTATTTGATACTTATTCTGTGCTTGACCTTTAAGTAGAAATTCAAATTGTTCAGTTATACAGTCTCATCTTTTGGTTTCTGATTTAAAGAGTATCACATGTATGCGTGTACTATAGAATAATCATTTGACCTATATAGGGTTTGGTCGGCATTAGATAAACCCTACACAGTAGATTAGTGCATATTTATTTCCTTTGGTATGATTATGTTTTGTTTCGTATATAAATTGCGTTTTTATATCGTATGGATTACATGATTTTGGGTTTAATTGAGGTGGTGTATATTGGTGACATGCATCATAGCATTCAGGCTGATGACCACGGGCTCCCTGGTGGTTAAGACGACTCATCGGGTATATTTTCCTACTGTGCCATGCTTAATTGGAGTTGTGTGCAAACAGTTGATACTCCTTAGGCTACGTTTGATAAGGAGTAATGTAATCGAGTCTGTAATGTAATCAAGTCTATAATGTAATCAAGTCTGTAATGTAATGTAATGTAATTAATATTACATTACTATATTTGATAACTAGTTGTATGTAATCTATGATAACCATTATGGCTGCGTATGATGAGGGGTAATCCATCCTTTGGTGAGGGGTAATCCATCCTGTAATGTAATCAAAGATTGGCGGCTGACGGCCAACAACAACGACCGACGACCACGGTTGTCAACCGACGACCATCGCTGGTCGGCCGGCGACCGATGATCGTCGTCGACCGACCGGCGGCCGACTACCGTCGCCGGCCGACCGGCGACCGACGACCGCCGCCGGCCGACGGACGACTGGCGATCGGCGACTGCCGCCGGCGAGGCCATTGCCGCGGAGAGTTCTGCCGATAGGTTTCGGGAATAAAGGGTAGGGAATGTAATCAGATTACATGGTTTTAGTTTTGTAATTGAGATTACAAATCTTGAACCACTTTTATAATTGAGATTCCATTACACTACAATTTTAAAATTATTCCAAACAAAGGAATCCAACTTGTAATGTAATGTTGATTACATTACAAGATGGATTATCCCTCACCAAATGCAACTTAGGTGTTTGGAGTCCCCCAAGTGTTTCGAGAATTTTCATATCAGGGTCACAGTTGTTGTGGTGTATTTGCATAGCCCCAGGTACTTGGCCCTTGTATCTTGTCCACTCAATCTACCCAATATAGCAGAGATTGGAGTGTGTACAGTACAGGTCATGACATCATGCGCATATTATGCATTGTACATTTGCTTGTGTTTGTTGCATTTGTTTGAGCTATGATTGTTGCATTTGATTGACATGCATATACCGTTATGATTTGTATTTTATTATATAACCTGGATATGTTCAGTAGTATTAGCTGTTTATGGAGGTGTTAGAGGGATTACTGATTTTGCCTATACTTGTTACATGATTTTTAGATATGTTTTATTTGTATAGATGCATTTTGTTTACGTTCTTTATTTTGGAAACTGTATACCCTTTTGTTTTCTTTATGCTTATTTTACCTTTTTATTACTATGCATTTATCAGTTCTTATACCCGCAGAGTTCCACCTGGAACTCACCACCCCTCGTTCTTCTTTTTGTTTCAGGTAGTCGATAGCTGTGTCTCGTGCCACTAGGAGAGGATCCAGCTGCCAGTCTCCCAGTTTGAGTATTATTATTGGTTTTCGTACTCTTGTAGTAGTTTTATAGTATTAGTGTCGTTTTTAGTTTTATTATCGTTTTCGGATGGTTTGGTTTTCCTTTGGATATGTATTTATTTATTTCAGTTGGATTTTTATTTGCTGCGCTTACTATGGAGATTTTATTTATTATGTTTATTATTTGTCAGTTATATTATTTAACTGCGTGGTTGTATTGGTGTGAATGTCAGTCAAGTGTGGCGGAGCTATATTGTTATGGTTGAGGTGTGTGTATGTATAATAGTTTCATATTGTTCGTCGTACAGTGGAGGTGTTACTCGTTTTTTGAGCGAGCACGGGCCTGTGGGGCATAACAAATATTTTAACTAACACCCTTTATGTCTCCATTATTGGTGATCACCTCTATGATCATCCTCATTCTTATGTGTGATAGTTTTGATTGACGACTTTGTCTTATAAGAGCGAGCGGTGAGCCTCTCTCATCCTCATGAAATGAACTAATGGTTAGCGCATGAGACATTGTCGTCATCATCAGATATGGGAGTCAATCCTGACAAAGATAAGTGTCTTCCCTCCCTTATGCATTAGTCCCTGTTCGGGTTAGTAATCTCCGTGATTTATCTTCTTCGTGTTGGCCCTCGGACGGATTGACATGAGTGTTGGTTGCGAATGAATCACCTTTTACCATCTTGATGAGCCCCTCTCAACATTCCATCTCTTGTTATGGTGAAAATCTTTCCTTCTACTTATTCTTTGATTGCTGTCTAGAATCTCTGTGCTTTTGCATATTCTCTCTTTCTTGATGTTTATTTTTTTTTAATCTAGATATCAAACTTAGCTGGTTAATCTTGGAGATAACCATCTCAATCCTAGTATATATTCGAAAAGCACAAAGTAGCCTAACAATGACAATCAGACTTTCTAAAATTAATTATACTAGGCAAATGTCCTCGTTGAGAATTGACCACAAATGTTCCTAGGGATGCTATTATTACCTTGCCACTTGCATTGTGTCCGAGGGAACTATTTCTTGATGCTCGTGCACACTATTGATGTTGTCCATTTATGTATAATAAAAATAAACACAAAATAGGTCACTAAGGCAAGGAAAGAAAGAGAGCTCTCAACATCTTGTGTCAAAGAATAAACACAAAATAGGCCAGTAACGCAAGGAAAGAGAGCTCTAAACATCTCGTCTCGAAGTGAGAATTTAATTAATATTATGCAATAGGGATTGATCCGGAAGCTAACAAGTGGGATGACGATGCCTAGTGATGTGATTAAGGAATTGGCTAGAAGAAGAATCTGAGAAAAAATTTCAAGAAACGTTAGAAGAGCGTCGAAAGAGTTTCCGGTGATCCCACTCCGATGCTTAAGTCAGTAAGTCTTTTTCGAAAAGAGGAAGCAGTATATTTGTGAAAAAATGAAAAAATTTTGACCTTTCCAAAAGGTCTTAATTATCTTTTATTTTGTCTCTTGACCGTTCTCCTTATTGGAATCTTAATGATATTTAATGTAACTGTTATGTTAATATTCCCATAACGGCCGGTGCTTATTAAAGCATGTGATAGTTTTTCCTTTCTCATCATTCAATATATTGATGACACCTCCAATAGTATTAAATGCTCTCACTAATGGATGACCCTCATATGGGGTGCTTAATGAAGCTTATCTTGACTGAAGGGAAGCTAACCCTATCGATCAACAACAACCCAAGCGCCCTGACCAGGAAAGCACTCCCGACCAGGGAACACATTCTGTGCCAATTATATCAAAGGTACTCACCCTTCACGACTAGTGCATAATCAAGATGCCGATCGAGAACCATGGTTCCTAACCGAGAGCTATCATCAGGTTCCCGACCGGGACACCCTTGGGCTACATGAACGAATCCACATCGACATCCTCATAATACCTTTTGACTCATGTGACAGCACACGGCTGACCTCCCAATCAGGGACTATATCTCTCAACACTTTATACCAAATTGAGACTTCAATTTATATATAGTTAGAGGGTATACCACTAAGCGACCTAATATTGGGTCAAAAGGTTATACTTTTCAGCATGATCCTAAGTCATATGGCATCTCTTACAGTCAATCAAAGTTTTTTGGAAATTATGATTTTTCAAATATGATTAGTATTAATCATAGAATTTTGATATTTGATTCTGTTTAAGTTAGAAGAGCTTTCGGCAATTTACCAAAGGGCGTACGTAACAATTGGAAATGACCAAAGGGCGTCCCATGGTTTGTTATTTACCAAAGGGCGCACCATCTTAAGTGAACTTCCTATTATACCCTTGGCGTCAGAAAATGTCTTTTCCATTTCCATTTTCGAGGCATCCGAACCACTTTTGAGTGTAAAATAATAATTTATGGTTCGGATGACAAGCTAGTAGAATTTTTGGTCATTCTCTCTCTCACCGCAACAACGTAAATAGTATTGTTGGAGGACATTGTGCGTGCCCTAGTTGTGCTTTAGTCGCTTGCTCATCCCTCGAATCCCTCCGCCCAACCAAAACCTAGCCTCCTATACAGGAAAGTGGTAGTGTGTGATCCTAAGGCGGCTTTAAGTGTTAACGTTGAAGTTGATACTGCTCGGCACTATCAAAGTAGGATTTAGGGTTTCTGCAGGCTTGATTTTCATCATAATGGTAGGCAAAAGGTCTGTGGGTGCTTCATCGTCTTCTTCATTGGCATTAATCAGCAAGGTACGTTAGCGATAGGCTTAGGTAAGAACAACATAGTTTGTGAAATTGTTTATACTTAATTTTGCTGAATAAATTTGTAATGTATAAAAACTGTAGGGTTCAGATGAGTTTGGGAAAAAATTACATTGGTGCAGTATTTTAGGCCACTTTAAACATTTTGTTAAAGCATTTGAAATTTTAAATGATCAACACATTGCGAAGATCAAAGAGTCGCCCTTCAGTATTTTCTTAGACATTCAAGAATTGCAGCATATCCGGGGAATTTTGGTTAATATATTTGAAAGTTGGGATTCAACCTCGCAAGTTTTTTAAATTCTCAGGTAATAGTTTTAATTATGAATTATAAACAATATCTATTGTAAGATAAAACTTGGACATAGTTGGCGTTAAATGATTGATATTTGATAAATTTAAATGAGTGAATTTAAGGTGAAATTCACTTCGGGCCCTAGGTAGGCCTGAAATGATTTTATTTCAGGCCTAACGAGGGCCTGAAGTGAATTTACTTCAGGCCTTCGGTAGGCCTGAAATGAATTCATTTCAGGCCCACGTTGGGCCTGAAATGAATTCATTTCAGGCCTACGGAGGTGAAATAAGTTGAAGCCTATATTGTTGATGATAACTAAATATTTTAATTGTTTCAGGTGTACCGGTTGCGTTCACCAGACGAGATGTTGCTTTGGTACTGGGTATAGTGAACCGTGGAGTTCCGGTCCCTATTAATTCAACTAAAGCATCGGGTGACCTCTATCGTACTTACTTCTCAAAAGAAAAACAACCTATCAGAACAAGAATTGAGGACTTACTTAAACATTATTCTAAAAGTGTTGAATCAGAGGATAATGTGTTATTAGTTTGTAAATTTTATATTTTGTATATATTTGTTTGTGTTTTATTTTCGTCTAGTATATTTAAGGTCCCTTTAGGGCTTGTAGATATAGTAGATGATTATGACAATCTTGGTAGATTCAACTGGGTGGAAGCTATCCATAAATTTTTGTCTCCCCAATTACCTAAGATTGGGGAATTATTTTCATCAACTCAGGGAAACCAGAGGACCACCAACCTCCCTTACGTAAAGGGATTTGCTGGGCTTTTGGCAGTGAGTAGAAATAACCTAAATTATATTTTATAATATTTTGCTGTCATTAATTTAATTGTCTGGAAAACTTTGTGTAGGCATGGTTTTTGGAGCATGTACCCATTCAAAAACCATACAATGTTGAAGGACCCCGAATAAATAAGTGGAGGAATATACCTTCGCATATTAGTAGGGTGAGGGACCTTGTCAACCAAATCAGGTCCGAAGAGGTAATTATTCTAAACTGTGATCTATGTTAGTTTGATATAGAGGCAGTAAAATTTGTGTACTTGGTAATTGACAGGTGATTGTTGAAATAATTCCTAACCTACAAGAAAACACATTGTTTGAGAACCTTGAGATTGGGGATGACATTCCACGGGCAATGGAGACATCACAAGGACATGACACAGAAGATGTAAGGCCATGTGGTGAATGCATTCTTAAAGAAACTCTAATCAAGGAGCTAACAGAGGAGAATATATGTTTGCATGAAAGGGTTAAGGAATTAATTTCAATTATTGAAAAAAAGGGGATGGAGGGTCAAGAAAGCTATCATGTAGTCACTCCTCTTTCTGATCCAGTATCTTGTAGAACAAGGAGAGGACGTGATCGAACTCGGTATGATTACAGGGATACTCCAATTGAGAGTCCAGTATGGCACCAGCTATTACATAAGGGGAAGCAGAGAAAGGAACAAATATCAAATGTCATGGACAAGGGAAAAAGGAAACTTAGTGAGGAGGAAATGGATGAAGCAAGAGAAACCATTACTGTAATGGAAGTCATGTCTGAAGAAGATATAGAGGAGGAAAAAAGAAGGACCTCAGAACTATACAAAATGAGGCAACAAGGCATTGATGTATGTGAGTTATTTTCATATAAATTTCGTCAAATTTATTGAAGTTGGTCATTAAATAGTTTGGTCTAAATTGTATCGATGTAGTTTGTGAAGAAGCATTTTATGAAGTCGAAGAAGAAAAATCAAGATAAAGAAGTGGCCTACGTGATAAATAAATTGGAGAACCTAAAGTAAGTTATGAAACATAGTTTAATTAATATATTTGGGGCTTTAATATATAATCTTATAAATTAACTTGGCAGGTTGGCTAATGAATTTATCTGGGAGGATGCACCCTTTGCTTTGAATTTGCATTCATTCTTACAAATCCTCAATGGAGAGGTTTTTACAAAAGGCGAGGTCATTGATGCCTTTTGTAAAATGTTATTTAGGGGAGCATCCACATCTGGTAGGTCATACAACAAGTCAATATATTGTTCAACCTTCTTCACAGTAAGTGATGTAAATTAGTAAGAATTAATAGATTATAGAAGACCTAGTATTATGATGTGGTTATTAATAATTTTGAGTTTGCAACTTTTTAGGCTTCAATAAGATCGTCAAGAAAGTTTTCCCTACAACAAGTGATGAAGACGGATATGATAGAACAAGGGTTTAAATATATTTTAATACCTTTGTGCAGTGATAATACACACTTTCACTTGTTGACGGTGGATACAGAAGCAATGACTTTCATTCATTTAAATTCTCTTGCTAGTGGCCGTAAAAATAATCATGATTTTGACTCAGCGGTGAGCTACCTACCTTTATTCATATATATGTTCATCATTTGGTAAAAACTGTCATTGAAATTTATGATATATTTGATAGGTAAAAGAACTTAAACAATATACTCGCGAGGAACTTACGGCTATTCATCCATATCTACAAAGTCATCATCCCTTGGAGAAATGGCCCTCCGTCAGACAAAAATGTCCCCAACAAGAACATAGGTCAGTAAGTGAGGAAGAGTTTGAAAATTTTAAAATCATCAAAGTATTTTATTACCCCACTTATTGAAATAAGAACTACTGTTTGTTATTTTCAGCGTGGACTGTGCCTTCTTTGTTATGCAATACGTCCGATGTCTCCTATACGATGAGAAGATGGATTTCAAACAAGGAGATATGACGAAAATGAGATTTGATCTGACAGTAAATATTATGGGAGACATGTATTGTAAAACATGAGACTGCCAATCTCTTGAAGTAATGTTGTAAAAAAACATCCTTTGCTGGTGATTCAGCTCCAGCATGTATAGAAATTGTGTAAGTTGTATGAATATAATTTATTGTCCAGAAAAACAAAACAATTGTGTGATGTTGATTCACATCGAGTTGATGCAATGTAGTGTACCAACTGATACGGTAAGAAAACATAACTCATAATGATTTGGACTAAGTTTGCACACCAGAAATAAGATCTCTTTGGTTAACTCTAACTACTAATATATATCCAAGTATCGAAGTTCCATCAGTGGGTTTCTGATACATAATTTGAAAATATGACTTAATGGTCTCGAAGGAAATGAAAATTGGTATGCATTCTGTATTGACTTAGTAAGCTGGAATATGTCTACCATAAATTTAAAAAACTTGTTTCAAATTATAAAAATTAAAAATTAAATAAAATTTCAAGATTTGGTCACAACTTGTAGATAAATATAGAATATTAATATATAAATCATTATTTTATTTAATGGCCAAGGTGATCATGAACTTAACTTTTCAGGTCCACGGTGGTCCTGAAATAAAAGGATTTCAGGCCCACGGTGGGCCTAAAATAAATCATTTCAGGCCCACGGTGGGCCTGAAATAAAAACTTTTCGGGCCCAAGGAGGGCCTGAAATAAAAACTTTTCGGGCCCAAGGAGGGCCTGAAATAAAAACTTTCAGGCCCAAGGTGGGCCTGAAATCACTTCAATTCAGGTCCAGGGTGGGCCTGAATAGCTCCATTTCAGGCCCGCCGTGTGCCACAACTGAGAAAATTTCAGGGTCTCTGTTAACCATAAAATACTTCTGAGTTAAGTTGGTTGATAATAAATTTGTAGTTGTATAGGTGTAATACGTTTATAGAACATAACTCATAAATATTGGTACTTAGTGTGCACATAAAAACCCACTGATATACCTAAAAACCTCCTATTGCAAACTATTGCTATATAATTGGTGATACAGGAAGATTAGAGGTTTGGCCACCCAAAATCTCATCTCCTAGCTCTACCCTATCTACTGAAATAGGTTTTTCAGAATTCCAGGTATGGGAGGTCCATCAGTGAGTTTTGCTCAAAACTCACTGATATAACAAAATCTGTCCTATAGCATTGGTTAGAAAGCATGTATAGAGGTTTGGCCACCCAAAATCTCATCTCGTAGCTCAACCCTATCTACTGAAATAGGTTTTTCAGAATTCCAGGTATGGGAGGTCCATCAGTGAGTTTTGTGCAAAACTCACTGATATAACAAAATTTGTCCTATAGCATTGGTTAGAAAGCATGTATAGAGGTTTGGCCACCTAAAATCTCATCTCCTAGCTCAACCCTATCTACTGAAATAGGTTTTTCAGAATTTCAGGTATGGGAGGTCCATCAGTGAGTTTTGCTCAAAACTCACTGATATACCAAAATCTGTCCTATAGCATTGGTTAGACAGCAAGTATAGAGGTTTGGTCACCCAAACTCTCATCTCCTAGCTCTACCCCTATCTATTGAAATAGGTTTTTCAGAATTCTAGATAAGGGAGGTCCATCAGTGAGTTTTGCTCAAAAATCACTGATATACCAAAATCTGTCCTATATCATTGGTTAGTCATCAAGATTAGAGCATGATTTAAGACCCAAAATCCCATCTCCTACCTTAAACCTCTGTCCTGATATATGCCACCCAAAACCCCATCTCCTACCTCAACCCTCTCTACTGATTTGAGGACCAAGATGAGACTGAATTAAATTTGGATTCAGGCCCACGGTGGGCCTGAATTTAAATGTATTCAGGCCCACTGTGGGCCTGAAATAAAATGTATTCAGGCCCAAGCTGGGCCTGAATTAAATTTTATTCAGGCCCAGGGTGGGCCTGAAATAAAATTTATTCAGGCCCACCTTGGGCCTGAAATAATGTGATTTCAGTCCCAATTTGGGACTGAAATAATTTTATTTCAGGCCCTGCGTCTTAGAGTATTGAAACATAAATATAAATACATAATCACTAAAATGCAATGATAACTACAGAAATATATATGATATATATCATTTTGATATATTTAAAATATAATTTAGATAAAACCTAAATTATATTTATAATAAATATAAAGAAAAAAGGCCCGCCTAGGGCCTGAAATCCTTTTATATCAGGCCCAGCAGTCACTCAGCTTGATAGCGTCCCTTCGAGGCTACTGCTAAGCAATCGTCTTCTAGCTCCAGATTTGTTGCGATTTCAAGTTTATCTTGTGCTTGTCTTCATTGGAGTAGTTGTCGGCGACATCCTCGTCATCGCACTAGTCGAATTGTACGTACCCTAATTTGTAGTTTGTGATTTCAGTTCTAGCTTGTCACCTAGGGTTAGCGATAGTTATCAGTAATAGACTATAGATTTGAGGAGGGCCCTTTATGAACGAACTCTAAGTGTCATTTTTGTTTGTGTGAAATAATTTTTTGTTTGATGGTTGCTAAGTTCGGTATGGGTCAAAAAAGATCATCTACAAAGAAAGCTCCTCCCACCAAATCTAAGAAACAGCAAGTCCCGGGACGACCAAGTCATGGGAAAAAACAGCTGCCACACAAAAAAATCAAATTGCCTACCGAGTATACAAGTTTTGCTAACAGAGGTCGAAGTAAACGAATGAACTGGAAAAGTAGCCTTTGCCATTTCAAAAATTTTATTCAATCTGTTCCGCCCACACCAGCACAAGAAGAGTTGCTTCGAGAAACACCCTTTTCTTGGGTCCTCGACCTTCCTACTAGTTCTTGTGTAAGACCCCAGGTTCAAAACATGTTTGATAATTGGGATGAAGAAGAACAGAGCTTTGTATTCCATGGGAAAAAACTAAATTTCACAAAGGTTGATATATCACTTATTCTAGGACTACCTGACCATGGAGAGATAGTCCAACTTGATTTGAATGAGGCCTCCAGCCCACTGTACAAGGAGTATTTTGAAGTTTCCAGTTGTTCTGCACGCAATTTGGAGAAACTGCTAATCAAGTCTATATCCAATGACAAGCTGTACTGTCAGTTGTATATACTCTATTTTTTTGTACAGTGCTATTTTGTGGTACTAGCAGCATACTTGCCATTCCGGCACTCTCACTTATTGATTGCGTAGATGATTTTGACAATCTACGAAACTATAATTGGTGCAATGCCGTGTACAATTTCATGGCTCCTCAGTTGGGAGCCATTGGAAAGGAGGTGACATTGAAGCATAGACCAGATGTAGGTGATTCAACCCAACGGGCCAGGGCTCCCTTGCTCAAGGGATTTCCAAATATTTTGGCTGTAAGTTAGAGTACATATACCTGCTCATATAATTTGTTGATGGATATTAGTTAATGATTATAATGATGTTGCAGGTATGGGTTACTGAACATATTAGTATTGCTGCTCCTGAACATCCTCATAGATTGCCAAGAATACTTCGCTGGACTTGGCCTAAGGCACATGTTGAGAGTATCAAGCGGATTATAGACCGTGTGGCCACACATTTAATTATTGTTGATTTAATTCCCTTTGATATAGAGCAAGATTTGGTACCTGACTACTCTCCTCCAACTCAACCACTTGAGGTACACTGTGAGGTATTACAGCAGGCACCTGAAGGAAGCCAGGCAGCACAAGGAAGGCTACAGGACTTACAAATGGAAGCCTGCAATACATGTATAGAAAAACAAGAACAAATAGACACCTTACAGCAACAATTAAATCTAGCACTTAAAAGTTTGGAGGAAGCCAAAAGTGAGACGGCAACATCCATCAGTGCCAAGGATCAAATTATTGCTCAGAAAGATACAATAATTGCAGATATAGAGTCCCAGCTTAAACAAAAAGATGACATGATTGTTGAAAAGGATAAAATCATTGGTGACAAAGAGTCGCAGATTAAAGTACAAGAGGAGCATAATGAAAAAAGGCTAGCTGCAAGAGAGAAGATCATACTTCAGTCTAACAAAAAAATCAAAGAGCTGTATCAACAATTGCAAAGCAAAGGGTCAGATGAAGGTGAGCCACTTGCCAAAAAAAAGAAAATAACTCAGGTCAGACAAGACTACCAGCCCAAAGGCAAGCGCAAACTAGTTCTTCTGGATGAGGATGAGGATGAAGATGAAGATGAAGATGAGGATGAAGTTAACAAGGCTCCTGCCCTATCAATGTCAGATACTACAACGCAAACAACTCAACCAGCGACCTCCACCCAAACAAACTTATCTGAACACCACAAAGCTAAAGCAAAAGAATTTCAGAAGGTGAAAAGCAAAATCTTGAAGAATTCAAAGGCATTTTTTAAGAAGAATAAAGATGCAGAGATTGCAGAAACATTATTAAAGCATAGTAAATTAAAGTGAGTCAGTTGCTATTGCCTTTGGAAAAATAATGTAAAACAATGATGATTATTGACATTCATTAATAAAATTTATTCATTCACATTGTTATTAAGTTGCTTATCTTATTTGCATGTAGGTATGAGTTGAATCCAGTATGGTCCAATGGGATCTTTACATTAGATATGCAATCTTTTTTGACAATATTTGATTGGAATGACTACACCACCGGGGATTGCATCAATACATACTGGACTATTCTTGCAAATCAAGCAAAAGCATGTAATTCACCATACCACCCCTCCATATTATGTGGGGTGGGGTTTGATGTAAGTCAATTAGCTACTTGTTTTATTTTTTTTGTATGATTTAGTCCACTGATACTAGGTTTTTAATAAACATAGGCACTTTTTGAGGCGATTCACGCTCAGGCTTTTGAACAAACTATGACTACTGATACGGAAAAGCCAATTAGATATATCATCTGTCCTATAAATAATGCAGATGATCATTGGCATCTAATGATTATTGACCTCGTGGAAGGTAGTATCCATCATTATAATTCTCTCGGCGCCACAGAAGGGTACACTGCCCAATTTGAAAAAACTGTAAGTTTTATATTTCATAGATATGACTCAACAAATAGTTTCAGACCAATATAATTGTTACTAATGTCATATCTGTGTAGGTGGTGTTTTTCAAAAATTTGAACTAGTCATATTACAAGATTTGGAATAAAGGATTGTCTTCCATAGCTGGGACAGAGTTTAATAAAATTGTAGTCGAAGGACCACCCAAACAAGATCGTAAGAGGATGTTTATTTTTGTTAAAAATAACAATTGATTTCATGGTTGGATTTATTAGATCACAACAATGTCAATATTGGTTTTTCAGGTTGGATTGTGCATTTTTCATGATGCGGTATGCTGAAAGTCTGGTTTTCCAGAGATCTACTGATTTTAGCCAAAAGCAAATGAAAAATTATCGATTTCAGGTGGGATATAAAATAATGAGAGACAAGTGGTGGAAGCTAAATCTGTAAATAGTATATCAGTGATACTATGCAAATGTAATTGTGATACTATGCAAATGTAATTGTGATCACAAACATTGTATATTTGTAATTATACAATCTATGTAGTCCTTTTCAAATCAATGAAACTTTGCTTTCAAACATTGTTTTTGTCTCATATATGATCTGTAATCTGTAATTGTTGTCGAACCCATCAGTAAAGATATACCTTGCTTTTGCTAGAATCATTTGAATTCATGACCACGGTGGCCTGAAACTAAAGCATTTTAAGAACCCCACCCAGGGCCTGAAAAAAATTTATTCAATTGTATATTGTAACTTTGATGACAAACAATATATGTTCATAGTTATAATGTATGTTCAATCCTTGTTAATGAACCTTACTTTTCCTCTACCCTTTTTTTAAATCACAGCCCACGTTGGGCCTGAAATGAGATTACTTCAGGCCCAACGTGGGCCTGAAATGAAATATTTCAGGCCCAACGTGGGCCTGAAATGATATTATTTCAGGCCCACGTGGGCCTGAAATATATTCATTTCAGGCCCAAGCTGGGCCTGAAATGGAATTATTTCAGGCCCAGCGTGGGCCTGAAATATTCCCATTCAGGCCCAACGTGGGCCTGAAATGATATTATTTCAGGCCCACGCTGGGCCTAAAATCTTTCATTTCAGGCCCAGCGTGGGCCTGAAATTATATTATTTCAGGCCCACGTTGGGCCTGAAATAATTCAATTTCAGGCTGGGCCTGAAACAATCATGTTCAGGCCCACGCAGGGCCTGACACAATAATCTCATTTCAGATTTCAATTAATTCAATAATTTAATATTTAAATATTTTATATAAATATGCATGTTGTGAAATTATTTTTAATATTAAACCTAGAAGGAGAGTACCTACATACACTTTGCATACCACAATTTAATTCCATCCACAGCATTACCTCATATTTTCAGAATTTGGCACAGCAAGAGGTTTGTTTCAAGGACCTATGAAATTTAGATTTCTCAAAACTCATTACCAGTAGTTAGAGTTTAGATAGCTAGGAGATGGTATTTTTGGTCTCCAACCATAGTCCTAATGATTATCAATTACGTCTTAATACAGTATCAGTTGGCACAGAACAATGAATCAACAAAGCAAACTAACAGAGTGTCTCAAATGACAGATATTCACAAACCATAGGACTTCAGGACTTCAAGACCTGAAATAACATTATTGTGGGTTTACAAATCTGAGACCTTCCCAACTAATCATTTCTGCTTACATAAATTTACACAAGAAGAAATGTATCATAATATTGAAATACTTCTTCAAGTGACAACATTAACAACTACTAATTTTATGACAATACTATAGCTGTGCAATATACAAAATATATACATTCAGTTCTCCTACATACAAATTATACACTTCAATCAGAATATTGGGTCACTACATATACCAATTAACTCAAGACCTTGGGGCTGGCGGCATTCTACATGTCCTTTTATTATGACCAAGTTGTTTGCACCGACTGCATTTTAGTTTCACCTTGTCATTGTGTCTGGACTCAATCCGTGCCTTCTTTCGTCTACCAGGCTGCACAAGGCTACGGGGACATAGAACTGTAATGTCATTTACTCCAGTAGGCCAAAACTCCTTGCTTCTACAAGGGAAAATACGATCCATGTAAACCCACTTCCAAGTTTCAGAATAAAAATAATGCTCACAATATGGGAGTGTATCCATGTTCCTGTGAATGATTACGGCAATAGCATGTGAGCAAGGAAGTCCTGAAATTTGAAACTCTCCACAATGACAAAACTTTTTTTCCAAATCAACAATGTATGAAGTGCCCCATGTTTCTACTTCCATTTCTGATTGAGAGTAAGGGTGAACCTTATAAGCTCTTGCTTTCTCTCTCCTTGAATCCATTTCTTTTATAGCATTAGGTGTCAAAGCAACATGCCATTTGGAAACTTCCTCTCTACGGTTATAGAACCATTGAGCAACTTTTCTTCTTGTATTATCAATTAACCTGTTTATGGGAAGCTCACGTGTAGACTTGAACAAAGCATTTAAGCTCTCCACACAATTCGTGGTAAGCATTCTGTACCTTCTCCCTGTAAAGTGTGCATTTGCCCACCTTTTAGGGTCAATGTTCTGAAGCCACTTATGGGCAACTGGATGTTTTTCAAGCATTGTCTGCATTATCATATCATATTGGAGTGTTGTGTTGGCTCGTGCTGCTGCCCAAAACAAACCTACAGCAGCTCTACTTCCAGTATCAGTTACCATATTACAACACATGTGGTGGCAACAAAAGGCATGATGCGCGTTTGTGTAGACTTTTCTAACTGCTGATATAATGCCCCGATGTCTATCTGATACTATGGTGATTGAGTGGTCATCGACAGCAAAGAACCTCTTTGTATGCTCCAAAAACCACTCCCATGCAGACCCACATTCAACTTCAGCTATTGCAAAGGCAACTGGGAGAACATTGTCATTACCATCAATCGTCGTTGCGATCAACATTACTCCCGGATACTTTCCTCTTAGGTGTGTGGCATCAATTCCGATAAGTCTATGCAAATAAGACCTGAACACCCTTCGACAAGCACCAAAAGCCCAAAAACACTGCTGGAACTGATTGTCACCATTCCTGCATAGTGCCACATACGTTTCAGGATCTCTAGCTCTTAACTCACGCAGATATTGTGGAAGATCTTTGTAAGCCTCATCATAATCTCCAACAACCTTTTTCAATGCTTTCTCCCTAGCTATGTATGCTTTTCTGTATGATATGGTCACTCCAAATCTAGCTTTAATATCTGATATAATCATATTTGATTTGTATTGTTCATTATGAAGAAATTGCTCTTCAACAAAAGAAGCAACAAATGATGAAGAGCATGCATGATGATCAGCACTTTCCCTAACAGTACCACATTGATGTTCCTGTATATATTTTGTAACAGTGAACTCTACTTCCCCTCTTGCTACTACTCTCCATGTACATGGTTGGTTGAAGCACACTGCTTTAACTCTATTTTTTTGGGTGTCAACTAGGTTATATCTCATATGCTTAACCATGACATATTTGACAAGTGCATTCTTGAATTCTTCTCTAGATGGAAATATCTGCCCCACAAAAAATTCATGCACGTCGCTTGCCTCTATCTCTACAATAGGCCCAGCAAGCAATCAAGAATTTAAAATATAAGGATCTTCAGCTAATGGAAACTCCTCCTCTATGTCACTGTACTAATCTGGGGGGAATTCATATTGATCAATCTGCATATCATCGGCTTGGAATTCTAGTAGACTTGTAATGAGTTCTAATTTATCTGCATTCTCAATTTCAATTCCTTCCTCTCTACTCCCGTTTGGCTCAAAAAATTGAACAACTCTTGTAGAAGAATTCAAACTCTCACCTTGTAGATTACTTGCTTCTTCATTTAGATCAATTGTCAAATTCCTTGTAATTTCTGATCCATTCCCCGTGACAGCATTATCATCAACAGTATTCCATATCTCGGATAGAATTTCGTCAACAACATTATCATCCCTGAAAAATAAATTACAATTATATTTTGCAAACTTTGAATATCATAATCAAGGACCTAGCAAGGCCTGAGGCCTGGAATCAAAAAATTTCAGGCCCTCTGAGGTCCTGAAATCTAAATATTTCAGGCCCTCACAAGGCCTGAAATATATTGATTTCAGGCCTTGTGAGGGCATGAAATATTTTGATTTAGGCCATCAGAGGCCTTGCTATTTTTCCACTCTATTTCAGGCCCTGTGAGGGTCTGAAATCAATATATTTTAGGCCCTGAGAGGGCCTGAAATATACTGATTTCAGGCCCTGTGAGGGTCTGAAATATTTTGATTTCAGACCCTCATAGGACCTGAAATATTTTGATTTCAGACCCTCACAGGGCCTGAAATCAGTATATTTCAGGCCTTGTGAGGGCCTAAAATATTTTGATTTCAGGCCCTCACAGGGCTGAAATCAGTATATTTCAGGCACTCACAGGGCCTGAAATCAGTATATTTCAGGCCCTTCGAAGGCCTGAAATATTTTGATTTCAGGCCCTCACAGGGCCTCAAATCACTATATTTAAGGACCATAGAGAGCCTGAAATCTAATGATATCCTACACTCCCATGGACTGAAATCCTTTAGTTTCAAGCCCTCCTAGGGCCTCATATGGTAAGATAATTTCCCTAGTTCGAATTCAAGCATTTATTTATCTTAAGTTTAACAAATTTTCAGAAAGCCCTTATTCTGTAAAGCATATCACCCTTAGTCTCCTCCAAACATAAAATTTGAAGCAAGAGTTGATAAGTATAAAACTAGGTCTGATATCATATCAAAGATGACAATCATACGTACATTACTATTTGTATTTGGTATCAATCTGTTGCTTACTTTTTCTCCTTCACCACCTATCTTCCTCCCCTGGCTTGGTGATGAATTGATGTTGTGCAAGGTCGAAATATATACGTACCCTCGTATTGATTCGACTTGTGCGAGGTAGTAAAATATTTATAGCCTGAGAAAATTTCAACTACCTTGTCATCCGAACCATAAATTATTATTTTACACTCAAAAGTGGTTCGGATGCCTCGAAAATGGAAATGGAAAAGGCATTTTCTGACGTCAAAGGTATAATAGGAAGTTCACTTAAGGTGGTGCGCCCTTTGGTAAATAACAAACCATGGGACGCCCTTTGGTCATTTCCAATTATTATGTACGCCCTTTGGTAAATTGCCGATGTCTTTTGGTTCCCAAAACTGCCGCAAAATACTTTATCTCCATGTGGACATTTTTTCATAAAGGATGCATAAAAACTATTGCATCTCGTTTACTATGGCAATCATGGCATCTAAAGAAGTTTTTTTTTTAATCTCCCAAACGGTTAATGTGTTCCTTTAATTTGGAGAAATAGACGTCTTTTGAGATGCCTTTTTAACAATATATAAGGCACAAAATAAGTTCCCTTCTCTGGCTCTCCTCTTTTCACTTCGTATATTATTTTTCCGTTCTCATTCTTGTTCCTCGACTTGACTTGATCATCGGAGGAGATTAACTGAGATACGCCTCAGGTTTTCTCTTCACTCCGTGTTCCCTTCTCAGGATCTTCCTTTACTTTTACGCTAATTCAAATTGTGAATTGTGACGCGTGGATTTCTTGATCGTCTTGACCATCTCTTCTGTTCCCAGCCGGAACATTGGGTATTAATGTTTTTCATTATTATCAGGATAATTCAAGATGTCCTCATAATATGTTTTTCAAGCCATTTAAGCCATCCTTTCCTATAACCTTATAAATGATTTAGCCCTATTTAAAATTTTCTATTTGTTAATTTTTAACGAATGAAGATATGATCTTGGCTTCGAGGAAAAATTCTGAATTTTAGTTTGAGATTTTTTTTTAAAAACTATATATTAACTTAACTCAAAACTTGTCCATTAAATAAAATGATCTTAAACCATTTTTATAATTTATTATAATTTTATTTTTTAAAATTAATACTTCTAGGATCATGTAGTCATGGCGGGGGAGGGAAAAAGCACGTGTGATTTCTTTTAATGTTTTTTTTTTCAATTTTATTTGTTTATGATCAAATTAATATGCAACTGAATTAATAAAATGACAAACACAAATATGCAAATACATAATATTATCTTATTTAAGAGTCAGTAGTCAACTGCTTCACATTAGTCGATTATTCTCTGATCATTAGTCGACTCCTTTGTGACATATAACCTGTTTTATCTAGAATTAGACATGTTCTCCAATTGATTAACTTATTAGTCAATTGCTTTCTTTTATTATCAGTCGATTGAACTAGATGAAACTACAATCAAATCATCTACTTTGGTTGTCTATGTCAAGATCATCTTCAAGGGGAAGCCACATAAATAGCTATCTAGGATCTTTATTTTAGGAGCGTCTATATCATTAAAAATTTCTATTAAGTTTAATAATAAATTAATTCTTTTTAGCATATAATGATTAGAATCAGCTTTCAATTTTTACCTAATAATTAACCTAGGACCTCTATTTTTCCGGAGATGGCCCTGGTCCATGTTGTCCACTAACTATATCACCAATGGACTACTAATATATTTGCACCAACTGACTGTTTATTCCACTAATCTTGAATAGAAATATTCTATTAGTTGACATTTTAGCCTGAGTCGATTGCATTTTGGTTTCATCTAAACCATAACTTTATGATTTTGAATTCACCGGTTGATTATATCATTTTTATCGATCGGTTGATTGTTATTACTCTGAATTCAACTATACCACAACTTTATGATTTCGAATTTTACCGCTACTTCTACTTGAGTCGATAACCACTTTGACTTCAGTGACAACAAGGTTGAGTCTGTGTTGTGCCAAGAGACTCCTATCTTTGGGGTTTCTTTATTGGTGCACTCTTACTTTAATAATTGATAATTATTTAAATTTAAATTAATAAATTAGATCTCACTTGAGTTACAAGTGTGTATGTATGATAAGAGAAGTCCAAGAAAATCGAAGACCAAACTCTTTGATAAGAAAAAATTCATGTAGATCAAAAAAGCATATGCAAGACAATAAAAGACCAAGAAGGTCCAGTACCGGATTTTTGACAAAATATGAAAATCCGAGTAAATCACGAGATCAGATGCGAGAGTAGATGAAGACTCGAAAATGAGGAAACTCCAAACACAAAATTCAAAAAACAAAATGTTCATTTGACACGAAGTAATTGGGATCAAACGAGGGTAAAGAAGATAATCGAAGCTTGCCTATAATTTTAAAATATTCAAATTATTTAAAATTTAGAAGATTTGACCAAGATTAATGCAGGAATCTAAATTCATAAAAGTTGATGGTTTTGATCCCCTAATTGTTGGACCGTTGGCAGGCCGTCAAGAGGGGAATGAATTGTCCTGCAAAAATACTTTGATCCTTTGTAAATTCTTACAAAGAATGACGTTAGTACAACAGTTAATTATAAACATAGATAATGAAACAAACTAGTAAGAGACACAGAAGGTTTACTTGGTTGCAACCAGGGTGGTTGCTAATCTAAGGCAGTTGAAAGCTTTACTATCAAAATCTCCTTCAATATTTATAGGCGGAGTAACCTCTTACAGACTTTGAACAACTCAAGAAATAGCTAGGAAAATGTAGTACAAATGTTGATTTAGAAACCTAGTTTCTAGGGGTTATTTATAACCCAAAATCTCAAGTTACGGTCGTGCTGACATGGACCTGAGGTGCCTCAGTTATGATCTGAGGCACCTCAGATGGATTAAGTTCTATCCACGAAGCCAACGGTAAACTGTTGATAAAACTTGGTTTTAGCCGTCTCAGGTCCAAACTGAGGCGCCACAGCTCTATGCAAATGTAAGGCTGCTGCTTTGCAGTTGAGGCACCTCACTTAGCAACTGAGGCGTCTCCTGTAGGTCAAAGTCAATATTCGAATTGACTTTGACTACCAACCAGAATTAGGCTCACTCAAATCCGACTTTGGTCTTTCACCTTGAACGAGCTTCCTTCCTGGTTTCTCGTCCCTCGGACTCCGTGCACGCCCTTCTTGCTTCACCGGTGTACTCTTCCGTAGTCTTCGCGTCTCTCGGATACACTGAGCCTGTTGGCTCTCTTCCCCGTGCCATCCTTCTCGTCTGCTGCGTCTTTCATTTAACTTCCTGTGCTCCTAAGCTTATGCACACTTAGACACATGGATCAAAACAGACCAAGACCTAACTTGACTTGGTTGATCACATCAAAACCATCCTAGGATATTTACAATCTCTCCATTTTTGATGTGCATCAACCTAAGTTAAGTTGGGGTAATCAAACTTGAAAATAACAAAGATAATAAAACAAATATTGCTATTTAGCACACAAATAATGCAATTAAATTTTAAAATATGACCAAATTGACCACCCCTTTAACTTATACTTCATTATTCTCCCCCTTTGATCACATCAAAAGCATGAGATTAAGCAGATAATGTCAAGAAGAAAAAAAATAGATTTTATAAACATTGATCACAAAAGAACAAGTTTTGAAAAATAAAGCATATAAAACAAAATTAATTCAAAATTGATCTAGGAACCGAATACAAGTTTCTACCTAAGGGTTAATTAAGAATTTTGGAGGAATATAGTTCTTGGGCACTTTTATAATCTGACCCATGTGGTTCCTGACATACTAATTAAGACCTTCATAATAAAAATTCTTTTTAGGGTGGTAAGTTAAATTAACACATGCATAGTCATTTTTTTAACTTTGCCAATTGTTCTTTGAATTTTTCATTTTCATGATTTAAAGAATCATACATATCTAAAGGGAATGAATGATCTAATTCTTTCTTCAAGTCTATATTCTTAGTTCATAACTTACAAAAGAATTTAAGCATAGATCTGATACCAGAAAATAACTTATATATTAGGAGGAAGTTTACACTCTTCACTTACCATTTTATTGTATCTGAAACTAGACGCTCCCCTTTCACTGCTGCTTTCTTCTGTTGAGTCTCCCACTTCATCGATGCTCATGTTGGAGGTGGATGCTTCATCATCCTTTTCTTGATGACTTGCCATAAGTGCAAGTCCAGCGCAAGCTTTGATTTCAGATTAGTCGGAGGAAGAGTCGTTCCATGTTGCTTTTAGATTTTTGTGCGTGCATTTGTTCTCTTGCTTCTTGTTCTTTAGCTTTGGACATTGTTCCTTTATGTGATCCTCCTCATCACAGTGGTAGCATCTGACTTGTCTCCTTCCTAGAGATCGTTTCTTTCCCTGTATCTTAGAGAACTTGTTATACTTGAATAACTTATTTAGCTTTCTTACCACAAAAGCAGTTTCTTCATCGTTTGCTGAAAATTTCGAATCTGGATTAGTTCTTCTTGTGTTCAGGGTAATATTGTCCATCTTTTTCTTTTTCAATCCTGCACATTGAGATTAGTGTAATTCGAAAATGGAAAATATCTCGTCAAGGATACTTATCTCCAAGTCCTTTGAGATATAGTAGACATCTACTATTGAACTCCACCCCTGGGTTCTTGGGAAGGCGTTTAGAACATACTAGATTGAATCACGATTTGATACCGATTCGCTAATTGAGTAAGTCCGGAGACCAATTCTTTGATCTTTGCTTGAAGCTCGACCACGGTCTCTCTTTCCTTCATTCGGAGATTAGTCAGTTGGTTCCAGAGAAAATCTTTTCTTGCTAACTTGACTTCTGACGTGCCCTCATGAAGTTCTAGGAACTTCTCCCAGAGCTCTTTTAAGGAGTGGTAGCTTCCATTCTGGTTGACTTCTTGAGGAGGTAGAACCGACAGTAGTTGGAACTCGGCCTTGGAGTTGGCTACTGAATTTGACTATTGCTTCTTGCTCCAGAGATGCGCTTCTTTTACCTTTTCATCTTCGCCTGTGGGCACTTCAAAATCATATTTTATTGTTAGTAATATCTCAAATCAGTCCTAAAAAATACCTCCATCTTTTTTTCCATATGGCAAAGTCTTCTTCAAATTTGGGCGGTTGAATGCTGGATTCAACCATTGTGTTATTGCTTTATCAGACGGTTAGTCTTTCAAAAGCGAATCTTACTCTGATACCACTTGTTGAACCATTGGCAGGCCAACAAGAGGGGGTGAATTGCCCTGCAAAGAATACTTTGATCTTTTATAAATTCTTACAAAGATAGACGTTAGTTACAATATTTAATTATAAACATAGACAATGAAACAAACTCGTAAGAGACACAAAAGGTTTACTTGATTGCAACCAGGGTAGTTGCTAATCCAAGACAGTTGAAAGCTCCACTATCAAAATCTCTTTCGTTTGCAGGCGGAGTAGCCTCTTACAGACTTTGAACAGCTCAGGAAAAGCTAGGAAAATGTAGTACAAATGTTGATTTAGAAACTTAGCTTCTAGGAGCTATTTATAGTCCAAAAACTCAAGTTACCATTGTGTTAACATGGACCTGAGTCGCTTCAGTTGGGATCTGAGGCGTCTCAAATGGATAAAGTTCTATTTATGAAGCCAACAGTAAACTATTGGTAAAACTTGGTTTGAGGTGCCTCAGTTCCAACCTGAGGCGCCTCAGTTCCAACCTGAGACGCCTCAGTTTTAATCGGAGACCCCTTAGGTTCAACTGAGGTGTCTCAGCTCTATGTAAATGCAAGACTACTACTTTGAAGCTGAGGTGCCTCACTCAGCAACTAAGGCGTCTCCTGCAGGTCAAAGTCAACATCAATGTTGACTTCTCGTCCCTCGGACGCTGCGCACGCCCTTCTCGCCCCACCGGTGTATTCTTTCGCAGTCTTCGCGTCCCTCGGATGCACCGAGCCCGTCGGCTCCCTTCCCCGTGTCATTCTTCTCATCTGTTGTATTTTTCATTCGACTTTCTGCACTCTTAAGCTCCTGT
The DNA here is from genome assembly GCA_024364735.1 of Boesenbergia rotunda. NCBI lineage: Eukaryota > Viridiplantae > Streptophyta > Magnoliopsida > Zingiberales > Zingiberaceae > Boesenbergia > Boesenbergia rotunda. The sequence goes on along the minus strand of JAGFNQ010004577.1, from coordinate 183,816 downwards.
ACACTTAGACACAGAGATCAAAATAAACTAAAACCCAACTTAAATTGGTTGATCACATCAAAATCATCCTCGAGTACTTATACTAATAACCTACAAATACAACACAGTTAAAATCGAGTTAAGTTTTAGTGAATGCAACTATTGAAAAAGATAAAATTGTAATAAAACTAGAATAATACAATTTTCTTGTTATCTCAACATGGAAGACACTCAACTTTCGCTGTTGATTTTGAAAGGGTCCAGGTTTGTTATATAGTTACACGGAATATGCGAACCATAAATATTAATTTTATATCACATACCTATTCTAAATAATAGATTAATAGTTATATTAACCTACTGCTCAAACATTGATTTTTGTGATAGGCCATAAGACCCTAAAACGTTGAATTTTGTGAATGCCATGGCCTTTTGGGTGGGGTACGTCATTGACAAGTTAACACCAATTCCATCCATTTGAGATGCTAGTTGTTATTGGTTTTTATTTTTTTTTATTTTAATTGGTATCATGCATCTAATTTATACTGACCCATTCTGAAGATGATTGATTTGATCAAAATTTTTTTATTGATTATTAAAATAAATTAAAAGTGCTCATAGCGGACGACACATTAGCCTAGTATTCATAGGTCAAACTTGAGAAATGGAAATAATACCAATCGCAACAATTTACCATGTCATTTATTAGTAGAGAGCCTCTAGTTAGACTTGATCACGGTTTAAAATCATGGTACGACGGTTCCTAAGAAGTCGATCCTTAATCTTAACTGTCTAAGATAGTTATGGTTCATGGTTCAGAACCGTCGACTCATGGTTCATGCACGATTTTTTACGATTCACCCTGATTCAAAATTATTATATTATTTTTTAAAATATAAATTTATAAAATTATTTGTTACCCTCGAATGTTATTGGGTTTATTAAAAATAATTATATAGTAAAAAATATTAGTTTTAAATAAATAATTAATATATAAAATCATTTAAAGATAAATAATTATAAATAAATAAATAAATATCTGATTTTTCTAATTAATAATATATAAGTTATTAAACAATTAATTAGTGTGTATGAAAACATAAATAACTATAGTGTGGATGGTTATGATGTTTACTTTTGAATTGGGAGATCCTAGTTTAAATTTTAGTATAATTAAATTAATTTTTGACATATATATAGAAATTTTAAAAAATAAAAATGCAAATTATAAAAATAAATGGGATGTCCTTCTTAGTATACATTACATTTGAGGAGTTTGTAAACATACTATGGTATAGTAGCAAGATGATTAATCGTCATTCAAGACATTCGTGATTCGATCCTCAACTACGGCGTATTTTATAGGAATTGTTCTTCCAAATGGGGAGCGAATCCTAAAACGCTGGATTTCTAAATCGTCACTGTGATCGCTTCCCGATTTAGTCTAGTGATCGAGAAAAAACTTTCGTGAGATCACTCATCCCAAATTTACCTATTAACTAATTCATCATTTTATTTTTTTCAACTATAATAATTGACCGAATTAAATGACGTATTTAAAATGATAAAATTTCTAAAATTAAAACTCGTTTAACTTTTATTTTTTTTAAAAAAAATATTTATTTTCCATTTTATTCTTTTAGCTGACTATAAGACTACTAGTAAAGAATAACACTAGTTTAATATTGAGTTTCATAATAACACTGCTCTGATATTAATTTTTAAAAATCAATAATATTATGAGGTGATTTTAAAAAATCAACACTAACTACTGTTACTGCGGTGGTTGAAATCAATACCACTGTGGTAGTTAAAATCAACACTACTATAATACTATTTTTGAAAATCAGACTATTTCGGTATTATATTTTAAAAATAAACATCACAATGTTGTGTTATTCTTTAAAATACTTATAGTGATATAATTTTTTAAAATTCAGCATCACATTAATATTGTTTTTTTAACAAATAACATAGTGGTTGCCGAAGGAAATAAAAAAATTAAAAAGTAAACGTGTTCTTCAAGAAAATTTCATAATTTGCTGCTTCAACTAATCCAATTCTCCGTAAAAAAATCAGCAAGCTCTCCGTCCGCAGAGTGCATGCATGCAGCAGTCTGTCTCATGCCTGTTCTGGTGTCGTAAAGCTGTACGTCTTCCTGCAGTAGTCTGAGGAGACGTGGATACACTCATACGACACAGCAGGGGAACATTATTTATCATTTCCATTATATAAACAATTAATTTTAGTTAATCCTGCATTAAATAGATTCAGAAACAATTATTTTTTCAAAGAAAAAATGGCAATGGAAGTCCCGAGGATTAAGTACTGAATGAGCTCCCTCATCTTCTCCTGCAGCCACCTGCATGAACAGCGCCGTGCCAGTTTCAATCAAACCCTACCCCTTTCTTCGTCACATATATTTAATTTTACGAGATTGCGAACTCCAACGACTGATCGATAGCTACCACGCAATTAGCGGATTATTAAAGCATGATCCGCCCCCAAATCCATGCAAGTCTGAAGAACAAGTAAGCAGCTGTCCCGTTCTCTTCTTGTTCGGCTCTGCTCTGCTCTGTTCTGCTCTGCCGCCGCATTTGTTGTTTATTGAGCGATTTGGATACGCTCGCACACAAGAACAACGACCATATACATCATGCAAAAACAGTGACTAGATTCGATATTTATCGACTTAAATTAATGACCACGTTGGATCTCTATCAGGGCACGGCGATAGAGAAAAGCAGTACGCAGTAGCAGTTGCAGCAGCAGAAATGAAAGCAGATATTTAAGCATGTCTTCTGATTGAGGGTGCAAGTCTAGGAAATTAAGTAGGGAAATTAACAATTATGCATACACTCATGATGATTATTGTTCGACTACTGAAGCTAGCTAGCTGAACTAGTATTATCCTAAAAGAATAGTAATGGAACACACCATTGATTGATTGCCTTCAAGATTGGAGGCGTTGGAAGAAGAGGCTCGTGTCATGTAGTTCGTCCACTTCTTGATCGAGTTGATGTCGTGTTCTATGTTCTTGGTTTTCCCCTTCCCCTTCGTCTTCTTCTTCTTCTTCTTCTTCATCATCTTCGCCAACTTGTTCCTCATCCTCCTCGTTTTCGTCACGATTGCGATCTGTATTTGGAGTGGCCCCTTCATCTTGGGTATTTTCGTCGGCCACTTTGTCGTTGAAGTCGAAGCCGAACTTGAGGCTCGGGTAATCGGAGGCGGCCGGAGGCACGACGATGGCGTCGAGTAGCTCAGAGTTGTCATTTAGTTTGTGTTCGGTAGTGCCGTCGTCGTCGTCGTCGTCGTACTGTTTCTTCTCGGGATCGTCTTCTTCAATCGGCCTCTGCTCCATGGGAATATTATTATTGTCTTTGTTGTGCGAGGACTTGGTGGCGGAGTAGAGTTGGTCGAGCTGTTGGAAGTAAGGGCAAGTCTTGGAGTGGTGCGGCCGCTTCTTCCCGCTTTCCTTGGTCTTCCTGAAGTACTTGTTGATGTTCTCCCACTTCTCTTTGCATCGCTTGGAGCTGCGGAGGTAGCCCATGGCGGCCATGGTGGCGCTCACCTCCTCCCACAGGGGACCCTTCAGCCCTGGCTCCTGGAACTGCGACTCCAGCCCGCTGCGGACGCGGATCAGCGCCTGCACCTCCGTCTTCGGCCACCTGCTCGTGTTGAACTGCACCGCCGCTTCGTTGTACGGCTCGATTTGGAGGTTGTTGTTGCCGTCGTTGCTGTTGTTGTTATTTTCGTCGGAGAATTGGGACTTCGGGGGGAGGTCTAAGGACTCGCCGGTGATCTTTTCGAGGAAGACTATGATGGCGGCTTCGCGGGAGGCGGCGAGTTTGCGTTCGCTGGCGCGCGCCGCGGCCTCGCGGCAGGACTTGGCGGCCTCCTGCTTCCGCCAGGCCTCCTCGCGGCTAGTCCGCTCCTGCTCCCGGCTCTCCATCGCCTCGAGGAACTTCCGGTGGAGGCCCTCCTGGTGGTCCATCAGCTGCTTGACTAAGTTCTCGAAGAAGGTAGCTATCGAGCTTAGCCGCCGCTGCCACCGCCGCCCCTTTCTCCTCCTCCTCCCGCTGCTGCTGCTGTTGTTGCTGAATTTCTTCCCTGCCCGCCCAGCCTCCTCTCCCGCCGACGTCTCTGACATTCCGCCGACGCAGTCGGCGGCCGCAGCCAGTCCCGGAGGAGCCACGACAGCGGCGTGCAACAGAGGGGTCTCATCTCCGGTGAGCGCCGAGCCGGAGCCAGTCTGATTGACGCCGCCGACACCGCCGCCGCTGCCGCCGGGCTTGTAGATGGCCTCTAATTCACTAAAGATCTTGTAATTGCTGCTCCCTGTGCCCACTTCCTCTTTGTTCTTCTTGGAAACCTTGCCGGCGCCGTTAATCGAGCTCTCCGGCTCCTTGTTCTTGCACCTTTTATTATTCCTGTTGATGTAGTCGATATCCAAATCCAATGGCCTCCTGCAAGAATACATTTATTTATTTATTTTTTAAAAATTTTAATTTATTTATTTTGCCTTTTTGAATGACATGAACGCTGTCTTTTTGAAGTTTCTCTTTTAAGATCCATTTCTCTTTTCACCAATAATGATAAAAAAGCAAGTCTTAGGAATCAAGATCTAGCAATTCATTTTCTTTCGGATGCATCATTTCTTGTGACCGATGAACCTCCTAAAGTTACCTTGTTCTTGGAAGTAACTATTAGGAACTAGCTAGTTAGTTAGTTCATTACCAGGAGAGCTCTTTAATGGAAGACTCGTCATGATCTCTCTGCCACTGATGAAGACGACTCTCCGAACCGTCGTCGTCTCCTCCTCGCAAGATGCCATCTTCATGGTTGATGCCCTCGCGGCTTCCGCCGCTGCTCTCGTTCACAGCCAGCTTAAAATTCATGGCCTCAGCCAGAAACGAGGGCAGGCCGCCGCCGCCGCCGCCGGCGGCGGCTGGGATATTGACACGCCCCGACGAGGCCGAGTTCTCCGGGCCGGAATCCTGGTCCAGTCCGAGCTGGTGGTGCGGAATCTGCAACCGCCGCGGCTCCAGCGGCTGGTAGTTCAGCTGGTGGTGGTGAGGATGGAAGAGCTGGAATTGGTGCGCCGCCGCCGGAGGCGGCTGCTGGAAGAGCTGCTGCGTGATAGGAATGGAGTGGAAATGCGCAAAGTGCGGCGGCAGCCCCGCCGCCGCCGCCGGGTTACCGCCCCCAGCCACTGCCGAGTGGATGTCGGCGGCCGTGCTGGAAAAGAGCGAAGGCGCGCCGGCCCCGCAGCTTTCCACCATGAATTGCTGGATCTCCGACACTCCTCCATAACTCGACTGCATCTTTCTCTCTCTCTGCTTCTCCTCCTCCTCCTCCTTTTAACTCTAGCTAGTCAAGAACGCAAACAGATCTGCACTCCTCTCTGGTCTCGTTTAGTCCGGAGGACATGTAGCTGCACTGGTACGCGCGTATAATCTCAAGGACCAGAAAGAAAACAACGTACTGTTCCTGCTAACAGAGAGGCCGGCGATCGAGGAAAAAGAAGCTGAGCTTCCTTAACAGAGAAGGTCAGAGCACCCTATAAACTAATATTGTAAAGAACACACCGCTCTCCATCTGCCACTACTAAATCTACAGTTGCTGCTGCTCGAGTCCTAATAGACTAGGGCGAGCTGTGGGGGGAAGAGAGAGAGGGAGCACGAGACAGAGAGGGTGGCGCAGCAGGAGAGCAAGACGGTGGTGGTAGATAGAAAGGTTAAAGAAATGGTACCGCATGGTGACGTCATCACGGGAGGCAAGGTCTGAGCATCTCATTACCGACTGTATTATGATCGATCCGGGTGCTGCCAAAAACGTCACGCGCGGAGCACGTGTCGGAGTCGGTAAGACCGTGCTTTGTTCCGGTTAATCGGTAAGTACCGGGCCGGAGGGGGAGGCCGGTCGCACGGAGACTGTTCTGTGTCGAATTCTACCGAGAGTTCATTTTCGAATATATTTGAAGTGTGTATTTTTACGAGGGAAAGCAAAACGTCAAGGCGACGTTGTGCATACCGTCACGTACGATTGTCTGTTTTGGGTGGACGCATGGACCATGAGGAGGGGGGATAATTAAGGGGAAGGTGGTCGCATTGGTATCAAATGATGGCAAAAGACGATTCGATATAAATGGTCGCATGGGTATCAAAAACAATACATGAGGTCGGTTAGCTGTGAGAGATTTTTCGGAAGCTTTTGGGCTCTTCTTGTGCCGTTAATCACAAATGTAGATACAGATGCTAGCTAGCTAGTCATAGGTGATCGATCGGTCAATGACTTCAGCTCGCGCTCATATCGGATGAACTCGAGTGAAGTCTGAGCGACCTCGGGTCGACTTGCTTTCCGTTAAGGCAAATGATCAATCACGTACTAATTAACTCCAACAGTTCTTGTATAATTTGATGGAATACAATTTGATGAAGTGCTATTATATTATGTTATAATCCGAAACCGGCATGGAGTTTGGGAGGCAAGATAGAGGGTTGATGCTCAACTCTCCAACTACCACTAGACAAAGAACACACAAAGATCATTCTTTTTTGTTGTTGTTGTTGAAAATGAATATTTTTTTACTCTAGATTCGTCGAAGTTGATAGGGGTGATCATATATTAGGAAAAAATAATAATAAAAATAAAATCATGAATAAGTAGATTCATATGATGATGTGATTATGATTTTTTTAAAGAAAGACAAAGATCTAGTAAGTGAGAGTAAGTCCAAGTCCAATAATCTAGATTTCCTTTACATTTGAAATCTAAGAAAGTTAATATGCAAATTAATTAAGGCTTCTAGTTTCTATCATAGAAAGGTATGATGACCAAATTGACCCCTTCCGATCACATGAGCATTCAATATTAGGAAGCCTTTAATTTATATGGATTCTCAAATGTCAAACATGTAAAGTATTTCTAACATCCCTTTGAGAGGTAGGATAATAGTAGTTTAGTAGATAACACCTTACTATGAAGCTTATTTGAAGGCAACAAACTCCCGAGATTATGGTGTAGTAGTAGGGTGACTAATCGCTATTTTAGACATTTACGGTTTGATCCTCAGCTACGGCATATTTTGTAGGAATTTTTCCTTCAAATGGGACGCAAACCCTGAGATGCTGGGCTTCTAGACCATCCACTACGAGCGCTTCCTAATTAACCTTGATGACCGATGAGAAACTTCTATGAAACCGAATCAATCATCCCAGATTCATTTATTATCTGATTCAATATTATGGGAAGGCAACAAACCATTGACATGGTATTTATGACTAGGTTTATTTAAAGAAGAGGAATAATGTGTTGATTTAGAACAACCATTTTAGAGAATTTGACCAATAAATATATAAATAGAGTTGATATTATCATTAGAAGGCCTACAACAAAGGGAGAAAGCAAAAACATGGGTAAAGGCTTTCGACCGAACGGAGTCATCATGCTTCAATCTCTTTGTTGAACTAGCTCAAAACCATTATGTGCATCTACTAACTAATTCATGATTTCCAAAGGTATTATGTAGTTAGGACCACCCTTAGTAGAGTCCCTAATCAACTACAATATCCAAGCTAATAGTCTCCGTTGTTCTGGAAGAAATCAACGTCAACGACCAGTCACCAGGGTTCTGTCCACGCGGGCGCTGGCGATCGAAGAGGAAGTCACACCCTGCGAGATTAACACGAGCGTTAGGGGAACACGTCGGAGGTTATCCGGCGGAGCCCACTCCGACGCTCAAATCAGTACCTCGATGGAGAAGATGAAAAGAAGGCAAGACAGTATGTGAATATTGAAGAATGCGTACCCCCTTTACCGGAGGGGTTAGAATACCTTTTATACCTGCGGCGGCTGCCTTGGTGTATCCCCATGATCTATGTCATGTCCCCCCCTTCGTCGGTTACCGGATAGTCTTTGAAACGGTCTACGCCGTCATTAAGTTCGACTCGTTGCAATATTTAAGGGTCAGAATAGCTCCGCGATAGTGGGGATAATTATCCGCATATCTGAGAAAAGGGGGACCGTTACTTGAGGTCGAATGTTGCCTGAGCTCCGCTTCCCCGAGGTGATCTCGGGGTCTTCTGGCTCGGGAGGTCCCGGACACTCTGCTTCCCCGAGGTGGTCTCGGGACCCAACTTCTAGGGGTGATCCCGGGAGGGGTTTTCTAATTTGATCTCCAGGGCGTGTTTACCGCCGGGGGGGGGGGCAGAGGATCCTCTTCCTGAGAGTGTCCCGAGAGCTCTGAAAGGGGACTCGCTCAGACTCGCCACATCTTGCCACCCAGCTTCTTCAGCCCACGTGTCCGCCACGGGCTATTCAACCCCATCACAAATCCCTGCCTTCAAGTCTGATCGAAGGAAGTGTGACTAACCGATCGGACTAGTGTGGTGATAAAGAAGCTGTGTCCTAGTGGGTCCTTGCACCCGTTACTGCTCCTTTGATAGTTATGTTGGGTCCTAGGATTGTAGAATTTGCTCCAAGTCCCGAGGCAATCCCTTTTTGGTTTTGTCTTTCCCAAAAAGGCTTCTATGACTTTCGAGGTACTGCAATGATAGCTGTTTATCCTTCATAAAGGCGCATGACGTTCTTTGATGGCGCCAAGGTCCTTTTGCGAATGCTTCGTCGCACGTGCCCCAATTGCTCTCTTCACGACCTTTTACTGACGTGCGCAGCTGTAGTTGGCTCACGTCAAACGATTATTCTCTAGCGCTGCCCCGATGTGGCGGTTTCTTGCCTTCCACATGCCTTGCCCCCATTGCACTCATGCAGGCGGTTTCCTTCATATAAGAAGGGAAGACGAAGAAGTTCAGCCAACTTCTAGCTTCGTGACTGGGTGCACCTCGTCTTCATCTTCTTCTCTAAGGACTCTTTTTAACGTAAGTCATTTGCCTCATTCTCATCTTTTCCCTTAGGAATCATGGAAGGTTATCGGACGGAGTGGTACGAGTCCACCTCCTCGAGAGTGAGGCCGGAGGCTTTGTAGACGACCATTAAGGCCTACGGCATCCCGGGCGAAATGGCGGTGGTTATCCCTAAGGTAGACCAGACACCAGTGGAGTCTCCTGTAGGCTTTTTTACTTTCTTCTTGGGGAAAGTAGAGTCGGGGCTCCGCTTCCCCATTCCTCCTTTCTTCATGAATGTGACCTCCTATTTCGATATCTCCCTTCACCAGATAGCTCCCAATGCCTTTGCTCAGATGAGGGGGGGGGGCGTATATTATCTTCAAGCTCTTCGACCTCCTCCTGACTCCTCATCTCTTTCATTCCTTCTTCATTCTGATCGGCTCACGAGGGGTCTTTAGGTTTTCGGCGCGCCCAGGCGATAGGTTCTTAGGAGGGTTCCCTTCTTCACACAAAGGGTTGAAAAAGAAGTTCTTCTTCCTCCAACTGCCTGCGCGACCTTTCAGTCCTCTCCGCTGGATAGAGTCTCTACTGACTCCTCCCTCTCTAGGGGAGTTTCTCCAGAGTCATCATACCAGCGCGCCAGGAACGTACTCTCCGACATGGAGTTCAGTGGCTCCGGTCTGGTGCAGAGTGAGGAGCTCATGTACCGTGCGGGCCTTAGCCCCAAAGTGACCCGGATCATCCCCAATCTCAGTATGTACGTCTTTTCCATCAATGTCTGTTAGTTTTAACTGATGTTTCCTTGTCTGGCTATTGCAGAGGAAGTCATGTTCCCCAGGGTGATGCGCCGACTTATCAAGTGGGAGGAGGCCAACCAGGAGGCGCTAGCTCCTCCCCCTGTCACTCCCGATGCGCCCTTTGTGCCCGCCGAGTTCTCGGAGGGAACCGTCGAATCATCCCATGGGCATGCTTCGCCGGGAAGGGCAGAAGCTACTGTCGTGCCTCCACCATTTGCGACCCAAGGGACTTTCAGTTCGTCAGTTGACCCTCGGGCGGACATTCTTTCAAAGGGTGACTCGCCCCCGGTTGTTGTCCATCTGGAGGGGGTCAGCGAGGAGTTCTCACCTCCTACTACTCCCTTAACAGTCCAATTTGCCGGTCAGCAGAAGAGGCAGATTCCGGAAGGCTCGAGTCCTAGAGAAAAAAGGCTGTGCTCCGGTGGCCCATCCCCCTTCCCTCTGTCCCTGAGGAGGTTGTTTCTCCTTCCGATGGTGGGGAATCCCTTCTTCTATCCTCTCCCACTCCGCCGGCAGCTGTTCTGGAGGCAGGTGTCCAGGCCTCCTGCTCTCTTTCAATTGACCCTGCCAAGGCTCCTAAGGATAAGAAAGTACTGCCCACCCAATATCGGATGCAACTCGACCGTCTTCAAAAGAGGCTAGATGCAACATTGGAGGTTTTCATGCAATCTTCCCCCCCCCCCCCCCCCCCCCAGTGCAGTTGAAAGAGGTTCCTACCGAGAGACCCTTGACCGAGGGGACTTCCAGCTTTGAGGAGGGTGATTCCGGCCCCTCTACACTGCCCCCAGAGCTCCTGCTATCCATCTACTTCCTTTGCGCAGGGGCTCGTTGCCTTCTGAGGGCAGTGCTGACACCTCGAGGTCTCAAGGGGGAGCAGCCGTACGAGTATCCACGGGGCCTCTCACCACTCTCCGTGGGTCCCTTCTGAAGGTGTGTGTTCCCGGTACATAGGATATTTTCTTGTATGTTCTATAATTCCTTGGTGCAATGATAGGCAGCTGAAGACTGCCTGACAACCGGCCGTGGCTTGTCCGCCTGGCCCCAGATTGAAGGCTTGACCCACCGGGCCCTGAGAGTAGAGGTCGCAGCTGACCACGAACACCGGGCGGGACTTATGCAAGCGGGGGTCAGCAGAGTTCTCCGCGCGAAGGTGGAGCATCAGCAAGACACCTTGCTGGCCATGGAGTCCTCTCTTCAAAGTTCTAGGCACCGGGAACGTTTGGCGTCTCAAAAGGCGATGGCCGTTACTAACGACCTGCTCCGAGTGACGCAAGAGCGAGATCAATTTCAAATGAAAGAGAGAAAGTTGTCGGGAGATTTCCGACTTATGGAGGCCTCGACCGAGAGGTTGAATGCACACGTTCAGAACTAAGCACAGCAGCTCGGTCAGATGGAGTTCGACCTCATGATGGCGACTGATCGCTTGTCTGCCTTCGAGGATGACCTAGCCCAGGCTCGATCGGAGGTATGGGCCGCTTCAGACAGGCTTAGGGTGGCTCTGGCAGAGCAAGATAGAATGTCTGCCGAGATGGAATAGCTGAAGCACCAAGGAGGTTGCTGAGGCCGAGCTATGAGACTTTCGGGCTGCTGATACTTCTAGCACTAGAGAGGCTGAGGTAGACTTCAAGGTCAAGTTCCCGAAATCGGATGAATTCCGTGAAATCCTTGCTAGCCAGGTAATGAAGCTCTTGAAGCAAGGCTTTCACGGGGCCATTGACCAGTTGAAGAAGGCTCAACTTCTGCCTCCAGATGCTGATATGAGTTTTATGAGTGTCGGCCGAGTTTGAGAAGAGCTCCCTCCCAAGGACCAAGAGTTATAGGATTATGTGTTTACCAGGGAGCTTGACTCCGCTATACCCATTGATAACATTTTTTTACCTTACGGTGTCGCGCATGCTTTTGCGTTTGGCTCTCCCTGTGTCCTTTATCTTTGCATCGAGGGCTCAGAGAGTAGAAAAATCGATATTTTTTGGGTTTGATCCTAGGTACGGATCTCCCCAAGCTACCCCACAAGCCCAAGTACTAGGCTTGCAGTTATTCCCCTGTGGGGCTCCTGTCGACCCTTCTCTCTAAAGAGTGTTGGCGGCCTCCGAACCGTCATCTCCGAATCCCAAACAATCCATTGAATTAACCCATAAAGGGTTGCAAGTTCCCAGGCGCGGCGGAGGCATACCAATTGATGCTACGCCTTAGGGTTAACGTCCATTACTGCTCCTGCACCGTGCGCGAAGAGAGGCAGTGGCCACTATAAAATAGGGGGAGAAGGGTGAATCGTCCTTCCCCATCCATTTCGCCTTCTTTATCTTGATAGACTCCTTGTGGAATTGGCGATATGCTAGTGCACTCTCCCCTGCTCCTTTTTACGACAGGGGTCGTCGGCACCGCTGGGGAGGATAGCGGAGACGGAGTTGTGTTTCTCGCCGAAGGGCCTAGCGGAGGTGGAACCACATGTTTCACATTGTTCGCCAGGGTGCATAACGGAGATAATGCCCGGGGTCTCTCTGGAGATCCTGGCGGAGATGGGACCCGGGTTTGGCCGAGGAGTCTAGAAGGGATATCATGTGTTTCGCCGGGAAGCATAGCAGAGATGACATCAGTTGTTTCACCCGAGAGCATCTCCTAATGATTCATCTTCTGCCCCTCCCTGGGCGGCCTATGTCTACTGGCGGTTCGCCCCCTGTCCGCCTCAAACGTCATCCCCTTCCGAATTGCTCGTTTCCCCGAGTTTTGGGCATCGGATGGTGTTTGCCGGGTATGACGAAGAGCTGTCACCTGGAGAGGAGTTGTAGTTGCTGTTCCCCCTCCTCTTCTTTTTGAATTTTGTAGTCATCCTTGTTGTTAGATGCATCTTTTCGGTAAGAGGTAGTCGGGTTCTTTGAACAGAATTGTTACGTCCATGTGTTCCCCCAGTTGTTCTCATCTGTTAATGATTACGAGGATGAAGGACCGAGAGGTTTCCGCCGTGACCGAAGATTCAAGGATTTCGACCATAACGAGCATGGATCACCGCTCTCCCACTACTGCAAGACGGTTTCGAGCCAAGCGACTCTGCGAAAATGATGAAGTGATAGAGAAAAGCTCGAGTAGAGGAGTGATCTCCTTTACCGGATCTCCTGGTTATATCTTGGTATTCCTCTGAGATGTTGGCATCAATGTATTTCTTATATGAATGAAGGAAAATATTCGTTACCTTTGATGTGCAAATGCTTGTATTAATATTCCGATGTCTTGCTTGTTCCCTTTTTGTCTGGTAGATTGTGTCAACCTTACTTCTGCAGCGCCTAAGTATCCCGGACACCCGCAGCACCGCGAGGTATCAGGGTCTCGGCTACTTGGTCGGGCATCCATAGCACCCAGACCAAGCCTAAGTAGCCCGGGCATCCGCAACACCGCGAAGTATTAAGGTTTTTGATTCTTGGTTGGGAGTCTGAAGCACCCCGATCAAGCCTAAGTACCCCGGGCATCCGCGGCACCGTGAGGTATTAGGTTTTTGATAATTAGTTGGGAGCCCGAAGCACCCAGACCAAGCCTAAGTAATCGGGCATCCGTAGCACCTCGAGGTATTAGGGTTATTGATTCTTGGTTGGGAGTCCGTAGCACCTAGACCAAGCCTAGGTACCCCGGGCATCCGCAGCACCGTAAGGTATTAGGGTTTCTGATTCTTGGTTGGGAGTCCATAGCACCCAGACCAAGCCTAAGTACCCCGAGCATCCGCAACATCGAGAGTTATTAGGGTTTTTGATTCTTGGTTGGGAGTCCGTAGCACTCAGACCAAGCCTAAGTAGCCCGGGCATCCGCAACACCGCGAGGATTTGTGTTTTTTATTCATGGTTGGGAGTCCGTAGCACCTAGACCAAATCTAGGTACCCTGGGCATCCACAACACCACGAGGTATTAGGATTTTTGATTCTTGGTAGAGAGTTCGTAGCACCCAGACCAAGCCTAAGTACCCCGGGCATCCGCAGCACCGCAAGGTATTAGGGTTTTTTATTTTTGGTTGGGAGTTTGTAGCACCCAAACCAAGCCTAAGTACCCAGGGCATTCACAGCACCGCGAGGTGTTAGGGTTTTTGATTCTTGGTTGAGAGTCCGTAGCACCCAGACCAAGCCTAAGTACCCCGGGCATTCATAACACCGCAAGGTATTAGGGTTTTTGATTCTTGGTTGGGTGTTCGTAGCACCCAAATCAAACCTAAGTGCCCCGGGCATCCGCAGCACCGCGAGGTATTAGGGTTTTTGATTCTTGGTTGGGAGTTCGTAGCACCCAGACCAAGCCTAAGTACCCCGGGCATTCGCAGCACCACAAGGTATTAGGGGTTTTGATTCATGGTTGGGAGTCCGTAGCACCCAAACCAAGCCTAAGTACCCCGGACATCCGCAGCACCGCGAGGTACTAGCGTCTTTGATTCTTGGTTGGGAGTCCATAGCACCCAGACCAAGCCTAAGAACCCCGGACATCCGCAACACCGCAAGGTATTAGGGTTTTTGATTCTTGGTTGGAAGTCCGTAGTACCCAGACCAAGCCTAAATACCCCAAGCATCCGCAACACCGCGAGGTATTAAGATTTTTGATTCTTGGTTGGGAGTCCGTAACACCCAGACCAAGCCTAAGTACCCCGAGCATCCTTAGCACCGCGAGGTATTAGGGTTTTTGATTCTTGGTTGGGAGTCCGTGTTGGAACTTGGATGGCTAGAGAGGTGGGGGGAGGGTGAATGTAGCCAGTGTTAGTGATATGAGAGAAGTGTCCTAATGCAATCGCCTTATGATTGTAATCATTTATTTTAATAAATGAATATTCACTATTTGAGTATACATGTTTGTGTATTTGATTGAGATCTTAAACTCATTTACTGAATGTCCGCAATACAATTCACAGCATGAGAGAATTTGTGATGAATTCACAACTAGTGATTATCTCTACATGTGCAATTGTGAAGTATTGAAGTTGTCCCTAGTCGATGAATTGATAAATACGGACACTATCAATTCTGTTGAGACTAGCATAGGTTATTCTCTAATCAGCTGATTTTCATTGGCTGGTGACATTGAGATGTCCGGAGATAAACATGAATGCTAGTTAAGGGAACTAGTTCATTGGAGTGACTGGCTGTAAAACTTCATATGGTAGTCTACATATAGATACATCAGTGAAGTTCTTACTGCAACTTAAGTGCGATGTTCCTTTGACTTGCGGTGTTCAAGTCATCTTGGTCATGAAGACTTATACTTTGACATCTTAAGCAAGCATTTCCAAGGAGGTGTGGACCCAGGATGATTGGGGTATAAGCCGAAGTGCCTGAAGATGTTTGAACAGCCTACAAAGGATTCACCACTCCTTGCGAGGTGATGTATACCCGAGGTCTATCGTCGGATTGTTACTCGAAGCCTCTGTAACGCCCCAAAATTTCCATTTTTAGTTCTTAAAGTCCTTAGAATTATTTAGAAATGGTTTAGAAATGTTCTAGATATTTTTAGAGTATTTTTATGGAATTTTCCGAGTCCGTTTGGTATTTTTGGAAAAAGAAAAAGAAAAAAAAGGGAAAAACGGAAAAAACCAATTAAGTGCAGCGGGTGGATCGAACCCGCGACCACCGCGAGACCACACAAGCGCGCAACCGGCTGGGCTAGGGGTATCAAGCAGAACAAGGGATGGAGAGAAGGATATTTAAGGGGCAGTTAGGTCGATCCGCCCCATAGGTTTAAATAGGTTATTAAAGAGAGAAGTTTTATTTTCTCTCAAACCCTCTCCCTCTCCCAAGGTTGCGCCGACCCCTCTCCCTCTCCTCTCTTGGGCGACGCCGACCAACATCAAGGCCAAGAGGGCCGGCCAAGACTCTTCTCCAAGAGATAATTCTATATTCGGGATCCCCGCGGCGAGAGGAACGCGTAGACGTGAAGAATTCTCCGAGATCTCAAGTTTCTCCCGAGCTCTAGACGTCAATCTTGGTTGTAAGTCCAAGATATCAATGTAAGTACTGCTCACCTGCAGTAAGAGGCGGTTTTTCCGCGAGAATTTCCTTTAAAAGTTTTTAGAAGAGATATTTCCTTTTTGTTTGAGTTTTTGCATGTGATCTTAGTTCATTATATGCTTATATATGTTGATTAATACCCTATGTGAGTTTAGGGTCCAAGAAAAGCTATGAGAAAAGAAAAGAAAAGATAAAGATAAGAAAAGAAAAGGCCAAGGCCTTAAGAAATCCCCAAAAGTCAAGACTTAGGGATTTTAGCACGCAAGGTGCTCCAGAAAATGCCAAGGCATTTACAGATAAGAAAGAAAAGAAAGAAAAGATATTTTATTTTATAAGGCCAGTACCCGGCGTCCAAGGGCATCGTTAAAGAATTCCAGGTGTCCAATTCCAAGGTCTTGGCCCTGGTAGACCAAGGTCTGCTCTATTAGGATTGGTGGCTCGCTACCCCAACCTTTTAGGGAACGCGCATATGAGATGGTACTTACGTCTTCAGTGGATCCAAGTGATTATTATTTTCAAGTATATGCTTTAGCAAAGTTTCTAAAGTTTAAGAAAGTTTTCAAAAAGTTAAAGAATAGCTAAAGTTTCAAGTTGAGCCAAGAAAAGTAAAATGAGATTTATTATTGCTTGAGTATGCATGTTTTGAGCTATACATGTCCTTAGTTTTTCTTTCAAGCATATTAGTATCTCATATGATGTTCAGTTTGATCTAGAAGCATGTTTGCATATTTCGAGTTTTTGTGAGCTAGATAGTACTTACTAAGCTTTTTGCTTACTAGTTGCATTTCCTCTTATTGCAGATAAAGGTAAAGGCAAGCAATTCTGAAGGAAGACGACGAGGCGGTGCTGAGTAGAGTGTGTGTGGTGGCTGATTATGGAGAGATCGTTGGCGCAAGACAATTTAGCTATTAATTCATAATGTTATAGATCATTTGAATTTCAAGTTCTTGCTTTATAAAGTTTAGCGAACATTTGAGCTTTGGATAGTTTTACATGCTCAATTTCTTAGAGTAAAGATTTCATGTCATTTCATTTAGCATACATATCCTTATAATTGCATTGGATGAGTAAAAGTGTGAGTAGATGGAGATATTGATACTTTGTTAAGAAAATAGACACATGTGCCAAGATAGTATCAAATTCTCTTTGAATTAAGTTTTATTACTTATAAATGTTTGGAAAAGTTGCATTCACATTTCATAATGCTTTAGCAAGGTCATAGAACATGTATTTGGTGTTATGAATGTATAGAAGTCAAGATTGGTACAAACTTTAGTGTTAAAGTTCATATATCTTGAATAGTTTATTTTCTTCCGCAAAAGTCCAAATTTCAAGTTTATGGATTCTTTTTGATTGGCTAAACTCATTAGAAAACTGTCATAGAGTGTAGAAATGGTGTCATGATTCCATATGGTTCGAAATTATAGGTTTGGAGGAGCTGTGAAGTAACTGGCCGAAACCTGAGTTTCGAATTACAGGCCTATCAGTCGACTGATACAGTATCAGTCGACTGATACCTGCAGTTTGAGTTGGGCGAGGCAAGCTTCAAGTGTACCAATTGCGAGCTTTCGAGTTAGTAAGTGTGATATGTTAATATGCATGATTGCTTAAGTTAGAATATGATTGTTAGATGAATTTAAAAGTTTAAAAAAAAAAGATTTCCGCATTTTTAGTCATGTATCAAAGTAGAGAAGTAGAGAGAAGTAACGATCCGTCTGAAGGTAGAGAAGGCGGGTCGCTACAGCCTCTGGCCAGAGCATGACATGTTCAGAGTAATTAGAATCCGTAGGACGAGAAAACGTTACTTGGGCTAGGTGTGACGTAGTCAGCTGACACACATAGACCATGTCCTGAACCAAGTGGGTATAAGATGGTGAAGGGAATGGGACACGATTCATTATAGCTGCTGAAGGGTTTCAGAATTGTTTCTGAGGTCAACCGTTGATCTTTCGATTAATTGGGGATCATGATGTACTACTAGGTGCCACTCATGATCGTTCTATAATTAATTGATTAATTATAGACGACCAACATAAATCGAAAGCCTATTTAGTCACACGCACTACGAGTAATCCGAGTGATTTAAAATGAGTTGAAAATTGGATTTTCCAATCAAGAGAGATTAAGTTTGGTTGAGCCAAACGATAAGTCGAATCTGAATTTTTCAGAGACGCATCGAAAGCGTAAAATGACTAAGTCTTTTGAAGACTTAATAGATGAATTAAATAAGTTAAATTCATTGGGGCTTGGCTTGGATGGGCCAGCCAAAAAGGGCCTCCATCCTCTTTGCTTTGTCGGCCACAACAAAGGGAGAGAACCAAGTTTTTGGTTCAATTTATAAAATAAACCAAATGTGGTTTGTTTTATAAAATTATGGATGATATAAATTTTTATATAATAAACCAAGGTTTGGTTTATTTTTCATGGAAATTAAAATGAACCATGGATTTATTTATTTTATAAAATCAATCATGGATTGATTTACCATGATAAGAAAATTTATTCTATAGGAGAGAAGATTTTTATCATGAATTAAAATATGATTTTAACCATGATATAAAATCAAACTTGGCATGATGAAATAAGTTATTCTATATTTGAGAGGCTTGATGGTTTAGAGACCACTATATAAAGAACCCAAGACAAGGCTTGGGCGTGAAATATAGAGATGAAGGCATAGACTCTCTCCCTCACTTTCTCTCCTTCTCTTCTCCCCTTCTTGCCGTGCGCCAACCAGCCCCAAGAAGGAGCACCAGCCGGCCATCCTTTTGTGGTTAGTCTTCCGACTTCTCTCTTGGTTTTTTTCTCGTCGCGTTCTCGAAGAATCTAGTAGTTCTCGAGAATACGAAACTCGTGGCTTTGCGAAGTCATCCCGAAGATACTCGGCGTGGACACGAATAGAGGCGGAGCTTCCAAGGGACGCTTACGGTTGGATCTCGTCCCTTCCTTCGAGTTACGTGAGGTAATATGTAAATTAGTTTACGTTTCTGCAAAAATTTTAAATATATAATCATGTCTACACAAGATAAAATTGCATGCTTAGATGCGTGGTTAAATGATTTAGAGAAATTATTTATGCTAAACCTTCCGCTGCACGTAATTAATTTTAAAATTACGAACCCGCATCCATGTCAACATGCACCCGGACCCAACAGCCAGACACTTAACCTTTAACACTTTTCGATTTTCTGCACCTCAAGGATTAGTAGCATAGCGGAAGCACAAGAAAAATAGAGTTGCAGAAAACTAAACCCTAAACTAAGCACAAACACAAAACGCTAACAAAGAGGATTTATAAGGTTCGGGGATAACTTGCCCCTACTCCTTGGCGTGCCCGTAAGGTGGGTGATCCCTTGATTGTCGGCAGATCAAGTCCCGGAAACTCCAGATAGTAAGCAACCTCCTTCTCGGTGGAGTAACCTCTCCACAGCGTTTCAACAAAGATAAAGTTTTAAGCACAATGAAACACAAGAAGGATCTTACAGAGCACTTAGGACAGCAAGAAACCAGGCAACTTCTCACCGAGCTCCACCCAGCGCAGATCTCACGCAAGAACTCCCTTCTTCGTGTCTTCTCGCTGATGAACTCGCCAAGCCTCCTAGTTCTTCTTCCAAATGCTCAAGTAACAGAGGTTGCTTCAGAGATGAATCGATGATGTCGCAAGATCACAAAAGTTGTAGTAGCAGTACGAAATTTCGCAAGCTCTAACAACCACTCCTTCTCTTCTCCACTTCTCAGGTCTTTTAAACATCTAGCCTCTGTAGCTCACATCGCCAGCCACCAGACGCTCCACTGTAGCTTACTAGCTGCTTGACTGCCACTGCCCAGCTACACTGGCCTCTCATGGACCCCTGAGCTTCCCTCAGCCGAGCTCAAGTCAGCAGCTCCAACAGCCGTTGCAACCTGAGACTTAGAAACCGCCAAAAACTGATACATGGAAAGAACTCAGTTGACCATCCTTCAATGTTTGAAGTCATCCTTGTCACATGCACACTCAATTAGAGGTTTAGCAAATGAAATCAAACTTGTATCAGTAATAGCAGAGAAGATCAAAGTGACATCAGTAGCGTATCAGTGAAAGCAGGCGTGATCAGACGCGATCAGAGCGTCTGACAACGCATTTAAATTAAAGTGATCGGTCACCGGACCGATCCAGGGCTCGTGGATCAGTCACCGGACCGATCCAGGGCTCGTGGATCGGTCACCGGACCGATCCATCGATTTGCTGGGACTCCCAGCTTTTGCAGCCACACGGGCCTGATCGGTCACCTGACCGATCAGGCTGTGACCTGATCGGTCACCAGACCGATCAGGAAGCTCTCTGACCGATCAAGCTCCGGCCTGATCGGTTATAAGACGGAGTCCGCGACACTTGATCGTTCTCCAGAACGGTTTGAACAGTGTTCCAGATCGGTCACCAGACCGATCAAGAGCAGATCAGTAAGGTTCCCAAAACCTATTGGATGCTCCCAGATCGGTAACCGGACCGATCAGGAGCAGAGCAGTAGGGGAACTTAACTCACTGTGTGCTCCCTGATCGGTCACCTGACCGATCAGGAGTCGAGCAGTGAGTGAACTGCATGCTCCCTGATCGGTCACCAGACCGATCAGAAGCCGAGCAGTAGGTTCCCAACCNGTTGGCCATGCAAGAAGAGCTAAACCAATTTGAGAGGAGTGAAGTTTGGGAGTTAGTTCTTAGACCCACCGATTGTACCATTGTAACCACGAGATGGGTCTTTAGAAACAAATTAGATGACCAAGGCAAAATCACTAGGAACAAGGCTAGACTAGTAGCTAGGGGCTTTAACCAAGTTGAGGGACTAGATTACGATGAGACCTACGCCTCCGTAGCTAGGCTAGAATCAATTAGAATTCTACTAGCCTATGCCGCTCACATGGGTTTTACACTTCACCAAATGGATGTGAAGTTGGCATTCCTTAATGGAATCATTAAGGAAGAGGTCTATGTAGAACAACCCCCAGGGTTTGAGGACCCTAACTATCCAAGACACGTATTTAAATTAAGAAAAGCCTTATATGGATTGAAACAAGCTCCCCGGGCTTGGTATGAGAGGCTTTCTTCATTTTTGGTGTCTAAGGGGTTTAGGAGAGGAACAATTGACCCTACATTGTTCCTAAAATCTAAGGATAAGGATATATTTGTTGCCCAAGTCTATGTAGACGATATCATCTTTGGGTCAACAAATAATGACTTTCTACAAGAATTCATCAAGTGTATGGAAGATGAATTTGAGATGAGTCTTGTAGGAGAGTTAACCTTTTTCTTAGGCCTTCAAGTTAAGCAAACTAATGAAGGTACACATGTATTTCAAACCAAATATGCTAAGGAGATGCTAAAGAAATTTGGTTTAGAACATGCTAAGGAAGCATCTACACCCATAGGAACTAATGTAAAAATGGATAGTGATCTTGAAGGCAAAATGGTAGACTCTAAACAATATAGGAGCATGATTGGTAGCCTCGTATACCTAACCGCTAGTAGACCCGACATACTTTTTGCGGTAGGTATGTGTGCTAGGTACCAATCTTGTGCAAAAGAGTCCCATTTAATTGTGGTCAAAAGGATCCTAAGGTATATGAAAGGAACCCTAAATGTCGGACTTTGGTATCCTAGAACCCAAAATCTTGACCTAATTGGATACACCGACTCGGACTATGCGGGTTGCAAGTTAGATAGGAAGAGTACAAGTGGAGGGTGTCAATTTCTTGGGTCTTCATTAGTTAGTTGGAGTAGTAGGAAACAACCATGCGTTGCCCTATCCACAACGGAAGCAGAATATGTGGCAATGGGTGGATGTGTTTCCCAACTCCTTTGGATTATGCACACCTTAGAGGACTATGAGCTACATTACACCAAGGTCAAAGTCTTGTGTGATAATGTAAGCACAATCAATCTAACTAAAAATCCGGTTCATCATTCTAGGACAAAACACATTGAAGTGAAACATCACTTCATTAGAGACCATGTGGCAAGGGGAGACATAGAACTACACTATGTTGAATCAAAGTCGAACCTAGCCGACATCTTTACCAAGCCTCTTCCCGAATCGGAGTTTTCATCCTTAAGAAGAGGCCTTGGAATGTGTTTTGTAGAAGTATAGAATGAACTTGGAAACCTTAGTTTTGAAAAAGGGTGCTTGATCCATTAGGGTGATACATTTGGCTCACTTGTGCTTGTGGCACATTGTTGGACCATTAAAAGTATCAAAATATCAAAACTAGACCAACTATGGGGGAGGCAAGTGTTTAATCAATGGACACTTTGCCAAAGATCATAGTTGGACATTTTAAAACTTTGAAAACCATTTTATGTTTTACATACTGTGACATGTTTTTAAAAGTCATATATTTACAAATTTGGTTTCAAAGTTTGATACAAAATGTAGTGTTTTTCAAAACTTTTGGGTTTTTATCAAAAGACGTGCATGTTTGAAATTTTATATGGTTTATTATTTTTCCCTGATAGAGTATAACATTTCAAACATGTACGCAAAATTTTACAATTTTTGGAATTTTCTGAAATTTTCTAGGAGTTTCTGAAATTTGACAGAAAATCTGAAAAATTAGACTGATAGCGTATCAGTCGACTGGCATGCCTGTTTTTCAGCACTGTGAGAAATTTCAGAAATCAATAATTCTCACATTTGATGCCATAGGGTTTGGTTGCTTGAGGCAATCATTTTGATGGTGTCAAAGGGGGAGAATGGGTAGTTTAAGTTAGAATTTTGACTTAAAATGGATGATTTTAGGTATTTTGTCTAACTTAGACCTTGAAAGGTTAAAAGTTGGAGAGAAGACATGGATTAAGGGGGAGGTACCTCTTAGGTTCGGATATGTCTTACATTCTTATTGATGGTGTTAAGTGGAAACTTAACTTAGAATGTGATTAGAATTGAAACTGTGGAGAGGACATAGGTTAAGGGGGAGGTTGCCTCTTAGGGTTATTATATCTCACAATGTTTCAATTGCTATCTTTTGCTATTACTATTGCTACTATTTATCTCTAACTTTAACTTATTGCTACACATCAAAAAGGGGGAGATTGTTGAGGCAATCAGCCCTTGAATGATTGGAAGATCATGGTTTTGATGTGTGGGCGAATAGGTTTAAAGTTAGAGTGTTGTGTTATATTTGATATGTGTGATTGAATTTGTAGGACTTGGAGAATCACACTTGGTGGACCTATCCGAGGGACGAGAGCCGAGGGAGGAGAGCTCCAAGGGCAAGCCGGGAAGTGGACTTCAAAGGGCACACGTGAAGGGTGGCATGGAGGCAAGCCAAGGGAAGGCTTGCGTGCGCATCCGAGGGACGATAGCCAAAGGAAGAGGACTTCAAAGGGCGAGCCAAGGGAGCAGACCTGAAGGCACACGCGAAGGAGAAGGTTCGGAGTGGCTGGAACTGAGCTGGGAGGCAGGGCAGTCGACTGGCCCAGAGGCAGTCGACTGCCAAAACTCACAGAAAGTTCGCAGCTTCGGACCAGTCGACTGGCCAAGGGGCAGTCGACTGGTACACCCCAAAACTAGCCGTTGGCTAGCTGTTTGCTAGCCGTTGGAAGGCATTTAATGCCGGGGCAGTCGACTGCCATCTGGGCAGTCGACTGGTGCGAGTCTGGACAGACTGCGAATCTGTCCTTTTCGCCTATAAAAGGAGGCCTCGTTACACGTGTCTGTACGGTTCCGTACAGTAACGAAGTGCTGCCAAATTGTAGAGTGAATTCTTGCTTCCTTCATTGTATTTCTACATCTGTAAAGACGAAGCATTTGCTGTGAAGGTTTCTCCACCTCAAGGAGACTTTTCGATAGTGAAAAGTGGTGCTCGCGGCGTGGATCCTTGGACTAGTCACCCATCTGGGTGGATACCAAGTAACTGAAAGTGTTAGTATTGTTTCTGTATTTCTTTTATATATTATTTCCGCTGCGCTAACAAGACTGCAGAGTTCAAGATCCTGCACGCCACATCGATCTTTCAACTTTCTGTGTCCACGAAGATGCGCTTAACCTCGTAGTTGGCGATGCGGGCAAGGATTACTAGGGCATCTTCATGGGGAGCTTCCACTTCTTCCAAGTTTGCTGGACCGAAAGAGATTGTAGGGTCGTGCTCCTGACTTCGACTAGTCCCGATTGAGTAGTTTTCCAGTCGTTGGGTATGAGATTTCCTTGCTCGGTGGGAATCTCCTCTAGTGGACCCCCCGGAGATTACTCCAACATGTCCCGAGGGTGGGCCACGTACAGGGGTCTTTCCCTTCCGGGGATCTCTTTCTAAGGAGGGAGATCTGCGGGGTGCAGGCCCCCGACTCCTTCCTCGCGACCGTGACTGAGACCGATGTCGGGTTTCGTTTTTCCCGGCTTGCTGTTGTCGAGGAGAAAGGCTTCGTCATGGAGATCTTCGGCGATACCCCGCCTTATTCCACTTCCTCCGAGGTTTGGTGTCTGTCTCCTTACTCAATTTCCTTTTCAAGGCATGACACTCCTCGGTGGAGTGTGTCGCACTGCCGCGGAAACCGTAGTACTTCGTCAATGGCTCTGGCTGCTCGGTATCCACCTTCTCGACCATCCTTTGCCTGCCAGCCCACTGGTCCTTCCCGAGGTGAAGGTCTTTTCCTCGAGTTGGAGCTGGGGGCTCCCTCCTTTCGGATCGGGGAATAGCTTGAGGGAGGGCTTCAGCTGGTTCCTTGCGACGGACGTATTGCACCTCCCCATGTTAACGTGTTTGACAGAATGCCCCAGTAGATCATCGAAGCTGATGGGGGGCATCTTCACTAGGGATCGGAAAAAATCCCGTTCCGCGAGCCTTTGAGTGCAGACACTGACAAGGATTTCAGACGTTGCACTGGGCACGTCTTGTGCTACCCTGTTGAACTGCTGGATGTACTCCTTGAAAGACTCTTTTGGCTTCTGCTTGAGAGCGAACAAATTGAGTGTCGTCTTCTGATAGCGACGACTACTGGCGAAGTGGTGGAGGAAGGCGGTTCTAAACTCCGCGAAGGAGTTGATATAACCTTGTGGAAGCCTCTGGAACCATCGTTGGGCTGCTCCAGACAAGGTGTTCAGGAACACCCGACACTTTACACCGTCAGTATACTGGTGCACGAGTGTTGCGTTTTCAAACTTGCAAACATGATCCTCCAGATCTGTCTTCCCGTCATAATCAGCGATCCCAGACCTATGAAACTACTTCGACATGAGGTCTTGCACAATCTCAGATAGAAGAGAGTAGAGGGAACCTTATGGGAGGCCTTAGGTTCCTCCATTTTCCCTTGTTCATCTTCGTGCCTCTGCGCCCTGGAGGCTACCGAGTGGACCGTCTCGATATCTCCGAGAGAGTCTCTTCGGGGACCTGGGGCTGCTTTATCATGTCGCCCCAATGGTGTGACGGATCTTCCGAGTGCGAGATGGAGACTCTAGGGATCTCCTCCCGTGCAGGAGCCCCTCGCTGCGAGGTGGCTTGCTCGACTTGGTGCTGCTCAAGCGCTTTTTTGATGGCGTTGGCCACCAAGCGATCCAGTTCCTCCCACGTTAGGACAATATATTGTCTCTCCGACCCTGCATCGGTGCACCTTCTGGTGCTTTACTCGATTCCCACAGACGATGCCAAACTTGTTCTGGAAGGAATCGACGTTGACAGCCAGTCACCGGGGTTCAACCCACGTAGATGTTGACGATAGGGGAGGAACTCCGTGCCCTGCGAGATCAACATGAGCGTTAGGGGAATACGCCAGAGGTTGTCCGGTGGAGCCCATTCCGATGCTCTAGTCAGTGCCTCGATAGAGAAGAGTAGAAGGCAGAAAAATACACGAGTAGTAGAGAATACCTAACCCCTTACCGGAGGGGTTGGAATACCTTTTATATCTGCGGCGGCTGCCTTGGTGCGTCTCATGATCTGTGTCACGTCCCCCATTTCGTCGGTTACCGGTTAGTCTTTGAAACGGTCCACGTCGTTATTAAGTGTGACCCGTTGCGATATTTAAGGGTCATGATGACTCCGCGACAGTGGGGATGCTTATGCACATATCCGAAAAAAGGAGAGACCGTTACTTGAGGTCGAAGGCGGCTTGGGCTCCGCTTCCCCGAGGTGATCTCGAGGTTTTCTAGCCTAGGATGTATCGGGCGCTCCGCTTCCCCAAGGTGGTCTCGGGACCTAAGCTCTCGAGGTGATCCCGGGAGGGGTTTTCTGATCTGATCTTCAGGGCGCGCGTGTTTACCGCCGGGGGGGGGGGGGGCTCCGGAGAATCCTCTTCCCGAGAGTATCCCGGGAGCTCTGAAAGGGGAGTCGCTCAAATTCGTCATATCTTGCCACCCAATTTTTCAGTCCGCGTACTCGTTACGGGCTATTCAACCCTATCATCTACCAAATATCAGGCCATATTTGACTTAAACTTTGATCACTTTGACTAGACCATAATATATTGTCAAACATCGAAACACTAGAGGTTGACTGTTAATGCTCTTTGCACCAACACCTGCCGCCGAGGTTGAACAGTGTGTTGCGAGAGGATTCGACGATGAGATATTGGACGCCTATCTCGTCGAGGAAGCTGACGAGCAGATGTTGGACGCATTTGGGTGAATCGGCGGCGACGTAGTGGAAGACGACGTGGCATTGGCGGAGCATGGCGCCGGGGAAGATGCGGTTTTGGGGGATGCCGTCGCCACCGGAGAGGTACCGGGGCCGGACTTCGATGATGAAGGCGTCGATGCGGGGGATGAGGGAGGGGATGCGGCGGCGAGGGTGACGCGCTGCTTGATGGGGAGGAAGGACATGATGGAGGAAAGGAGGCTGTCGTGGAGGGAAGTGCGGCGGTCCTTCGCCGCGCCATCCGGCTCCTGCTGCACATCGCGGCTTCCAATTGGGCTGCCAGGGCGGCGGATCATGTCGTGGTCCGCCATCAGGAGGCGGACAATGGCGTCGGGATTGAAGTATCCCCGTCGCCCGTTGACTATTTATGAGGGAATAATTTTTTTATAACTTATAAATAACTAATAATAAAGGAAAAAAAATTACAGTATCAAAATGTTTCTGTCAATTAAGAATAAAGTATAGGATAAGGATCCATTCTTATGATATTAACGAGTCGGATATCCTTAAATAAATCGGGTAAAATCTCATGTCCCAAGAATTCAATTATTTTTAAAATATCTATAAATTATCTTTAAATTTCTATTTAAATCTTAAACTTTATTATCAGTCTCCATATAAAAAAAATTTTATTTTCACTTTTTACATGCAAAATTTTATTTATTTTAACTCCCTAATATGTACCGATTTACTTAATTATCTTCATTGCTTTTAAGTACAAAAAATCTAAAATGAGGTATCAATTATTCTAAATTCAATATCATTTAACTAGAATCTAGTATATTTTCTATTAAATTGAGTACGATTCTTTTTCAAACCCAGTTGATCGAGAATCGATCGGAGCTGCTTATAATTGATTAGAGCTGTTTTAATCAATTGAGGAGCTCCGGTTAATTAGAAATTGATTGATAATGGATTAGTTATATTTGTTATGAGATAACGTCATTCTTATTTTTTATAGGTAAACAAGTTCAAAAGTAAGTATAATTTTTCCTAAATTCAGCACATTTAAATTAGAATTTAGCATAGTTTCTATCAAATTGAGTATAACTCTTTTTCCGTTTAATCAATTGATTAGGATTTAGGAGTGCATACCAATCAATTGGCTTAAGATGACTCAATTTGGTTATACTTAATTTGATAGAAAATATACTATATTCTAGTTAAATGATGTTGAATATATGTGGAATTATACCTTATTTCGGATTGTTTGTACTACAAAAAAATCGAGGGTAATTAGGTAAATCTATAGTTGAAACAAATAAAATTTGCATGTATGAAGACAAAACAAATTTTTTCTGACACAATCGTTGAGGAGGAAATTGAATTTATATGTAGGGAGTTAAGGATAATTTTTCCTTAAAATATTCTCTTCCTAAGATATTTGAGATTTGAATATGTTTTAAGAAATATACTCATTAAATATCTCCTACTCTAATTGTCCTGAGTGGATTGACCTAACGTAATTTTTAAATATTAAGTTTAAAATTTAGACAATAGTTTATTTATTTACTTTCTTACCTCTGTTATTCTATCAATTAGTAATTATACTTAAAAAAAGAACTGTTATTGCTTTTTTATAACAATTATAAACATAGTTTAATATCAATTAAAAAATTAATATTATTGATAATATATTTATAAATTTGATAAACTAATAATTATTTATCTTTCCCTGTCTTTCTAATTATGGTAATGATCGTCTAATATTCTTCTCTCCCTCGTTGCAATGGTCTCTTAGTCATAAACCTTCTCGAGTTGTAGCTTCTCATGCTTGATTGAGTCTTGTGGGCATGTGGTATCACTTAGAATTTCAATAACAAACATGAATTTTTTTTTTAAATTACCTTTAAATCCCTAATTGTATTTTAAATTTTATTTTCGGTCCGTATGTCAGAAAAAGTTCATTTCCACTTCCTGCATGCAAAGTTTTATTTACTTCAGCTCCTTAATATATATTGATTTACTTAATTATCCCATTATTTTTAGGTACAAAAAATCTAAAATGAAGTATAATTCATCCTGAATCAGTATCATATAATTAGAATCTAGTATATTTTCTACTAAATTAAGGGAGTGTTTGGGAAAGCTTTTGTTTCTTGAAAAGTGATTCTTATAGAGATTATCTCAAAGTCAGTGAGAAACTAAATCATGAAGTGTTTGGAAATATAAGCCAAAAGTCGATACAAGATAAAGTTTGAGTGTTTGATGAATAATTACTTCCAAACTTAATTTTTTAATTAAATTACAATAATATGCTTAAACTATATAAATTAATTTTTTTGATTATTTAAATATAATTTTGATACACCATCAATAATATTTTATATATTTATTATTATATAATGAATAATATATAAAAATTAATGTTTTTAAATAATATATGTTAAAAAAGATATAAAATTAATAAATATAAAAATATTTAAAAATGACAAAATTTATAAAATTTATAAAAATATGTATAGAAATTTTGAAAATATAAATTATATAAAATATAAAATTTATTTAAAAGTGTGGTGGTAATTGTGTAATGATAAATTTATTAAGGGTATAAATGTAAACTTTTAATTCTAGACCATAAGTAAAAAGGCAGAAGCAGAAAAAAAAACATCAAATTCTTGCTTCCAACTTTTGAGTAAAAGTTACACAACTTAAAGCAGAATCTGACATTCACAAACACTTTTGTGTAGCTAGAATTTAAAAAACAGCTAGCATAAGCTCTCCCAAACACTCCCTAAGTATACACTTTTTTCGAATGCAGTTGATTGAGAATTGATCAAAGCTGCCTATAATTGATTGGAGTTACTCCAATCGATCGAAGCAATCAATTGGAGAGTTTCGATCAATTAGGCATTGAATTGATCAGTTGTATTTGTCAAGAGAGAATATCACTCTAATTTTTTATAGGTATAAAAAGTTTAAAAATAAATATAAATCTTTCTAAATTTAGTATATTTAAATTAGAATTTAGTATATT
Source organism: Boesenbergia rotunda (assembly GCA_024364735.1). NCBI lineage: Eukaryota > Viridiplantae > Streptophyta > Magnoliopsida > Zingiberales > Zingiberaceae > Boesenbergia > Boesenbergia rotunda. Next base: position 154,652 of record JAGFNQ010004577.1, on the reverse strand, counting down.
TTCTATCAAATTGAGCATAATTTTTTTTTTCCGCCTGATCAATCGATTAGGAGTTCATACCAATTGATTAGCTTAGGATGAATTTATTAGGCAGTATAAATTTAATAAAAATATACTAGATTTTAATTAAATGATGTTGAATTTATGAAGAATTATACTTTACTTTAGACTTTTTGTACCTAAAAAAATTGAGGGTAATTCGATAAATCTCTAGTTGAAGTATATGAAACTTTGCATGTAGGGAGTGAAAATAATTTTTTTTACATAGAGACTGAAGAGGGAGTTGAGTTTGCATTCAAGGAGTTTAGGATAATTTTTCCAAAAAATATCGCATTTTTCTGATCCTTTAAAAAAATCACATTTTGTCGATCCTTTAAAATCTCATATATCGCATTTCTTAAAGATCTATCTTTCTCATAGCATAAGGATTTTTTTAAAATTTTTTCCCTTAACTATTTTTTTATATGATCAAATGGGAGAAAATAGGAATTAAATTAAGAAGAGGTTTTATTACAATATTTTTTTTACTTAATTACGAAAAATATTATTACTTGTTTTTGTTAATTTCTTGTTTGTGTTTCTCTAACTTAACTCGGGTTAATGTACATCAAAAAGCAGGAGATTGTAAGTACCCTAGGATAGTTTTGATGTGGTCAACAGAGTCAAGTTAGGTTCTATTAGATTTTGATGTTTTGTATCTAAGTATGTAGAAACTTAGAAGTACAAAAAATCGAGCGGAAGATGCAACGAATGAGAAGGAGTGCAGGGAAAGGGACCCGATAGGCTCGGTACATCCGAGGGATAAAAAGCTGTGGAAGAGTAGACCGGTGTAGCGAGAAGGACTTGCACACCGTTCGAAAGACAAGAAGTCGGAGAGGAAAACTGCTCGAGGAGAAGGTTGGAAGTTGGGTTCGGATGAGCTCAACTTCAGACGATCAGAAAATCACCCAAAAGCGCTAGAAGGTTGGTTAACTAAAGATTGGCCAGAATCAGGATTCCCACAGCTATCCGGGGCGCCAAGAGCTGATTCGGACGCTTGGATCGTAGGGGCGTCCGGGCCTGTTCGAGGCATCCGAAGCTGATACGGGCATCCGAACTTGCCTATCTTATCGCAGAAAGAGTCGTTTTACGACAGTTGTGACGTGGATAAGAGTTGACCCAACTCAGGTGCCCCGATTGAACATAGGCACCATGAACGTGCCACGTCAGTAATAGAATAATTTTTCCAGGAACTTTAAATAGAGTCCTTTGAGCTCAAATTTTGAAGAATACATTCTATATTCATTTCTAATTGTGTTTTAACTCCCAATTACTTGTAAGATGCTTCTCCGCCTATATGAAAGGAACTTTTGTCTCTAATCACCTCTCTTTTACATGTCTTTAGTATAGTCGGCATCTATGGATCACAATATCTAAGTCATGCAATATATTAATTTGTTTATGTAATATATTCTATATACAATTTCAAATATTTGAATCATATAAAATATTGTGACGGCTATCAAAATCATGCATTGAAATGTTTGTGCTGACATAACTACTCAGGTATAAATTGTTTTTATGCTCATAGAATATTTTTATTCAGAATAATGGAAGGTCTAATGCACAAATGATTTGTTCACCATATAAATTGTGTTGAATAACGCTTAATTTCCTCAAGTTCACCATTTTATCCTGCTGACACATATCATTCAATATACTATTGTGTGGTTCATTTGATTTTAAATTTATGTTGTGGAACACAAGTTTAACTTTAAAGTAACAACTTTCTAAAATGGAAGTTTACGAAAGAGTTAAAACAATCTGATCATTCATTTTGTTGGACAGGTGATGAAACTGAGTATTCATTAGTTCCGCGATTGAAGGCATTTGTCAATTGGCTTCAGAAGGCTATTGCCTCTGGCAATTTTGAAGCCATCTTCCTAGCTGCTACGCAAGAGTATGCACCATTAGTGGGAAAATGTGTGAAGATTTTGCTATTCAAGCAACATACAAGTGTGGGAATGACATTTGTCTCCTCCCTGCCACTTCGAGTTATTTCTTAGAAAGGGTAACATGCATGCTCCTGTTATTTTCTTTTGTTTGTAACTTATCTTTTCTAAATTTCAAGTTATTGCACTAAAGCTTGAACATCACTATAAAATATTTTGTTCCACCTGCCAACCAATTTTGTTGAATAAACCAATAATACACTGCCAAGCCTTCATGATCAATGGCAACGCAGTTGAAGACTTCTTTTAAGGCATATGTGGCTTCTCTACGTGCCGCAAAGCTTCCCTTGAACATGTGAGCCTTCATGACCATGGCGACATGACATGAGGCTTCCACAAGGTTATCTAACTAAAGTTAAGATTTGTTATCTTGATTCTCTTCTTACCACTTCCTTGTCCAATCTCCTTCCTGATTGCTTCTCCTCATTGGTACCTCTGGCACCACATGTTCGCACACACTGGCATATCTTGATCCATCCAAGGATTCAAACTCTGACTTAGAATGAGATTAAACCTACATAGTAGTGTATCATCTTCAAATAGATTGATGATAATGTAGCATCAATCCCTTGTTTTATTGTTCTCTACTTTGAATTCAATATCTATTAGTTCTAACAATTTCACATGTGAAGTGATCTTTCTTGAATTCACCCCATGGCTTCTGTACCATACAATTCTTCTACTATTGAGGTATGATTTTTCTTAGAAACTTAGCTTGTAGCTAGATGCACGAAATATAATAATATTACATTTCAATTATTTTATGGTATAGATGGATAATTAATGTTGTCATTTTTATTAATGCGAGATTTTTTTATGATATGATCATTGTTGTTGAATTGGACTAAAATCATGTGATTTTTATTTTCATAAGCAGAAAATGATATCCTAAAAGATACATAAACGAAGAAATTTGAACCAACAATACAAGATATTTTGAAATTCATATGAATATTCTCTATTTATTGTGGGTACTATTTAATTTTGTAAACTTGACTCAAAAGTTTGTGAAATATGACTACATACTTTTTTAGTTTAATTGTTAGTAGTTTACGAGTTTATTGATAAAATGTCTAATGTAATTTATATTAGGCTCTGAGTGCAGCAGAATATTTATAATAAAGTAAAAATCTACTTTTAAATCATGGATTTTTTCGTGGTACATATAGTTCTAAACAAAATGATGCGAAAACAAACATAAATTGAAAACATACCTTGTAATCCTTTGCTTATTTGTGAATAATATCACGAAAAGATGAGAGCCCCACGTGTGACTCCTCTAGCGGTATCCACGCGCACAAGATCACGAACTAGATGATCCGTTAGGTGCTAGCCACTTGGATCGACAGAATTCTTTCGGATGCACTACGGATCTGGAGATGCATCTCCAACTAGAGAAGTAGTTGAAGGCTTCCCGAGAAAGATGGAGAGAAATCGCACAAGAGAGAGACGAAGGAGAAGTGTGTCCTCCTCTTCTTCCAAGGGTGGATATATATAGCCTCCAAGGAAGATGAAGAGACATGACTCTTCATATTCTTCATTAATTTATCATAATTGTGACTTTTGAAATTCTTCATTAATAGTCATTAATAGAGACTCTTCATCTTCTCCATTAATAATCATTAATAGAGACTCTTCATCTTCTCCATTATTGCCACAATAATTGTGACCTTTCAAATTCTCCAAAGAGAATAAGAGATAAGTCTACTCTCTTTTCTCTACATCAAATAAATTCATAATTGATCTTGATCCGTTCTCGCTTCCGACATTTCAGAAATAATTAATAATCCAATTAATTCTTATTCAGAAATAATAAATTGATTAATTTTAGTATCCACTAAAATAATCAACTACAAATACTGTTCGCGTCTATGTGCTATACGTGCGACCCTCTAGGTTCTATACACGAAGGCAGTGTAAACCCATACACAGACTAAGATAACCGTCTAGCAATAGTTTTTAGTCACCCAACGTGATAGAATATTAGTTATAAACTAAAACCTCCATGAACCAATTACTGTGTAATTCAATCTCTTCATCTTTATCCTACATCCCAATTAATTCGGTGCAGTATGCATCATCACCAATTAATTGTTTTACTTGATTTCCAAGATATAATAGACTCATCTTGAATGATAATCATTCCTCTCATGACCATGGATTTCGAGTCACTAATATCTCTATCAAGCGGCCAGGATGTTAACTCCCAAATCCAAGAGAGCGATGAATCCTCTATTGACTCAACACTATTCTCTCTACGTTTTGTCATGCACCCAATTACCGTATTAATCACAATCCGATTAAAGATTGTTTTTAACAGCATCAAAGTACATAACTCCACGCATAGAATATATGAAGGTTTCAAGTCGAAAGATCAGTTACACTCGTCCATTAAGACGAACTACCAATGATGCTTAATATGTGATGTTCTCTTAAGCAGGTCGTGTCCAGTGTACCTCTAAACTTAAGGCACCCCCAAGAACAACTTGGATATCCATCCCTCCGGTCTATTTTGACTTAGTCATACTTAGCGTCGATCTAGATATCTATGCCCCCTCTAGATATCTATCCGATCAAGGACGATTTTTAGAATAATATAACAATTAATCTGTGGGACTTTATCATTAATCATATACGTACAGAAAAGTAAATGATTAACACCAAATACTTGCCTTTATTAAAATAATTATCCATAAATACATAAAAGTGTCTTGGCATATAAGTGCACACACTAACAATCTCCCACTTGTACTATTGCCAAACACTATGGACTCTCAGTCCTAGGTTCCTCACATGGGTCTCATGTTTCTGTAGAGGTAAAGCCTTGGTGAGTGGGTTTGCGATGTTCTCGCTAGTATCTACTCTGCTAACTAACACGTCACCCCTCTGAACAATCTCTCTAAGGAGGTGATACTTCCTTAGCACGTGCTTGGATCGTTGGTGAGACCTTGGCTCCTTTGCTTGCGCTATAGCCACATTATTGCCACAATATAACACAACTGGATCAATAATGCTAGGAACCACTTCAAGCTCCGCTATGAAGTTCTGGATCGACACAGCTTCCTTTGCTGCCTCCGAAGCTGCTATATACTCGGACTCAGCTGTTGAATCGGCAACTATCTCCTGCTTGGAGCTTCTCCAGCAGATAGCTGCACCATTCAGACAAAACACATATCCTTGTTGTGACTTCAGATCATCCCAATTTGTCTGGAAACTGGCGTCAGTATATCCTCTAACGACCAATTCCTCGTCTCCTCCAAAAACTAAGAACATGTTCTTTGTTCTTCTAAGATACTTGAGAATAGTCTTTACTGCAGTCCAATGACCCTCTCCAGGATCTGACTGATATCTACTTGTCATGCTTAAAGCATACGAGACATTTGGTCGAGTGCATATCATAGCATACATTATGGACCCTATAGCCGAAGCATAAGGTATCTTGCCCATTCTGCTTCTCTCCTCTTGTGTCATTGGACACATAGCCTTGGAGAGATGTACACCATGTGATACTGGCAAAAAATCCTCTCTTGGAGTCTTGCATGCTGAATCTATTCAACATTTTGTCAATATATGTATCTTGACTCAACCCTAGTAACCTTTCTTTTGTCTATCTCGGTATATTCTAATACCTAAGACATAGGTTGCATCCCCAAGATCTTTCATCGAAAAACACTCTCCCAGCCAATTGTTGGTAGATTCTAGGCTAGGAATATCATTTCCTATGAGAAGTATATCATCAACATACAATATTAGGAACGTAATCTTGCTCCCACTAACCTTCTTGTAAACGCAAGGTTCTTCTTGATTCTTGACAAAGGAAAAAATCGTTAATTGCTTCGTCAAATCACAGATTCCAACTCCGAGATGCTTGCTTTAGTCCATAAATGGACTTTTTGAGCTTACATAATTTATTGGCGTTCTTAGATGTTATAAAACCGGAAGGTTGTGTCATATATACTTCCTCCTGTAACCTTCCATTTAGAAAAGCAGTTTTAACATCCATTTGCCAAATTTCATAATCCTTGTAAGCTGCTATAGCTAGCAAAATCGTAATGGACTTAAACATTGCAACGGGCGAGAATGTTTTATCATAGTCAATTCCTTGACGTTGATTGAAACCCTTTGCCACAAGCCTTGCTTTATAGGTACTTACCTTCCCATCCATGTCAATCTTCTTCTTGAACATCCACTTGCACCCTATGGGTTTTACCCCAACTGGCACATCAACCAACTCCCCAACTTGGTTGGCATACATGGAGTCCATTTCAGATTTCATGGCTTCTAGCCATTTCTCAGAATCATTTGAAGTAATTGCTTCCTCGTAAGTCAACGGCTCATCTTCCTCGATGAGTAGCACTTCCTCATCTTGGGTTACCAACCAACCATATCCATCTGGCTGTCGGTGTATTCTTGTAGACTTACGTTGATCTCGCGTTTCTAGATCAATCTCGGATAAAGGAGACACTTGTACTTGTGGTACTGTCTCTTCGTCCAACTGTTTATTTTTCAACCTGTTTGTAGAGTCAGTAATTTCTTCAAGACATTCTTTACTCCCACTACTTTATTTAGATATAAACTCTCTTTCCAAGAAAGTGGCATATCGAGCAACAATAATTTTGTGCTCACTTGGGAGATAAAATTGGTATCCCATTGTAGCCTTGGGATAACCTACAAGCATGCACTTTATGGATCTTGCTGCAAGGTTATTAGAATTTTCATTCTTCACATAAGCATCACAACCCCATATCTAAAGATAAGACAAATTTGGTTTCTTTCCAAACCATAATTCATAAGGAGTCTTGTCTACTGACTTGGTTGGAACTCGGTTAAGTATGTATGCCGCTGTTTCTAAGGCATAGCCCCCAGAACAACATTGGAAGACTTGCATGACTCATCATTGATTTAACCATTTCCATGAGTGTGCGATTTCTCCTTTCTGAAACACCATTCCACTCCGGCGTTCTAGGAGGTGTAAGTTGGTAAACTATGTCACACTCTTTTAGGTAATCAATGAACTCTTGGCTTAGATACTCGCCACCTCGATCACTTCGAAGAGCTTTAATCTTCTTGCCACTTTGATTTTCTACCTCGTTCTTGAACTTATCTAGAGTTTCAGACTTATGCCTCATTAAGTAGATATATCCATATCTGCTTAAATCATCAGTAAAAGTCACGAACTAAGTATAAGCTCCTCTAGACTGAACTTGCAATGGACTACACACATCACTATGTATGAGTTCTAGTAGTTCGTTTGCCCGTTCACCTATCTTGGTGAAAGGTTTCTTGGTCATTTTACCTTGTAAACATGCTACGTATGTATCTATGGGCTCTAACTCAAAAGAGTCCAAATACCCATTACTGAGTAATTTAGCAATGCGTTTTTGGGTTACATGACCAAGTCTACAGTGCCAGAGATATGCCAAGTTTAAGTCATGCAATTTCTGTTTCTTGCTTTCAACACAATAAATCGGTTCATCTAAGTTAAGAACATAAAGACCGTTATTCATTGAACCAATCCTATAAAATATATTATTCTAATAAAAGGAGCATAACTTATCCTCGAATTGAAATACAAATCCCTTGGCGAGCAAACTTGACACCGAAATGATATTCTTCGAGAAACTAGGAACAAAATAACAATTTTCTAAATTCAAAACTAGTTACTAGGCAAATTTATTGAATAAGTTCCTACAGCTAATGCAACAACTCTAGCCCCATTAGCCACTCGTAGGTCCATCTCACCTTTGGACAACCGTCTGCAGTCACTTATACCCTGCATGTTCGCACAAATGTGAAAACTACTTCCAGAATCTATAACCCATGATGAAGAAACAGAAAGATTGCACTCTATCATAAAGATACCTGAAGCATTCGCTCCACTGGCATTCTTCTTCATGAAAATGTAGCAGTTTTTCTTCTAGTGACCTTTCTTGCCACAGTAGAAGCACACAACCTCCTTCTCATTAGATTTAGGCACCTGCATCCCCTTTTTGAGCTTCTTCTGAGCTTGATATTCAGGATTCTTCACTACATTATCCTTGGGATTAGATATCCCGGTGCTAGGGCGCTTGTTGGTCTTTCTTACCATCATTGTATGCAGTGAAGGATTTACCTTCATATCATTCTCAGCAGTTTTCAGCATTGTCATCAGATCAGTCAAACTCTTGTCCATACTGTTCATGTTGAAGTTCAACACGAACTGGGAAAAAGATGGAGGTAGCGACGACAAGACCAAGTCAATGGCCAAGTCCTGGTCCAACATGAAACCCAAGCTCTCGAGCCTTTCTATGTACCCGATCATCTTGAGTACATGGGGCCCAACTTGATTTCCTTCCTCCAGCATGGTACGAAACAATGCTTGAGAGGTATCATACCTCTCTACTCTTGCACTCTCTTGGAAGAGCTCACGCAAGTGCTGATCAATCTCCCTAGCACTCATATTCTCATGCTATCTCTGCAACTCGGGAGACATAGATGACAGCATGATGCATTGCACATCCAGTGCATCTTCCAAGTACTGAGACTAATATGACTGATCTTCCTCCGATACGTTTAGCGCAGGCTCATTCATAGGTTCGTCTTTGAGCACGTAAATTTTTCTCTTGTGTCTCAAGGCAATTTTCAGTTTCCTATACCATTCTAGGTAGTTTGAACCGAGGTGGACATTCTCTTTCTTGAGAATAATACTTCACAACGAAAGGGTGCTTGTGTTTGCCATCTAAAAATTTTTAAAGCAGAGTTTTAGTATTTATGGAATATATTTAATAAAGGACTTTATAACTCCTATTATTTTATTCAGGCCCAACATTCCCCACTGTTAGAATCAGGAATTGGTTGGTAACAATTCCTAATAGGATCGAAATCCTGAATCATATAGTATGCACACAGCTGAGCTGTACCTACATGCTATATTAATCAAGTAGGCCTTAACTTGCCGATCACCAATCTCTGTGACTTTCGATATACTTTTGTCGAGCCTTATATTCTCAACACTTGCCCCTCAAATCAATTGACCTTAGCTGAGCTAAACAAGTCAACGAATTTGATTTAAGTCGACCCACTAATAATTATGATAAATTATAGATGTTTTGACACAAGCCCACAGCTGAGCTGTACCGACTCATGTAAAAACTCTAACTATCATCACAGTTATTAATGGAGAGCTTTCAACAAATCTTGACTTAATATTTAAGGGATTTTACAATTATTAAAATGTCTCACCATTAATTTACTTCTTGTGCAGCCACACAATCTGATCATTACGAGATCTATCTCTATGAATCTTGAAGTAATCATGTACTTCAACCATAAGGAATTTATATCTAAATCATAACATGTATATCTCAGCAGGTTTGATAGATAAAATTCATTTCTGCATTTCTATCATGTTAAATCTAAATTTCTTCGAAATCTATCGAAGTACTAATCTTCAAAAATTTGAAGAAGAGGTTTTGAATAATATGATCCAACCACGATTTGAACAGAAGGTGGCTGAATCGATTGGGCAATCGATTCAGCCT